>JASDQU010102726.1:293660-321682 GCA_032191745.1 Picea mariana | reverse complement strand
CTCCATTAACTCATCAAAAGCACAATATTCAACTCATGTTACAGGCAATAGATACGCAGCAGCAATTTAGATTAAACATAAGTTCAGCATAATCGATAACAATACAACAGTAATGGTAATCGTGTCTTTTGCGTGTGTGTAACCCGTTCTTAGGAATGAACGTGGGTTTATATCAGTCACATTTTTTGTAACAGTCTAAAAACAAAGAAATGGAAAAGCAACGGATCTCTGATCCGAGAGTAGTCTTGCAACGAAACTGAAAGAAATTCGTTTCACAACTTCGTGACACGTAGTGTCACGAAGTGTGAACACTTGAAGCATCTCGATCCAAGGTAATCATCACACTCTCGAGCGCTCTGTGCAACGGCTCCAGCTGGCCTGTGGCTCTTCTATATTCCTCTTCGAACCATAACGCTTTCCATGATGTATCGGTTTTGAACTGCTCCACTGGTACCGCTACGGTGTGAGTTGGTACCTGGTACCGGAACCCTGCGCCAAGAACAACAATGGTACCTACCCAAGTGATATTAGTCCATTTATCAAATTAAAGTATTAAAAATGCATAATAATAACTTGAATTTCAAAAATACCTTAGGTGACCCTTTTGAGTGGTAAAAGGGTGTTGATTATATCAAAAGGAGGTCAAAAAGGGTGGTACTGGCATAGAGTTGGAGGTCAATGGTATGTAGTATGGGCATAGAACATAGTCAAAACCGGGGACCAACAACTGTCTGGACTCAGAGTCCCATTTAATTTTTACATCCTTTTTTAACATATTTGTGATGTTTCTGAGGAGTTCTCCCAGGTTGGGAATGAATCTTTGTAGAAAGTTAATTCTTTCGATAAAAGACTGTAGTTCATTGAGGTTTCTTGGGTGTTCTAAATTTTGTATGGCCCCGATCCTGCTAGGGTCTATTTTGATTCCATATTTAGAGATGATGTGTCCTAGCAGTTTGCCTTCTTCTAACCTAAAAAGGATCTTCTTAGGATTTAAAGAAATCCCAAACCTTCTACATTTCTCGAAAACTCATCTGAGGTGTCTTAGGTGTTCGTCATCGGATTGGGAAAACACAGTCACATCATCTAAATAGACGACAATAAACTTACCTGATTCTTCCACGAAGGCGATATCCATCGCCCTCTGGAATGTGGCTCCTGCGTTCATCAGACCGAAAGGCATTTTCACATACATGAAAGTGCCCCATGGTGTGGTGAAAGCGGTTTTGTCTTGGTCATCCGGGTGAACTAAGACCTGATTGTAACCAGAGAAACCATCCAGTAGAGAAATTCATTTGGACCCAACCACTCTTTGCAGGATGTGGTCCATCTTCGGCAAGGGGTAATTATCCTTCAAGGAGACTTTATTCAGATTTTGGAAATCTATGCAGAGTCTAATTTCCCCAGTTTTCTTACGTGTAGGGACCAGATTAGAGACCCACTTGGAAAAACGTAATGGAACTATGATCTTGGCATCGTACATTTTCTTGATTTCCTTTTCTATCAGAGGGAGCAGCTTAGGATTTAGCCTCTTAAGTTTCTACCTAAATGGTTTTTGGTCTTCCTTTATTGGAATCCTGTGTTGTATTATGATGGTATCATAGGCTTTCAAATCTTCATATCCCCAGGCAAAGACATCCGAATATTCTTTGAACAACTCAATGTATTTGAGTTTTTTCTCTGGGGGAAATGATTTAGACAGTTTGACCATCCTAGGTTTCTCTTTAGTCCCTATATTACAGTCTTCTACCTCTTGTCCATGGGCTTCTAGTTTTGGTTTTTTAGCTACGTCGTTACAGTCAAACAGATCTTCTAAAGGAACAAGACCTCTAGGTAAATCATTGCTTTTCAACTGTAAAACATCGGCATCCATTTCGTCATCGCCTAATTCTCCTGAATCTATGGTATTTACACTATCAATTTCAAAATCAGAATTATTTACATTTTCATCTTCATTCTCTAAATCTATATTTGTACATTCAAAATCATTTTTACACTGCAGAAAATCCTCGATCTGATCATCATTACCAAACACTTGCCAATACCTGATATTGTCGGGAACCATCAGTCTACATTTCACCTCAACAGTATATAGGTGAGTCGGGCGGAAAGGAATCTTACAGGTGGCTGCTGATGTAGCCAATCCGTCATCCAGAATATTCTGTCCCCTCAGCATTACCTACAAGTCAACTTCAGTAAAACACCTCAAGGCATCAAGAACATCATTCCTATAAGCTCTAATATGTGGGTGTTTAGCAACATACTCACCTTTGATTTGCTTGATTATCAATTCAGAATCACCTCTTACCATTATCTTCTTAGCACCAACTTTTTTCAAAAGCTTCAGACCGAGCATCAAGGCTTCATACTCAACAATATTGTTAATACATTGGAAATTTAATTTGTAAGAATGGTTTTCTGAATACCTATTTCTGTGATTATGCAGCCAGACTCCAGCTCCTGCTCCTTCTTTACTCACAGCTCCATCAAAATCCATGCTCCAGAAATCAGTGGGTAACTCTTCAGTTATCACGTTCTTCATCTTTGCTACCTCGATGCTTTCTTGGCCTTCATCTTGACTAGATGTGTCTTCCACCAGCTGAATATCTTTCTCTTTCGTGTCACCATCATTGTACAAGATAAACGAATCTAAATTGGAATGTGCAGAGTAAAGGGGATAATTGTGCAGTTTTTCTTGGCTACTGACCATGTACTTCATCAATGTTTCTTTGTATAGCCTCCTCTATTGCCCAAACACTGGGATAGTGGCATAAGACATATCCAGCTGCAGGGTTCCTTTCAACTTAGCCCCCCAAGACTAGGATAGCAACATTCCATACTTCGGCGGGATGTCTGCAACCACCACATCCATTACCATGCTCTTCGCAGGAATCTGAACCAAGGTGATGCATAGGTCCTTGATCAAACCAATACATTTAACTTTGTTGGATTCGAATGAGTGTAAATCCTTGTATGGTCTGGTGACCTCCAGTCCCAGTTTTTCCATTACTTCTTTAGGCATTAGATTGTGGGAGGCACCTGAATCCAGCATAGCGTTATGAAAGATCAAGTCGTGAATGTTTAGACTGATGTAAAAAGGAGCAACCTCACCAGTATCATCTCGACCATCTACTTCCAGTCCGAAAAGAAATTCGGGATGATCATCAGTAAGGTTCACAGTGTCTGAATGATTTACTGATCCAATGGTTAAGGCCTTCGTGCCTATGTCAGGTTCAATGGCCAGTGCTTTAACTACCTGTGAACGATACCCGTCTCTATTCATCAACTCTGTAAGTGGGATGGAAATTTTTATTTTTGCCAATTCCCCCTCAAGGCTAAAGGGTGTAGGAGCTCTCCCTTGGCAAATCAGTTCTGGTTTGTCCACCATATTTTTCAGCTCAGATGTACTCGGTGAATTAATAGGTGAAACCTCGGGCTGTGATGGCCTTTTCAGAATGGTGATGTTTTTCTTCACGGGAGTTTCGGCCTTACTCTTCTCAGGAATCTTCTCAGCAGTAGTCTTCTCAGGAGTCTTCTCGGCAGATGGCTCAGGGGTCTTCTTGGTCTCGGCTACCTTCTGTGTTTCAGTCATCTTTTTTGGAGAAATCCCTTCTATCTTCTTACTCCGTAGATTGTACTGTCGATGTACCTCCAGAATAGCATTTTCAAAGGCCTGTTGTTCTGCATCCTCGGCTTCTTCACTTACCTTGGTTTGATTGAGAAGAAAAAGTTCCTGCTCTTCTTGGGTAAGGAAAATAGCTTTGTTGTCGTGAATGCCCATGAGATTGATATGAGTGTCCTCCAATTCCTCAATCACTTCATTCCCTTCATCAGCATAGTTTTCCTGTAGAGGAGGTATGATCTGCTGATCTGGACCCCTTTGTTCTCTTTGGTCCCTAGGGTCTCTCTATCTGATTTGAGGAGGGTTTCTCCTGAAGTTAGGATTTCGGACTTGAGGAGCTGGTGGATCATCTCTCGGAGGATTTCTTTCTAACACAGTAAGTCTTTCCATCATTCTTTCCACTGCTCTAGCCAAAGAATCCAATTTGGAATCTGTGGTCGACGTGGAAGGTTCTTCTTTGATCGTGACTCTTCTTTCTGTCCTCTGACGTGCCCTTTTTTCCAACAGATTGGCCTCCACAATTATAGCACTTTTTTGCATGTCCTCCAGGGTGGTAGAATTTCTTTCTCTTAGCTGGTATGACATGTCGGCATCAAATCCATCAGGGAATTTAATTAATGCCATACCCCATGGAGGTTTGATTTTAGTTGGGATTGCATTGTACAGGTTGTTGAAACGGGTGCAATAATCTTGTACCATCTCACCTTGATTTCTTCTTATATTCTCGTATTCTGACAATATCTGGAGAGGGTTTTTCTTTACCTCCCATCTGTCAAGAAAAATCCTTTGGAATGCGACAAGGTCAGGGACTGAGGCGGTTGGTAAATATTTGAACCATTTCTTGATGTCACCTATCAAGATTTGGGCAAACAATCGCATTTGAACGTCAGCCTCATCAACTTCTTGCAGGTCAAAATAATCATTCATTTTGTCAACATGTTGTTGGGCGTTTAAAGGTCCTGTTGCATCGAACTGTGGAAGTATTGTTTGATAGTCTTGGGGCATGGCATGTAACGGTGCAGCCAAAACCAAAGGAGCATAGCAAGCTGCCATGATGGGTGGAGGAGGTGGGACGACAACCTGGATGTTCGGCGAGGTAGCGACTGAAGACGAGGACGAGGAGGGACTAGAGAGTACTGAGGGAGTGATTTGTGGTTTATTCGTAGGATATAGAAATTCGGGGGTTCGAGGTTGCAACACAGTTGGGTCAAAGACAATTCCAGTCACAAAACTATCGGACCGTGTTCTAACCAGGCTTTGCTGTGGAAAAGTATCGAGGTCAGGGTTTTGAGAGATAACTAGTTTTCCTAAAAAAGACAGGGACTTATGAAGGGGAATATGACTCACTAAACATGCAACAAAGGTCTTTCACCTAAGAAACTATTCGGGGTTATCTATTAATATCACGGGTTTTGGGTCTGGATGAGATCGAGTGTGAACTTTCTTGGGAGCCAGAACTCTTTTTGGTTTTTATATATATATTTTTTAATTTTGCGAGTCTGAAAATAATATGTACAAAGTTTGATAAACCTCTAAACATTACTTTCTTCTCAAATTCGAATGTTCTTTTTAGGGGAAAGAAAACATGAAATTATCAATTTTTAGTTCTTCCCCAGTACGGTCGCCATTATGTTAGCACTTGGTAAATTTCCTAGAGGTTGAAACAGAAGAAATCTACAAAGGTAACTTTATCCAACCACTTTTAAAGCTGGGATCTAGCCATTCCAGCTTCAGAGAGGGATCTCTCTATCTGATTTAGCTTTGTTTTTAACTTTATATGTTAAGCTAGGTAAAGAAATAGGTAGGTTTTGTTGTCAAAGGGGTTTTTTGAATTGGTTGAGACAGTTTACACATCCATTGGGCTATGGGGTCTATGTTTAAATAAAATATGAAATACAACCAAAAACGCAAAAGAAGACTTCTACAGGGTGAGATAATATACTCACTGGATCTTTTAGTAGATTAAATGATGGACAGAAAAAAGATGAGAAAGATACTTTCAACTAAGAAGTAGTTAAGAATTCCTTAATTGAAAACACCAGAAGATAAACACTAAAATCTTTCGAGTCAGAAACAGGGTATCCAAGATAAATCCTGCAACATTCGCTACTCTTAAAGATTAGTTTCAAAAAACAATACGATGACAAAGCAAGAATAACATTCAACATTAGAGAATAACATCACCAGTGAATACACAGAAGAATCCTGTAAAAGTGCCTCCTCTTTATTAATGGAAGATCTCTTCAAAAATGTTACAGTCTGATAGCGTCAGGGTGTGAATATCAACCACCCTCAATACTTAGAAAGATGAAGTATTTATAACTCAAATTACAAATGTTCCTGTCATAACTGATTAGGACATGCTAATTCTACTTTTAGCCTAATTGATTTAACTAATCAAACTTCTTGATGACTTGGTGCAACTGCATGCAGAATTTCTGGGTAGACCGTTGATGAAGCCTTTGCACAACCTCATCTAACTGGACAGGTGACTAGACCTGGACAGCTCATCTGCTAATCAAGCAGATCGCAGAGTTCCTCCCATCTGAGATGACTAGGCACAGTGACTTTGAGAAGTCTCTGATACACTTCGTCCATTTCCGTATACTTAGCAAATGTGGGCTTAGTGAGGAATATGTATCGAATCTCGTGTTGGATACTGATGTCCAACTGAAGGGCATTCAGGAAAGCTTTGTTGGTGATGCTCCCTTATATGCCTGTAAACTTTGAACTATCCTTGGACACCTCAGCCAATCGCTTCTTGTAATCTGTAAGTGTCATTAGTTTATCATTAATAACTTTCAGACCAGGTAGACCTTTCTTTTAGAGAGCCTCAATCTTATTTAAAAACGTTTGTACCCCCTGGTCCATGATCTGAACCTTTTCTTCGAATTGAAGCATTAATCCTCTCTTGGTCAAAACTCTCTTGACCTCAAGGATGGTCTCTATTCTGTCTTCTATCTTCAACTCTTCTAGCTCTTCTCTGGTCTTGGAATTGAGGAATTTGATGATATCATTTGCCTGAGTTGGTCTATCTCCCAATTCTACTTTGATCTTCTCAATAGCCTGTTTACTCCTCTGGACCAACTCGTTCTGCTCAAACATGATTTCGATCATGGGCCAGATCTCATTTATGGTCTTGGTGATGTCTTTCCATACATTCTCTTTGACCTCAGCCAAAGTCTTCCCTGCCCCTGTTTGCTTTTGGAGCTGTTGTAGCTCCTTCTTAAGCTACTCAATTACCTTCTTTTCTTTGGAGAGACTGGTATGGAATGAAGTTTTGAGTTCCTGGAGGTTCTCAACTTCCTTTTTAAGCCTGTTGATCTTTGTCTCTTGCAGGTTCATCTTTTCCATGGATTTGGTGAGGTCGGTTGTTTCCTCTTGTGGTGTCACTGGTGTTACATATGGAATTGTTGTTACTGTTGTTGTGATTGCTCCTGAAATCAGAATGGCACTCAATGGAAAGACTTCCATTGGCTTCATCTGTTCCTTCTCTTTTAATAATCTCTCCATCTCTGCTTCCATTTCTTTGAGCTGTGCATTCTTCTCCATAAGCCGTTTGAGCATTTCATCCTTCTCGCCTTCTTTCTCTGCTATCTCCTTCCCTTGTGAGACCTCTGTAGGTGGGAGCTTCAGCTGTTTTCTCAAGGAGGCGATGTCTGCATTCTTCTTCTTTATCATCTCTTCTGCAGCTTTGACATTAGAAGGATCATAGCCGATCTTGAGGACCATCTCCTCCAAAGTATTGATTATGTTGTCCTTCGCAAAGGACGATATCTTCTCCAACTTAAGTTATGTCTGAGCATTGTTCAATGATACCTGTAATTTTGCTACAGAAGTAGAAGCATGTGCCAATGTATGGAATACCATCTCCCCTATCTGCTTGTGTAGATCCATCTTATCTGCTGGGTGCACGTCCTTCGTCTGGAATTCGAAGGTGGGCCTCTTGTAGTTTGTGATCACCTTGGGATCTGGTACCTGCGCCTGGAGGAAGGCCATGTGCATCCTGCCCCTTTTTGTGTCAAATGCAGACAACAGCCTATGCTACGCAGTGGAAGACTGCTTCCAAAACTGAGCATAAGTACTACTGGCAAGGGTCTGGTTTCTTTCCTTAATCAGCTCGTACTTCTCAAAAATGCTGAGCTTGGGCCTAGTCTTGCCTAGCTGAGTGTCCAGTGGGGAGTCTATGGATTTCTTCAGTACTGCTGTGGTGATTTCTTTATGAAGGCTCAAAACGAAAGGTGGGATGACAGTCTTAGTCACTGTGATAGGTGAGGCTTCTTGTTCTTCTGTCTGACCGGGAACTGAAACTGTCTTGGGCCTCTTCGTGTGCAACTGGAACTCTTCAGATGACACATCCTTGACAGGCAGAGACAAATCTTGTTGAGGCCTTTTTTCCTTAGGGACCTGTGGCATGGAGGTTGGTGGCACAAAGGTTAGGGGAACCTGCTTCTCTACTTCAACCAAGGTGTTAGGCACCCATACTGTCTGATTGGCGAATTTTTCAATCTTAGGCTTAGACACATGAACATACGGGATGCTCTTGTTCTTCACCCGCATTTCTGAAATGATCCTGCAATGATCATAATGCCATGGGAGGCTTAAGAAAAACTTCATCTCTCTCAACATCCTGTCAGCTTCTTCCCCGGTGCCTCGACTGTTGTAGATGAAGGAGCCAATTTTCCCTTTGATTCGAAGTTGCTGCTTTTTCTTCAATGACACGAAATGGATGTCATCTGAATTCATGATTTGTCTTATATACTCTAAAGCAAAGATTCTCATCGGCACATATTTGGGCAGCTTGTAGGATGCTAGCCCGCACCCGTATACTCTGATCTCTGAATGGTTTTGATACCTCGGTCTTCGTGTTGTCTGAGAGATGCAGAATTCTCTGGACTTCATCGTTTATTCGAGGTTCGGGCCTGCCACTCAACATGCTTACCACAGGGTGGTAGAACAGATCGATGAATGCCTTGAAGCTATATTCTGTGGAGTTATGCTTCAGCAAAGAAGTCCATGCGGTGAGTGGCTGAGGCCTTCCATCTGCGTCCATTTTCTGCATGAAAAAATTGAATTTATCTGCTTGAAAGTAAACAAACATGTATGCCAATATAGACGAGTATCTGAACATGCCCTCCGTGCCAAGATTCATGAACTATTCATGAATATTGTTTGCCAAGAAGGTGCTGAAATCAAATTAGGTGGTGGGATTTTCATCATTGGAGAAAATGGATAGAAAACCCAGAATGGGCTCATCTACCCACTGGTTGGAATAGTACCCTAGCAGGGCACAAAGGGAGGAAATGACCTGGTTTCCTTTGGTGGAGAACATGGATGACGGGTAAGGGGGATTTTTTGAAGGGAATTGAGTGGAGGTGGGAAGGAAAAGCTCGAATATTTGAGCTCTCTGGGGAAAAGTCATCTTCTGATACAACTCTGTAAGGATTTCCAGGGTGAAAGGAGACGCAGAGTCTACACAGGGAATTTGCATCATCTGGTCTATGTCTTCGGGCATGATGAGGAAGAGGGTGTCTCTGGATGAGGATATGATGACTCTCTGTTTGGGAATATAGTGATCTTGGCATTTAAGTGCAAACTCGGGAAAATGGTGGATCTAGGGAAAGAGGAAAAGGGGCAAATTGGACTCCCAGAGTCCAATTTCATCGCTCTGGTCCAGGAAAACATCCCTAAGCCATGAATGGAGTTCTGAGAAATCGAAATCGCATTTGGTATCTACAATCAATCTGTCTTTGTCGACCAACAGGATCTTGTCCAGGTCAACAGAAGGTGAGAGAAAAGGATTCTCCTCTCCTTCTGCTTGTCTTGGCTTTGGCGCCATCTCTGCAACAGTACCTGCAATAAACACAAAGTTAGTGGGGTCGACTGACTGTGGATGAAGGCGACGGGATGTAACGGAGGAGTTGGCTATGAGTTTTTCTGGTGCAACGAGTGAACACCAAAAATGGGGGAAAACGGTAATTTTATTTAAAAATGGGGTCGGTTGGATGCGGGAGATAGGTCAGCTGGATAACGGATAGGTTATCCAGTAATAAATGGACAACGGGCCACTTGGGGGTGAGATGGCAAGTGACGGTGGATGAAACATACGGACAGGTGATGTGGCAGCTAGGGGTTGGAGGCAAAAGTCGCACTAAGGGGCTTGCCATGAGTGAAAAAGGGGTAGGGGACTGACATCAGTTATGGGATGGGACGTAATTCGGGAACAAGTGGAACAAGTGGAACCTAGTGGAAGATGACGTCCACAAGTGACGAGAGCTGTCAGATAGCATATGGTGATGGGACTTCGGGACAAATAGACTGACGCCATGTATGATAAGGGGCCCGCCAGAGGGGAAAAACCATTCCACACCCCCCCCCGGTTAAAAGAAGATCATCAAGGGGGGTCCGAAATCCAATTAGGGTCGTTGATCTATGCACCCTCTTCCTAGCCGCAGATCTTAGCGCGTTGTTTAACACTCATTCCGGACCCCCCCCCCCTCGGTTAAAGGCAGAACGAACAGGGGGGTCTGTAATCCAGTCTATACCATTGATTTACGCACTTGTTCCTAGACCGTCCAGATGTGCGCAAGTCTTATCACCGATTCTGGAACCCCCCGGTTAAAAGCAGAACGGTCGGGGGGGGGGGTCCGGAATGCTCTATGCGTCATAGATATGGGCACCGTGATCATAACCATTGAAATGTGCAGGAAGCATAAACTGGGGCGCGGAGGACATATGCGCTGGGAAAACTTAGGATAAAAACATTTTTATGTGTTTTTTCCCAAACTTTCAAATAACACCACCAAGGGACTTCGATCAAGCAATCTTTTAAGCATTTGAGACATGGTGCAGACTTTGACATCAAGCTTGTTTTATTGAAATGGAACAATACAACAACTAACCTATGCTCTAACCTAGTTTCCTATGACAATTAACCCAGATTAAACTATTGGGTTAAGAAATTACTCTACCCTAGGGCTATTTGACCAGGATTAGACAGTCTGGTCAGATTTATTCACTAATCTAACCTAGACACTTTGGCTAAGATTAAACTGTTTAGCCAAATCATTCACTACCCTATCAACATCAAATTTAAAAAGAACTTGGCCATGCTTGAAAGGTATGGCCAAGTTACTATTATTGCATGGGGCTTTTATTTCAATTATTTTATGCCCTCTTTTCTTTTTCTTTTCTTTCCTTTTTTTTTTCTTTTTCTTTTCTTTTTGCCTTTTCTTTTTCTTTTTCTTTTCTTTTTTCAATTTATTTGCAGAATGAAAAAAATCATTTGTCAACAAAAACATTAGAGACAGATAATATCCCAGTCACCTGTTGATTCCCATAATTTATGGGGTGATAACATATCTCACGTTGTGGTTTCTATGTGCTTTATGGTTGTTCTCTTTTCTATGTGATTAAATTCTTAGTGCACTGATGTATGCTTAGAAGGATCTAATATGGTATCTTAGTGTTGAATAATGTGAATAAATGTTATATCTTATCTTTGTTGGTATGCTTAGTTCTTGATTATATTGGATCTGTGTGAATACTGCGTTGATCTATTGTTAGGGTTTAGCTGTGCTGTAAAATAAGGTTGAATATTAATGAACTATAACTGCTAAGTGATTTGTTAAGGTGTTACAATCACAGATCTGTGTCCCAGCTAAGGTTGCAGACACTGTAGTCCTGCAACCACCCCTGCCTCTACCTTGGGTGAGACTTTATATGCTTTCAAGGTGTTGCCGAAAGGGTTGGTAGTTAGGGTTTTGTTGGTGTGTTGTTGTAGCATTGAACCCTAGGTCTTCCCCTATGCCAACACCCCTTCAACCACATCTGTGAATGAAAAATTTTATCCCCCTGTTCAGTATCTGTTGATTCTTCTGGTTGAATTGTTGCAGTTGCGACAATAGCGGTGGGGTCTGCGTCGATATTCTATCTTTTACTAGTATTTTCATAATCATATACTGAATCACATTTTGGCTCCTTGTTGTTGATCTCAACCACCAATGACTATTTTGAGAGACACTCCTCAGTTTTGTGCCAGGGGATTTTGTGGAAATCGCACCATTTTCCAGTTTCCTTCTTTTTCTTTCCGTGACCCTTCTTTTCCTGTGGCTTGGACTAGTTTTAGGGACACTGTTTTTTAGGGCCATCTTTATCATACTTTAGTTGTTGTAGATTTGCATACCTAAACTCTCATTTTATCTGGTGTTTAAATTTATGCTCAATTTTAACATCATATCGTTAAGCAGCACTGAGTGATGAGATGTCCAGAAAATCCATTTCAGTTTGGATGTATCTATGTAGATCCCCATGGTATTTCATAACCAAATGTCGTTCAGAGTCTTTGATACCTATCTTAGTGTGCAAGGTATGGAAGGTATTGGTGAACTCCAGAACTTCTTGGCCCCTCTCTTTCTGCAGTGTGGTCCATCTCATATACTGGTCCTCATAGTTGCCAGAATGGTAATACTGTTACTTTACCGCATCCACAAAAAAATCCCAAGTGGGATCAACCCCATATATTCCAAAATATTATGTGGAAATTTGCTCCCAATAAGTTTTCCACCAATGTTTGACATGGGGGAGATATTTAAGGGGTGCGAAGGTGATCTTTTCCCTGTCGAAAAAATGGTGAACAAAGAAATAACCTTCTAACAGATTTAACCATTTGTCTAGGGCATCTGCATCTATCTGACCTTCAAATATAGGAATATAAAAATTAACATGTAACTTGAAAGGAGAGGTGCTTCCAAAGTGGTTTTTGGATGAAGATGCACCTATTGCTATTAGCAAGCATTGAAGGATGTGGGAAAAAATCTCCATCATTCCGTCCCTCTGTCGTGTGAGAGCTTTCTCAAGTAATAGATTGATAGAATCGTATGCTCCATCGTTTTTCTTTTCTTCCTCCATGGAGGATTTCTTGGGCGTGCGAGAGCAATTTTATTCAAGAGAGACAATATCGAGACCCAACTTTTTATACTCGGACCTCATCAGGGACATGCACTGAGAAACAAATGAACAAGAGTAGCCTGCTCTGATACCACTGATCCTGATTATTTTTGGCACGAAATGAGAACGGAGATGTAATAAATAAATGTACAGAGATATCTCGGATATCCAATAATATAACATAAATGTATCATATATGGAACCATAAACACAAAGATATAGTAATACACAATTTTCTATTAATGAACGAAAATGTACAAAGACTGTAAAAATACAGAGTGAAAGACTCGCTATAATAGTGGCATCTTATCTCTTAGAAGAGATGTGTTCGCTACTCGCATTCGCAAGAAAATAATTTTACAATGAAGCTCCAAAGGCCTTTTATCATAAAGAAAATCCAAAACCCTAACCCCATAAGATGAAAATCCAACAGTTTTGTGGACCCCATTTTGGGTAGTTTGGTGTATCAACTTCTCGGGGGCGTAACTTTGGCATACAATCTCCGTTTGGGGCTCACGATAGCTCGTTGGAAATTTATCGTCGAGGAGATTCATTTAGGGTGATAAATCAGAGCCTTTGACTATCATTGAGAATATCTATCCCAAAAACCCTTCATTTAGGCCCTCAAAATGGCCTGGGAAGTTAAAAACTGCTAAAAATAGTAAATTACCAAAATTGCCAGAAAACTATTTTGAGCCAGTTGGAAAAGGTGGGTGGCCACAGATATCCACCTGTATCACTGCAAAAATATAAAAATTGTTCTCCTCGAGACTCTAAAGGTCTATGAGGTCCCTTCGCACACTCCTTACGCTTCATCGACTCATCTCCTCAACACTTAGCTCAGGGATGGTGTCAGGCTGCTAAATTGAAGCTTTTAAGTGACCTGATACACTAAATTGTCAAACCAGGGTTGGTAAACTTTGAGCTGATACACAATATGTGCAGGTAAGCATCTAGTATTTATTTGAATGCTATCCTAAGAATAAAACACACACCTATTCTGAGAACTTGAATTCTAATAACTAACTCGAAACTGAGCATTTCCTACCAAGTCATAAACAGAAAAAGACAGTCTTGTGCTCAAATGATGGTACTACTATTTCTATTCAAAAGTGTGGTTCTACAAAACCATTCTACCTCTATGTTCAATCATATACCATCAGCATTTTCGTTTAAGTCATGACACACAGGGTATTGTCGAAACTGCATTCATTCTGAGAAGCAAAAATCAATCTATTCTATCTGCAGGAAAGCAGAGTATTATGCCACTAACTGGTACCAGGAGCTCCTTTTGTTATAATTGTAACCTAACTGTTCTAAGCACGCAAGGCAACTACTGTCTAACAAAGCAAAATGCATGCTACTCGAGTTACATCCGAAGTGAAAATGAAAACCAAACAACCATATGCATATTCTAACCCTACAGGCATCAGTCCTATGTTCAATATTCAGAAATGTCAAAGATAATAGTGCGCTGTAATGATTCAATTGAGGAACAAACAAACACAATCCTGAAACTTTTAAAGTGTCGTGTAAGCAAACATTCACACACTGTGATGAACTGAAACTATGATAAAACGAAACGAAATCTGTGAACGCTAAGCTACCTCAGATGCGAGATATAAAATGTCGAAATGAACTAAAGCTACAACAGCACAAACTAAATCTATTGCAAATTAAGGCAGCGACTTGCACCAGTTTGGCGGGCCCAACCAAACGACACAAATGCTGTGGAAAACGACCAGAGCCGACTAGATCATACGATGCAAATACAATGTAACTCCATGCTTCATTAACTCATCAAAACAGTATTCAGATCATATGACAGTCAAAATATATCGACAACAGTTTGTATTCAAGACATAGGTTCATAGCATAATCCAAACGGCAACAGTAATAGTAACAATAGTAGTAGTAGTAACAGTCGTAACCTGTTCTCAGCAGTGATCCCCGGTTTTAATAGAAATCTCATTGTTCATAACAGTCAAATAACAAAGATGCCTAAAACAAACGGATCCCTGATCCGAGAATAATCGTGGAATCAGTTAAAATGTATATCACATCTTCGTGACACATAGTGTCACGAAGTGTGAATGGTGAAGAGTAGTCGATCCAGGTTTATCATTATGCTCTCGAGTGCTCTGTGGCAATGACTCCAGCTGGCCTGTGAACCTTTTTATCCTTCATTCGAACCATAACGCACACCATAATGCACAGATCTCAAACGACTCCACTGGTACCTCCACGGGTGCGCGTCGGTACCTGGTACCGACATCCTATTCCAAAAATAGCAGTGGTACCTAACCCAAGTGATATTAGTCCATTATCAATTTAGAGCATTAAAGTGAATAAAAATAGTTTGAAATGCAAAGATACCTTAGGTGACCCCTTTGCATGGTAGAGAGATGTTAAGTATGTCAAAATGAGGTCAAAAAGGGTGGTACTGGCATATGAATGGAGGTCTGTGGTATATAATATAGGCAAAGAGCATGGTCAAAACCGGGGACCAACAGATGGCCTAGTGCACACCTTGCACGAGACTTCTTCAAACTTTTCTCTCCACCAAGTGACTATGCACTCCTTTCAATTCCTTTGCAAAGTTTCACGCTACCTATTATAATCTACTGAGTCAGTCTTGACTCTGTCTTCGCACTCCTTGTGGGAACTATGCACTCCTTGCACTAGAAATCTCAGAAGAGAAGCAATTGAAACTTATAGCAACATTAACAGTTCACACATCTAACTGTGAAAAACATACTCATGCATATAAAATTCATAAAACACATAAAACATAAATAAAAATCACATGTACTCAATGAACTCAGAAGAATACAACACCACACATTTGGAAGAAAACCTCCTCCATTATATTCATTAAGAAAACATATACATGGATTCATACAGTCCTCCATTATTCTCTTCAACAATTTTCTACATTGATCTTCAACAACTCTCTTAGATAATGATCAAAAACAATATTTGGGAATACAATATATATATATTTATACATGGAGAGGCTCCTCGAGCCTTCCCTCCAACCTAACTTAATTCTATCATGTCACAGTTAAGACATTCTCCTACTTAACCCTATGACAATAAATCGTATTTACATTCAGAGATGAGATTATGCTCGAAATATGTACAACCCTACATATAATTAAGACGGTTTCAATCTTCGATTGCCTTATGGGCTGGCTCTTGCCTCAAAACATTAAATTGATTTAATTTACAATTATTTGAAAACAAAAAATATGCACTCTCCTTGGGATCAAAACTGCTTTGAAATGTGTGCATTAGGTGCTAAGTTGTCATCCACTTGGCCTCTTCAATTCTTTAAGACGATGCTCTTGCATCATACCCCTCGACTGAGGAAATCATGAGCTCCTACTCATGGCCCTATTGTTTCTACAGTTGAATTCAACATGGGTCCCTAACCTTAACTTTGAGTTGTCTCCTTGCTTTTCTTTCTTCTTCTTCTTCTTCTTGTCCTTGTTCTCTTGTTGTTGCAGTCTCTTCTCCTAGTCTCCAAATCATACATCACAGGGTTCCACCTATATTACCACTGCATTATTCTCTCATCTCTTTGGCTAATATTTCCATCAACCCTCTCAAATCCATAGTTTCCTTGTCCATCTCATCCTTAGAGAGGTTCTTTCTCTACAATTCCCCCGATAATCACTTTGTTGCAGGTTTCTACTGTTGCTACCCATCGATTTCTCATCCTTCTCATTTATTTATTTAGGACATGTTCTTTAATGAAGTTCCCTTTTTCTTTCCTTCATGACTGCATTCCTCTGGTAATATCCTTCTACCTTTGGATGGTTTAACCATTCTTATAGAATCTCCAATTCATTTTCCCACTGAATGAGTGCTAAATCTGAACGCTCCTCTAGGACATCTCTCTGGCTCACAACTATGCAGGTTTCTTTTTTCTTTTCTTCTTTTTGAATAGAAATGGATTTTTTCCACTCTCCTTCTCTTTGACAGTCTCCAATAACCATATTTATATTGCACCTTCTACGACACACAAACTGTTACTTTCAAAAACCTCTGTCTCTTTGGCCTCTTCCCTGGATGCCTTCTGCACCAATTCCTCATAAGTATGGGAACCTGTGAAACTCATTCCAAGAGATATATTGATATCTCCTATCATCACACTACAATACTGGGGATATTATTCTTCCATCAAAGTTTCCTTCCCACTCATGATAAGTGTACTCGAACTATCTTCTTCCTTCACTTCCTTATCTTCTATTGGCAACAACATATGTGCACAACCATTCTTCCCAAGGGTGTAAGTATTTTTTCTCCCATCATGTATGACATTTCTATCATATTTCCAGGGTCTTCCAAACAGAACATGAAAAACATCCATGGGTATTACATCACATAAAACCTCATCCCTAATATTAGTCTCTAATTTTGTCTTGGTTTAGTGAGAAACCCTTATTCTAAACCCTTCTTACCTACACTTCATTTTCTGTTTCCAGTTGATTTCGATCTTTGTTTTTAGTGTCTTATGGTTTGCATTTCAATTTTTGAATAGTTTATTTAAGTTTGAAATTGAAAGACATGGTTTTAAATGAGGTGTCACCTTATATGCTTGTTTGAAATTCATAAATTCAAATTTTGCTAAGTCTTTAATAGTGCTATGGGAATAAGGCTATTCCTGTAGTGCCAAAATAATCATGACTTGATACATGCCTACCATCCAAATTTCATTATGATGACACGAATCGTGGTCTGAGAGTTCACATGTGTCCACAATATCTTGGAATCATTTACTGATTCAAACCGTTTCATAATCCGATTGCTTTGTACCCACGGAGGTATCATTTTAAAATCACCCAATTCTCAATGATCATTATATTATACCTATCTAATTTTGTTGAATTTAGGCGTAGGTATTTTCCTAGAGGAACGTTATACACTAACAGATTGCAGGTGGCAAATTAGGAACCTCAGGGTGCTAGTTACAAAATTGTGTTTTGATGGCACCAAAGAGGAGAGGGCAGGTAGTCAGAATAGAACTCGAGGGTGATTAAATTCTTGAAGCTTATCCTCAGATGGCTCAAAGATTCAGAGATGATGGGTGGTTTGAATTCTTCACCACTTTTCAAGGTTATAATGAGTAGGTCTCCATGGAGTTCGCTCTGAACTTTGATGGTCACGAGGTGGAGATTGGTAAGATGCTGATGCTAGTAACAGAACATGAAATTGCAAAAGCTTGCAGGTTGGCAGTTGGAGGAGAGAGATGGTGAAAGAAAGAGCATGTGGTTACAGAGTTTGTAAACCAATTCCTGCTTCTAGATAAGCAAAATCCGAATTGGAAAAGGGGAGTACCTCGCAGCTAGATTTGACCCGAATGGCACACTGTTCTGATCATGGTCCACAGGTATATCACCTGAAAAGGTAGATTTTCACTAGTCTATATCTACCACATTAGGATATTAATGCATTTAAATGGTGATTACCCCTTAAATCTGCCTTATTTTCTACTCAAAAGCCTGACAAAGATGTCAAAGAGAGTTCAGTCACTTTCCACCAATGCTAAGAGCAGTCTGTTTCATCAATTCCTAATTAAGACTTTAGTTATGTCTTCTTTAAGAGAATTACAGAAGCCCTAGAGTTGGCTCACACAATCTTTAAACCCTAACACACAATCCAACAAACAGAAGAAAGGAAAAGGGAGAAAGATTGCCACACAAAGCCAAAATATTTCAATTAATGAAACCCCTGTTAAAGAAGATATGCCCGACATCAGGGTGACGAGGAATAGCAGAAGTAAAAGACCTAAATTGGATCTAGAAATCGAAATGTTTTCTGAAGAAGATGTTAAAGGGGAAAATGATTCAGATAAATATTTTAATACTCAAACTACAGTCAAGCATGAATCGCCATCAACCAGTAAAAGGGGTGTTGCAGTCAAAAGGAAAAAGGTTAAAGGTGTGTCTGTATCTCAAAAACCTAGAATAAATTCTACTAGAGTTACCAACAAGTACAGACTGAAGTCAAATGCCATGTTTAATCCATCAATCAAAGAAGAAAACCTCATAGTTATAGAAGTTGACTCTGAAAATGTTGAAGAAGGTACCAGGAAAAGGGAAAAAAGAACTTCATTGCTTAAGAAACCAGTAAACAAAGGTAAAAAAATGTTTTCATCATCTACAGGACCTATAACGAGAGCTTCAACCAGATTAGAAAAAGATAAAGAGATGGATAAAGGTATCAGTGAAACCCTTGAGAATAAATAAGATTACCTTGTAGACTCAGATCACATATCAGATGTGCCTGAAGCCATAGATTCAACAAGTTCTAATGAAGAACATAGCTTGGGATTAGTCTCTAAGTACCAAGTTAAATCAAAGGAACCCAAAGTTTCCTTAAACCTGAATGAGTCTGCACCTTTTGAAGAATGCTCAGGATTCAGGGTTAAAATCAGAACTGATAAAGAGAGGATCAAGGAATTTCAGAAAACAATGAGATAGTTAAAGAAAGAAAAGGCACAAATAGAACAATGGAATGCTCGTCAGGAAGAAAGGATTCAAGATTTTAAAAAGAAGAAGAAAGAACAAAGGGCATTTCTCAAAGAACTCAGGGAAATAAATTTCAGACTCTATTGGCACAATGTCGTTCTTACCACCAAGCTCAAACAGAAAAATGCTAAAGCTACTACTGTGATTATATCCTAAAGGTTACATGGAGGATTCCACATTCATGATTTTAATGTTTTCCAGGAAATATGGCAATGTCTACTCATTTTTGGTGAGTGATATGCAAAGACCTTGAACTGTTTGACTAAATCAAACTATTTCCTGCTTTGTAGAAACAAATGTAATGCTGGCAAGATCATACAATATCAAGTTGTTGAGTTGTGATATATTTTGGGATTGTAGAAGCTCTTTTTGAGTGAACTACCTTAGTAGATAGATACTATTCGAATCTAGTCATTAAAGCTATACTAGATGATAGGATCTGGAGGTTTTATGGATAGTTTAAATAGACAGAGGAAAGACTATGTGGAGGTCGAAAAATTGGAGATCCAAGGGACCTTTTTGTGAAACTCCTTGTAAAGGCATTTATGTTCAATTTGACACTTAATAGCAAAGGCATATGGATGGTTAGACCCTCTTTTCTACTCTGTTATTTCTTTCTTCATGCTTGAATTCATTATTCAGATTGCAATGCTTTTTTATTCTTGACTGTTAATTTATACAGTGAAAATTTTACCGTGGAAATTATTTTTCAAGTTTTGATATCAAGTTGATAGTCTTGTTTCTTTATGACATTATGAGACAAGAATTTATGTGAAGTTGAAAAATTGAAGGCTTCATATTCCTTTTTCTTAAATGGTTTAATCCATCTATGTTTCCACCTTTTATTCATTCAATGGGATATGCTATGTTCTGATCTTGATTTTCATGTTATGTTGTAACCTTGAGCTAGTTTTCAACCACCTTACTCAAAAAACCAAATCATAAAACCTTATAAACAATTTGCAATAAATTAATGATGCCCTAGCTTTCCCTCTCACGTTCAAGTGCAACTTTAGGGACTAACATTTTTGGCGCCATTGCTGGGGATGAAGAAACGAAGAGATCTTCCCTGGGGAAACGACAAGTTTACATTTAGATCTTGGTGGTGAAAAAGATTTTGGACATTATTTAAGACTGTGATTATTCACCTGGTGACTCCTCTGTGGTAATTCTAGCTCCTAAAACAAAAGGTAAAGGACCTAAAACTCCTCTAAATTCTTCATCATTTAATAAGAGACCAGTAACCAAGAAAAATCTAGATCTTGAGTCTGTTGCAGCAGTTCTAGATCCTAAAAGGTTACTAAGAAAACCTAAAGTTCTTTTCGGTCAGTCTTCACTCTTAAAGGGAAAATTATCTTCAGAAATTTATCAAGGACAATCCTCTGGAATCATCAAAACCCAATTAGATGAAGATGTGAATCTTGAAAGTGAAATTAAACATGTTATTGAGTCTGATATAGTTTCATTCCCTTCAACTATTTCATAATTAAATCTAGAACAGTGGAAGTTACTTACTGAACTCATTAAACAGGAGTATCCATACATCTTGCTTGTGACTGAAACTTTGAGAGGTCACAACACAGATATTAAGAGTGAACCAGAGACACCTTCATCATCTGTTGGATCTGTCTCATCTGAGGATTTTAGATCACATTATTTTTCTTTTGAGAATCCTCTGTTTCTCACCCCATTAGCTGATCATAGTCCAGAAGATAAATCCTTATCTGCTAAAGATCAAGACTCAGGTGACAATACATATAAGTTGTAATACATAAGGGACGCCTTCTCCTTCATCATCACCAATCTTACTCACTCACAGAGCTCCAAAAATATCTAATATGGCTGCAGACAGGATGGACGAAATAGTTGCAGCAAGGTATGCTCCTTTGGTTCTTCCACAAGTCATGTATGATTTTCCACCAAATGATTATATGAGATACTTGCCCAGATTCAATGGAGATGGATCAGTTACTGTTGAAGACTATTTGAGTTCATTTTATAGTTTTGTAGATAATTTCAATGTAGAGAATGTTGATGTATAGATGAGACTATTCGTACAGAGTCTAAATGGGGAAGCAAGAAAGTGGTTCAGGAGTTTGCCTCCTAATTCAATAGTTGATATCGTAGCCTTAGATGATGCCTTTATTAAACATTGGTTAGACAAGAAAGGCCTTTTATACTACATCACCGAATTCGGTGATTTAAGGAGGAAACAAGGTGAATCAATACCTGATTTTACCAAAAGGTTCAACCAGATGTATGGTAAAATTCCAGAGGAGATAAAACCTTCTGAGACATCAACTAAAATCACTTTTTCCAATTCATTCGATGCCAAATTTTCCTTGTTTCTTAAGGAAAGAAGAACCACTACCCTCAGCCTAATGGAAGATGCTACTATCGAGGTAGAATCAAACATATTAGCAACAGACAAATTGAAGTCTAGAAGTGATAGAGACAGAAAATGCAAAAGGAAGAGTTGCCTTCATCTTCTAATTCATCATCTGATTCTAAAATGGATGAAATGGCTAAGATGCTGAAAACTCTAACATCTAAAATGGAAAGGTTGAAGATAGAACAAAAACAACCCAGTAGACTTGCATAGGAGGGTGGTTATAGAAATGCATGATAGGTATATCCAATGATCTAGATGCATGATAGGTATATCCAATGATGCTTAGTGCTTTATGATGTGAATGAATTCTAGATCTGTTCTAATGTGATTTGTTAAATGATTATATGTACTTAGATATTGATTAATACTGCGATGTTATGTAATCATGGTTTGACCTACGATGTGAATAAGGGTTAAAGACTAATGAATTTTAATTGCTAAGTGATCTATTAAGTATTGTGATTAGAGATCTGTGTTCCAACTAGGTTGCAGACACTTGAGTCCTACAACCCTCTGCCTCTACCTCAGGTGAGAATTTATTTGCTTCGCAGGTGTTGTCGAAAGGGCCGATAGTTAGGGTTTTGTTGGTGTGTTGTTGAAGCGTTGAACCCTGGGTCTTCCCCTATGCCAACATTCCTCATCTTCAAAAAAACTTGGTAGGAGAACATGTGGCATATTCAACAATTTTTTAGCACTCTAAGGCAGCACAAGCTATATGCCAACTTGGAAAAATGATCTTTTGGCATGAACAGGGTCCAATACTTGGGATACATTGTTGATGAGAATCGGATACATGTTGATCCAACTAAGATCCAAGTCATCCGTGACTGGCCAATCTCTACAACACTAACTGAGATTCATATCTTCTTGGGACTAGCCAACTTCTACTGATAGTTCATGTTGGGATTCTCCCATATTGAATGGGCCCTCAGCCAGGTGACCAAGGGTGGTGGTAGGGAAATTTTCATATGGGGGAAGGAATAAAAACAAGCATTCAATGATCTAAATCATCGCTTATGCTCAGCTCCAATACTCTCCTTACTCGATCTACAACAATCATTCAATATCGAGACTAATGCATAAGACTATGTTGTAGGTGTAGTTCTCACTTAGCACGGTCATCCGGTGGAATACCATAGTGAGACACTCTCATATATTGTCCAAAAATACCCCACCTATGACAAGGAAATGTATTCCATTGTACAATCGTATCGTCAATGGAAACATTATATTCTGGGAAAGGAGACAATCATCCACACTGATCACAAGCCTCTTTAGTTCATACAGAATTAAGGGAAGTTGCAGAACGACCTCCATCATAAGTGGGCCACATGCCTGCAGCAGTTCCATCTCAACATCAAGTATAATATAGGGATCTGAAATCATGTCGTTGACTGCCTCAGTCGACCTCCTGTGGCTGCACTCACCACTGTGCTCCATTTCTGTGGACATGAGGCATTTGAGTGGCCCCAATTGTATCAAAAAGATCTGGACTTCGCCACCACCTATCATCTCTTGGGTATAGGTGTGACTGTCACCACATTTCACATTCAAGACAGAGTATTATGCCATCTACACCATCTCTATGTTCCTACAAGTGAGCATGGGAAGCCCACTAAATTTGGATGGGAGGACATTTTGGCATGGGGAAAATTGTGGTCATTCTTCAGAAACATATTTATTGGCCAAAACTTTGACAGGATGTTAGCAAGTATATCAAATCTTGCACTACTTGTGCCATTTCCAAGCCAATCATCAAGAAGCAAGGCTATACACCCCTCTTCCTACTCCCAAGAAGCCTTGGGAATCCATCTCAATGGATTAGATGTCTATCCTTTCATCCACCAAGGAAGGAAATGACTGTGTATTTGTGGTCATTGATCGGTTTTCGAAGATGGACATCCTCGTAGCCTAGAAGAAGAATATCATGGTGGTATATACTGCCAAGAGCTTCTTTGAACAAGTGTGGGTCCATTTTGGGATACCATAGACCATCATCTCCGAACAGGACAACGAGTTCCTCAACACATTTTGGTCGAGTCTTTGGTCATTGTTGGACACCAAGCTCACTAAATCCATTGATTTCCACCCCCAAACAGACAACCAAACAGAGGTCGACAATCAGATGATTGTGTACATCCTGTGCATGTAAAAATATAAGAATCCACGTACATGGGATGAGAGTCTCCTCTATGTTCAACATAGTTACAATAGGTCTCTCCATATCTCCACCAGCCATAGCCCATTTCAGGTGGGGCTGGGATTCCAACCCTTGGGTCCCCTTGATGTTGCACCACCTTGTTCCACCATAGCAACAAACTATTCCCATGTTTAGTCAGAGACCGAAAAAGACACCAGATTCATTGAGTGGATTCAACACATCTACCAACAGGTCCAGGATATTTTGTAGAAATCCAATGCTAAGTAAAAGAAGCGCCATGATCCACACACGGTACAGCACCAGTTTCAAGTTGGAAACAAATTTTGGTTACATTTGTGGAAGGAGCATCTCACAGGGCCCCATCAAAAACTATGACAACTTCTCTATGGGACTTACACTATCACCAAGGTTGTGGGTGGCAATGCTTTTGAGCTTAACACTCCACCCTTCCTGGGCCTGCACCTAGTGTTAAATGTGGACCTCCTTCGGCCATATTTTTCACCATTATTGGACACCTCAGAGATCAGAAAACAACTAACACCAACAGATCTCAACCCAGACTACATGGAACAAGAATCCACTGATCATATAGTGGACACATAGGTCAAGGGCACTCGCTAAAAGAGGATCCAACTTTATCGGGTTGTCAAGGCCGGGTATCTCCTTCACTAAGGAAAGTGGATCACTCATGGCCAAATCTAGTAGAATGTTCCTCACCTAATGGGGTAGCTCAATGCAGTGGAGACCATTTCTTCCTATGGGGGGAGGATTGATCCAGGTGGATATTGGTGGCCACCCACCTATTCCAATTGGCTCCTCTTATTGTTTTTAGTTCAACACGTTCTATGTACTTCTTTGTAATTGTGGGTTCTACACTTATGGGGTTGTCAGAATCCCTACACATGTTCCAGGTGGATATTGGTGGCCTCTCACCTAATCCAACTGGCTTATTTTATATTTTTTCATGTCATCACATCTTCTTGTACTTCCAGGTCCGTTTTGGATCCCTAAACAATGTTTTTTTGGCTTTCCATAGTCAAGCAATAGACAGAGTCAAAGTTTGATGGTGTAATTTGTAGTTCTCTAAAATACATTTCCAATGGGCTGTCACATGCCTAAAAAGGAGGTTGTATGAAAAAATTACTACCCTATGAAGTTGAGGTACCAACTTATCCATAGGGGCCCACATGAATTTTTGTGTTTCACCTCCTAGGGTTAGGTTTTTGGATTTCTAGGGTTTTGGCATTCATGAGTAATATCAAAAAGGCCTTTGGAGCCTCATTGTAACCAATCTCCTCATACAGATGCGTGTAGCAACCATGTATCTTCTCAAATATATCTACCACCATTCAAGCAAGTGTTTCAGTTATGCAGTTTTATAGTTTTAGCCTATTTCATTTATTCAATAGAAGATATTGTTCAGTGGATATCTTTGTTGTTCTTCATATCTCTGTGTTTATTGTATTTAGTATGTTAATCAATTTGTTTAGCTCCTAAATCTGGATCAACCACCTCATAGTCATCTTCCACCGTTCTCATCATCATCATCATGCTTATTTCATCCTCGATTTCATATCTCAGGACATTAATATACTTGGAAATTTTTTATTCATCACTCTCTCGATATCCTTCTCTGATGTTCAATTTGTAAAATTCCTCAGTGTACTCCTTCACTGACAAGCCTTTCTGTCTCAAGTTCTGCAATCTCCTGAAAATATTGATCTAGTAGTCTTTGGGTATGAAGTTAGCTTTCAATTTAGCTACCATCCTGTCCCAAGTTTTTATTTTTTTCTTAACTTTGTGTCTTCTATAGGCTTGCATTTCATCCCACAATAATGTTGCAAGTCCCTTCAGTTTGGTAACAGCATGGTTCACCTTATTTTCATCATAGACCTCCTCATAATCGAAGTACTTGTCTAAATCCCTTATCCAATCCAGTATATCCTCAACATCCAAGTTTCCTTCATACATCGAGACTTTTATTTTTTCTCTGGCCCCCATTTTTAACACATCTCTCAACAAGCAGTCCTCTGTAGTGTATTCTCCTGTAGCTCCTTCTACTTCCATTTCTTCACTCTCGACTTCGTTGATGTCACCAACATCAAGTTCGCTTCTCTACGCTATCTCCATGGCATCCAATCTCACACGGAGTTTCCTCATATCCCATTCCATAGCTAGATTTTCTACAGGTCTCTCCCCACTTCTTTTGGCTGGAATGGTTTTGAATATTACTTTTTTTGGAGAAATTTCTATTTTCGGCACACTAGTTCAGTGGGAGTTAACTGACTAGTTCTATTTTATACTTTCTGATCTTAGACCATCACTATTATGCATGCATTCCTAATTATAGGATGTCATTGCCTATATGATTGAATATCACTCACTCATTTCTAAGATCATAATATACATTGATTCTCATTCTTCATTGTGAATCTCTCTTCATTTTCTTGATAAGCTTTGGTTGTGTATGCTTTAGCTAGGTCTCATGTGAACGTTTCCATGAAACACTGACATGGTATCTGAGTCGAGATGCTTGGAGAAAATCAGATAGGCCATAGAAGAGCGAAAGAGTATTTGAGAAAACCTTATTTCTGCCATCGTCGCGGTCTATCCCTATTGAAAGGTGCGATGATTGGAATTTTCGCGACCTATCCCTATCGAAGGGTGCGATGATCGCTCTTAGACGTCGTCGTACTGTGTTATTCATATGGGGTGCGACAATTAATTTTTTCACAATTGTTGCATTGTGTACTTCACTAAGGGTGCGACAACTTAGCATTGTCGCACTTTACCCTTCTCTAGGGTGCGACGATTCAACGACCCTCCAAATATTGGTTTTCTACAGTAAAATTGCGATATCGTGAAATCCACGATCTGGGTTGGGTGAAATTTTTTACCAGAGACGTATAACATAAGGATACTCATTCTCACCAAAAATATCCAAAACCCACGTCATATTTTAGGAGATTTATCTATTTTATCATATCTATAGTTGTCATAGCATCATCAGTCATATCTCAGAATCCACAGTCTGTGTTTTCAGGATATTTTCAGAATCAATAGTAGGGATGGAGGCGATGCAACTTATTCAATCAAGTTTGGTGATAATAATCAAACTTTAAAACTATTTTGAATGGAATTAAAAGGTCACATTCTAACTCAAAAGAAAAGTACTGTATAATTTGACGATGGTGACAGAAACAGAACCTACATTAGTGCTTGAGAGGACCAGATGGGTGAATCATAAGGATGAAGCCACATGATTACTTATTGAGTTAATCTCCATTGATCTATGGTTTCATGTTGCTGCATTCCAGACTCCAAATGAGATATGGACCACCTTGGAAGGACTCTTTGGACAACAGGATGAGATGCGAGGTCATATGCTTGAGGTAGAGTTGAATACCTTAGACCCTAAAAGTTTTGATAATATATAGGATTTTTTACTAAATTTAAATCTTTGATTTTGATCTTGGGTGAATGTGGTCTTGAAAATTATACATAAGATAAACAACTTATTCTAAGAATATTGGCCAAGCTAGGACCATAATATGTTGTATATGTCTCTAATTTCCATTTTGGCAGATGTCTTTTGGGAGCAAATTGGAAAATGCCTACGATGCCTCAGTTCATTGAGTCTCTCACACAAGAGTAGAAAAAAATCATACACATGGTCCTCATCAAGGATATCAAAGCACATGCACTCACCATGCATGATGGAAAAGGATCATCCAAACAGAACGAGAAGGAGAAACAGAACGAGAAGGAGGGATATTCCAAACCTTTAATGATTCTTCAGGTTCCAAATACTCTTCAGGTTCAAAGAATAAGAAGAAGGGAAAGAAGTGCACTTACTGCAATAAAACGAATCATGAATAATCCACAAGCATGAAGAAACAAATAGATCTTATGGCACAAGCACTTCAATAGAACAACCTTGGAAACTTCATTCCAGAGAAGCAGAAGGAAGAATATCCTGCTCCTAAGAAAGGTAATCATCATGCTCTTGTTGCAATTAATTCCTCATCTGATTCATGGATTATAGATCTTGGTGCATCCCATCATATGGCAGTGAAAGAGGAAGTTATCTCTTCTTTTAGTCCATGCTCAAGACCCCCTATTCTCATGGGGGATGATACTCCAGTAGCAGTAGCAGGAGAAGGGAGAGTGGAACTCCATAATGGTAGTTTTGAGAATGTTTTACGTGTTCCAAATATTTCTATGAATACCATCTCAGTTTATCATATCACTCAGAAAGGTAAAAAGGTTGAATTTACATTAGATTCAGTTTCGGTAATTGACATGCATGAAAATTACATCATTGCAATTTGTAAGGTGGATCACAAGTCAAGGTTGTATAAATTC
>JASDQU010102726.1:255303-292769 GCA_032191745.1 Picea mariana | reverse complement strand
GGTTATTATAACAGAGATTTGGCCGCGACAGGGGTGTTTTTGCTGCTAAATAGCTCGGCTGGGAATGAAAATAGAGGTATAATTCTGTTAAGAAAATAACCACAGCATCATTCCCGTTTTTCCATAACTCGGAGCATCTTTTCTGTTGATTGAAACATTATTATACTGAGAGGCCATGTGCTATAAAGGGGGATTCAGCCTGCGTGCAATAGGGGAGAGTTTTTGGAAACATTTTATGCTATTGCATTATAGGGTCAACTACGTTCTGTTTTCCAACTGTTGAAAGCTTTGTAAATTCCAGAACTTGTAGTTTTGGGGACGCTGCACAGTATTCCTGTTTCATAGTCTGCTGGAGATTGTTCCTGTAAACCATTGTACCATTTTCGAAGATTTAATTGGATCGGTACCCATTGGAGAGGGACCCGAAGACGTAGCCCAGTGAAGGGGGTGAACTCCGTTAACAAATCCAGCATTCGTGACTCTCTTTTCTGCTGTGTTTTTTTCACTCTGTTCGTGTTTTCATTTTGTTGTTATCTTCATTCTGTTTCAGTATCACAGTTTCATATTACAGTAGATATTTACATGTAAAATGTTTCATATACATGCTGAGCATTCGTATGTATTTTTAAAGCACTAAAAGTTAGATCTTATGGATCAAATATTGTCTTGACAATGAGTCAAGTGAGCTGGTAATTCATCGATATAAGATTCAACAATATGTTTGATGTCATGGAATGCATACGACATAGCCCACTGAAAAGTGGCTCCAATGTTTTAAAGGCCAAAAGGTAATTTCCTATAGGAGAAAGTCCCCCATGGGAAGACGAAGGTTGTTTGTGTTGATCAGCTAGTAAAATTTTGATCTGGTTATATAAAAAAAATCCATCCATGAAAGAGAAAATGACGCTTCCAACGTAATTATCGATAATTTGGTCAATAAAGGGTGTAGGGTAATTCTACTTTGGACAAGCCTTATTAACATACCAATAATCGACACAAACAAGAATGGTACCTTGTTTATTGGTGACCAGAATGATATTGGAAACCCATTCGGTCATAGGGATGGGATAAATAAAACCATATTTCATTATGTTTTCGACTTCTGCCTTGATTGTCGTGGTTTTTTAAGGATGAACCAGGTGAAGTTTCTATCTCAAGGGTTTAACCCTTGGGTAAGTTTTTATTTCATGCACAATGATCGAAGGATCGATCCCTGGAATTTCTTCGTATCTCCAGGTGAAGATGTCGCAAAATTATTTAAACAAGGCGTTATAAATTTCAACTTCTTCAACTGAACAATTGGAACCTAGTTGTATGTTTTCCACGACACATTCTTTAATGGATATGTCGATCGTAATCGTGTGAGAGATATTTCCAAATTCCCCTCGAAGATGGTATCCTGAGTGAGTATTAGATATTGGGGAGAGCCGTAGATATCACTAGGAAAGATAGAGGAAATATCTTTCTTGGTTTCATCCAAACTGGGAAGAAAGGATGAACGATGGTAGTTCTCATCCCACGGTGCCTCCTTGATACTGAGCATTTCCATAATTGTTTCATCTGATGGAAAAATTTGTAGGATGTAATCGAAAGTAGAGGATAGGGAATCTAACCAGAATGGTAACGAATATGTAGTAGACGCCAACAGATGTTGATCATCCAGTGAAGGAGAGGCAGACTGAATGGTGTCGTATTGGGCCACTACAGGACTATGTGGCATAGTGTCACCTAGTGTATCGAACTCTAATGGACTAGGTACAATCCAAGGATCATATGATTCGAAGGATTGATGTACCGTAAAATAAATTATATTAACCATTGTGATGTGTTGCATGGTTGGAGGAAGAGGTGTAGGGAAGGTACCCATGAGAGAAGAATATTTCAAGTGATGTACCCCCACACTTTCATAAGTTATTTTTGAGTCTCCCAAAAAAGGAATATTGTCAGTCATTTGAGTGTGAGCGTTGGGGGTGGAGTAATCTAACTGATCGATGGTCACAATTTTACCTTGATGAGGGAATTTGACACATCAAAAAAATGATGAAGCAGTGACAGTCATAGCATAGAACTAACTTCTCCCTAGAAACAATTTATAATTGAGGGGAGCATCGACTACTTCAACATCTATAGAAACAGTTTTTCCTCCCAGTTGAACAGCTAATGATTGTAATAATCCATGAGGAATAAAACGTCTTCCATCAAATGCTCTTAACATGGTGGGAGATTGATTAAGACCAAGTGATTTAAGGCCTTTCCAACAAGCCAAATACATGACACATGTGCATGGCCCCTAATCCAAAATCGTATGATGAATATTTTTATTATGAACAACGATGTCAATTTGGAAAGCAAGTTGGTGAGAGAGCCGTGATTTAAAATTATCCAAATGAACGTGATATTATTGGATGACTCAAAATCTATAGCTATGATGGTTTCCAAAAGAGTTCTACATTGGCTAGGGAAGTGTTTTAGAACTTCGAGAGATGACATAGCGCAAGGTGATTGGGCCAAATATTCAACAATGTTATATTTTTTAGAAGCACATGAATTAGGATTAAAGGTCGACTTTCAGATTGTGCTCTTAGGTGGGCATAAGATAGAGTCAAAATTTGGTTTCTCAATCTGGAGTGGTCCAGACAAAGGAGTAACTGAGGTGGGTGGTGGATATGGTGTAGTTCTAGTAGTTATTTTGTTCTTATTGGGCTTACCTAGTGGTGTGTCATATGTCGTAGTATGAGTGGTCAAATCTATCCCATTAAACATGTAAATGTGTGCACTCGATGAAGCTTCCTTGTTAGGAGGATGATTGGTGTTACTTCCTACTGAAGGGGTGGGATTTTGTGCAACCAGTGACTGTTGTTGTGGGAAAGGATGTGTCAATACAATGGGTTGAGAATTTCCTTTAAAATTTTTAGCAACTTCATCATGATGGGGACAGTCTCATGTGTAGTGATCTTCACCACATATGAGATATGGAAATTTCGATTTGCATTATGGTTTCTTCTTAGTAGCAGTGTGTGTGCTTGTGTTTTTGAATTTTCAGTCTGATTATTGTTTTTCTTAGGCTTATTCTTAGTTTTATTTTTCCCACCTGACTATTGTGGAGAAGTATATTGAAATGCATTCACTTCAAATACTTGAGTCAGGGTGGCGTTTGATGAGAGTGGAGTTGAACCGGTAACTGGGGCGATGACTGAACGATTGGTTGTGCCGATCGACTATGAACTAGAATGGGTTTTGAGGAAATTAATAAATCCATTTGTGTGGATGGTGGAGGATGGTTTTGAGGGGTCAGTCGATGGATTTGGAGTGTTTGGAATCAATTCGTACAAAGTATCAGATTGGGAATAAACCATATCCAGATATTGGGCATGAGAAATGACTTCCTCTTATATAAAGACACCACCCATGGCTACGTCGCAATAAATAGGAGGTAAAATAGATATGGTGAACCATTCATCCAATAATTGGTCAGGAATGTTTGCTTTGATCAACCATCATCGTCGTCTCCATTCATGAATATGATCATAAATATCTAAGGACTTGGTCCGATGAAGAGAGGTCAAAATTTTTATGCTATTTTCATAGCGGATAGGTTATTGGAATTTGTTAGCACTAGGAATCACCTTCATATTGCATGGAAGGCAAGCCCAGTACCCATCAGGTTATATGTGAATGTAAAAGAGTTTTGAGGGGTCAAATGGATAAGACTCAAAATAATAATGTTCCAACTCAGAAATCAGGGCTATCATGCATGAGAAATCAAGGTCTTGGCTAAATTCAATCAGTAAATGGAAGTAACTATGAACAGAGGGAATACTTCAAAGAGAGGAATGTAGAGGTTGTTGTAAACATCGGGTCTGCAGACAGCCTAAGGAAGAAATATTCTTAACACAAGATCTTCTTGAGTTCACAATTTAAGGACATTGAAGAAACATCATGATAATATAATAATCAAACATACATCATAATATCACCACAACCATTCATGTGAACCATTCAAAGCATGAACACTTTAGCATCAGAAGCAAATAAGATAAAAAAGGAAGTTGATTTCTATTAACCCAGATGTCTCAAATCAAGTACATCACCAGTTCACAGTAACTTCATCAAACTATTACAGTATAAGGGATCCTTGCTTAACCATTTGAACCTACTAAAGAATTTCATCTATCTATTTATAACAAAAATGGAGGCAATAACTGGAGGTGCGAGCTGGCCTCCTTCCCATGAAAATCTATAAGAATTTATTCCATCTAACAACTTGAATAACAACCTATGCTATAAAATGGGAAAGTGTTGGTGACTAATCCAAACAATATTTGAACTAACTGATCCCCCTTTGGTCTGAAACTCCTTGTTTTCCATGTGTCCTTCAGGGACAAGTGGATTTCATCATGCTGCCACTTGTTGTTTCTACAATTCTCTTCATCATCATCTATCCAAAAATATCTTATCTCACCCCTTCTAGATTCCTGGCATATGTTTGTAGCATCTTTGGGTAGCACTCTAAGTAGCGCACTTTGTAGTGTCTTTACCAAATTTCATGAGACTTTGTAGTGCAACCTCAAAACTAGACAAGTAGAAAAATAACTAGCACCAAATATTTGTATCCTCTGTGCAGACTTCAGTCTCTACGAAACTTTAGGTAGCGAATTTCGGTAGCGCCACTCTGGTGTGTCTCTGTGAAAAATTCATCTCTACCATAAATTCGGTAGTGAATTTAGGTAGTGCCCGCCTATGTGTTCTATCAAAATTTAGGTATCTCCATCAAAATATGCAGCACCTTCACTTGGACATGTGCAGAATGGGTAGCAACCTCGAGTAGTAGCAACACCATTAGCTTTAAGTGATTCGAAAGCATGGTAGGTAGCAAACCAGTGGAACATCAAAAATAGACTATTTTGTAGCACCATAGTGCTACGGAATGTCTGCACTATTATTGCCGAAGGGATTAATTATTTGTAAAAAATCAAAACTCTGAACAGTAAGCACTAAAAGCCTATATAAGTGGAAGAGGTATTTTTTCATCAATACTTTATACTCGCAAAAAGGGACCATATACAAAAATGGATCTCACCTTTCACCAACTACTTCATTAACTTGACACTTAACCTGACACTCTTTCTTGGAGAAAGAGGATCCTCCTTTGGCACAACAGACTTCTTCCTTTTAGCAGTGGCAGGCTTCTTCAATGGGGATATGCTCTCTTTGGCTTCTAGTGTCTCCTTTTCAATAGCAGCTTCAGCCAATACCTGCAAGTTCCTTTGAGCCATTTCATTTTGAAAATGTTGCAAATCTGCTTTGAGCTTTTTGTTCTGAGACCGAAAGTCTCTGTTCTTCCTATAAAGGTTTTTGAGCTGCCTATGGAAAGGTTGGGCCTTTCTTGCTAAAAACCTTGCTAGGTCAAGAGTGTGGTTGTATCCATCCATGAGTGTTTTCATCTTAACCCTTTCAGACATGGCTTCTGCTTTCAATTGAGCCACCTCCTTCCTATCATATCTAAGTTACCTAATTAATCTTTTGAATGTTTGGCTGTCAAGTGGAGTAGTGACGTGAATAGTATCAATAGAATTTTTCATGGTTTCCTCTTCCTTCTGCATAGGAATTAACTTGTCTATCTCATCAGGGTTCTTGATGATTTTTCCTTTATCTTTCTTCTTCTGCATAGGGGTTTCTTCTTTCTTCTCCACAGTCTTTCCAATGCCTTGGCCCTTATATTTCTTCTTTTGCATAGGGGTTTCTTCTTTCTTCTCCAAAGGCTTTCCAATTCATTGGCCCTTATATTTCTTCTCATGCACGGTGGTTTCTTCTTTCTTCTCCACAGGCTTTCCAATGCCTTGGCCCTTATATTTGTTTTTCTGTAGGATAGAGACTTTAGGTAGGCACTATTATTCAACAACTTCTTTAGAAGTTGATGCTCTTGTGAAGGGATTTCTGACCTTGATGTTGGTTGTTTAAGGAGATGAGGAGAAGTGTATCTTCTTCCCTTTCTTCACTATAGGCTTAGTAGAAGAAGGAACTTCTTCTAACTCTAGTGGAGGAGGGGGTGAAAAATCTCTCTGTGGAGAATGACAAGATTCCTCCTCAGTTCCTGTGACCTCCTTGATGACCTATGAATCTTGAACAGGAACTCTACCCTTTTTCTTCTTGTTGGTACCTACTTTAGCATCACTAGTGGATGGTAAAGGGATTTCTTTCTACGACTAAGGAGTGGCTATTATATCCAACTTGAAGTGAAAAGAAATAACAAAATGTTCCCATGAGATATCTTTCTTACCCAGTTTTTTAGAAACTAGCATTCTAATCAATCCAGAGTGAAATATGCTAGTATCCACATCTTAGACTTGGATTGAATCCCGTCTGACATCTTGCCTATGATCCTTAGAAAATAGTAGGGAATATTCATTTCAATTTTACCAGTAAAATGCAGCAAAATCCTTATATGGTACTGGTATAATGTGTTGAATCTCCCTTCACATTTAAAGTATCTTTCAATGATCCTTAATATCCTGTCAAACTTCTCAATCAGATGATTCCTTGGCACACCTTTAGACAAATCACCAGCTAGATGTTCAGGCTTAAGGAAATCTTTGGCATAGGATGCATTCAAAGCCATAGATTTGAACCATTTCTCACTTGTGATAGGGATTCATGTTGTAGTTGAAATAGAGGCCTCAGTCACGTCAAATTATAAATCCCCTACCTTGGTCTTCCAACCATCAAAATGTAAGGAAAACTACCTTGTCACCTCAGGATGACCTCTTTTCATATTCTGGCAGAAAGAGAGGCATCCCACTCTTTGAAAAACTTCTCTGGCCATGGGCTCTGTCTAAAAAAGATTCATATCCAAAGGTTCAGTTCTAACTACCTTACCCCCCTTGTGTGAGTTCTTCATTTGAGGAGTCTCCATAGTTTAGTATAAGAACTTCTTATGGCTATGGAGTAATGATAACTAGGAGGACCCAAATTCAAGTCTCAAGAGAACATAACTTCCCTTAATAACAAACTGGTTACTAACTAGATAAAATGGTTGTGGAAATCCCACTCTTGGATGTAGGTAGGTATGAACACTTGGAAAATGAGAGGATACCTTTTAATTGGCCTGTGAAACTAAGTAGAAACAACCTGATTTAAATGTCATATGAGGCAGGGGAGAAAAGTGTTGTTGAGTAGCGCCTCTAAGTGGCACACTGCGCATGTAGAGGATATGACTTGCTTGGATGTTGTGAGATTAGTAGCAATGGTGGGCGGATGTATCAAACTTCGATATGAAATTAATTCAAATTACAGGATTGAAAGGAGGGAAGGAAATCATAGGATGGCTTGAGGAAAAATCTCCTTCAGTTATGCAAGCCTGATAACCAAAATTCTGAGCATTATTTCTCCTTGAGATTTATGTGCAGAGGAGGAAAACACAGAATACCCATGGAATAAAATCAGTTTGAAAACCTCTGCAAGATTTCAGGAAGAAGCCAGGAGCATCTTGGCCTCCAAATCTACCTCAACATCATATCTGATAGCATTGATGTTGACTAGTCAAGACTGGGAGTTTGCACAATGCAACAATCTTGAGTTTTTCAAAAATTACAAATCGTTATCAGAGCTCGTAAATATGAGATCTTGAAAGCGTCTTTTAACCAACTCATGGCATTGAAAACAAGGAATATGACATCATCATTGTAATTATATATCATGGTGAAAAATGATGAACAGGAAAGGCGCTACGGAAACTCTTGATGAGTGGGCAGCGCTTCATTTCAAAAAATGATTGGACAGGTAAGAAAAGGACACCAAAGAAGGGATACGAGGGCATGAGTGAGGAAAATGGCCTATCAAATCAAAATATTCATGGAATGAATCAATCCTAGTGACAAGTCATGAGGGGATCAAAGATAAATCATGAAAAAAACATTTCTAAGTCCAAATTTGAATGAGGATTAAAACACAAGTCATAACTCAATACTTTATTTATCAAGGGGGTCCTAAAAAACACACTTTTAAAAGGGTCAAATTAAAAAATTAAAATCTAAGGCTTAAGAAAAGATAAAACTAAAGGCTAAAAACCCAAGGCAACTTAGTGTTATAACATTGGCTCCATAGGGGATGGAATGCCCCCTGTAGGCTGTCAAGAATGAGTGGATTCAGTGCCTTATCCTAGGGCTATGGGGTTAGTTATTGAAACAAAAATAAAATAAAGACGATATTTACAATGGCATGCAAAGCCAATCCTGGCTCAAGAAAAGTACTTTTTCAGAAAATGCCCATTTACAGGGCCACCAAAAACTTCTTCATTCTCCATATTTTGCAACTTTAAAGTGTTATTAGAGAATACCTTGGAGATTTTGAAGGGACCAATCCATAAATATTCAAATTTACCGTGCTTGCCTTTATCTTTCTTCAGTGCATCCCACTTGAGCACCAGATCGCCTAGTTGAAAATACTCTTTGTTCACTTTCTTATCAAACACCTTCTTGATCATCATTTGATGATCATGTTCTTTATCTACAAGCTGCTCGCAAGTCTATTGCACTTCAGCCAGCTGTTGAATCCTTCTGATCATATGATCCAGCTCCCCTTGGTAATCTTGGAATAATTTTTCCACGGGAAAGGCAAACTAAGAAGGAAAACTGGCCTCAACTCCGTACACCATATGGAAAGGAGAAAGGCCTAGAGACCTCTTTGTTTTCACTCTATCATCCCACAAAGCAAAACTGTTTTTTGAGTCCCATGCCTTTTTTTTCTCCTCTAACATATTTTTAATTATCTTTATCAGGATTTTGTTAGAGGACTCTGAAATCCCATTCCCCTGGGGGTAGTAAGGGGTAGAGTGAACCAATGTGATCCCAAACTGTTCACAGAACTGAATTAATGGTTCAGCCTTGAAAGATGCAGCATTATTAGTGACAATTATGTTCGGACACCCAAACCTTGCCATAATGTCCTCAACAAAACCAATGATCACTTTGTGGGAAGCATTCCTTGTATGGATAGCTTATATCCACTTAGTAAAGTAATCTTTATCAGTCAAGATCCATCTATGTTGACCACTGGAAGTGGGATGAATTTCCCCGATAAAATCTAGTCCGCACTGTTCAAAGGGTCCTGAAGCTGCCACAGGATTTAATGGAAAAGACTTGAGTTGTTGCTCTCCAGAGAATTTCTAACATTTAACATGAGCTCTGATCTTAGCACAAACATCAGTGAAAAAACTAGGCCAGAAGTACCCAGCCTTGAGAATCTCGTATGTCATGGTTCTCCAATAATGATGCCCCCCACATAAACTGTCATGAAAATTAGACATAATCTTTTGGGCTTCTTATGGGTCTAGGCACCTCAAAAGAACTCCCAATGGATCTTTCCAATACAAGACTTGATCAATAAGGCAATATTTAATTAATTTGAGTTTTAAGTATCTCACCTTGTTATTTTCCATACCATCTGGAGGCTATAATTTCTGTAGAAAAAATATAATGTCCTTGTATCAGTTGCAATCTACCAAAGTAGGAGTGACTTGAGAATCGTTGTCAGTCAATTCATCCTGTTGATTTTCTAAAAATGAGTTGATGAAATTTACCCCCAAGGCTGAGAAATTTGATCCAGCCAATAGCTTGGCTAAACCCTGGCCTTTAACCAATTTGGTAGGCTTAATCTCAAGATCAAATTCAAGGATTTTAGTAATCCACTTGCTCTTTTTTCCGTCTATATCTGACTGAATGAGAATCTCCTTTACATAAGCTGATGGGACATAAGAAATGACTCTTGAATGCAGCACATAAAATCTAAAAGACTTGATAGCTTTAACCAATGCATAGGATTTCTTATCCATGATGTCATATTTTAATTCATCATCTCTCAATGCCCTGCTGAAAAAAGCAATGGGCTTCTCTAAGCCTTCATCGTTATTTTGCAATAAAACAACTGCTACTGTATCAAATGAAGTGAAAGAAAAAAAAAAATCCTTGGAGTAGTCTAGACCAATAAGGACCGGGGCTTCAATCAAGGCTTTCTTTATTTGATCAAAATAATTACCGGACTCAGAATTCCATTTGATTTCATTATCCTTCCTCAACATGGCTGTGATATACTTGAATCAATCTTTACCCCTTTAGCTGACACAATATGCCCCAATAATTTCCCCTTCTTTCATGGAAAACAATGATTTTTTTGGATTCAAAGAGAGACCAAATTTTCTGCATTTCAAGAAAACTTTTTTTATATGATCATAGTGTTCTTTATCAGATTTAGAGAACACAGTTATGTCATCTAAATAGATAACAACAAACTTTTCCTTCTCTCCAATAAATGATATGTCCATAGCTCGTTGAAAGGTCTCCCCTGCGTTCATCAAACCGAAGGGAATCTTAGCGTACATAAACGTACCCCAAGGAGTGGTGAAGGCAATATTCTCTCTATCTTCTCGTAAAACAGAAGTTTGATTATAACCAGAAAAACCATCAATTATGGACATCCTAGCTGCACCTGTCACCCTCTGTAATATGTGCTCCATCTTGGGCAGAGGGTAATTATCCTTTTTAGAACTTCTATTCAGATTCTGGAAATCAACGCAAAGTCTGATTTCTCCATTCTTTTATATCACCGGGACCAAGTTGGCCACCTATTCATAATACCTCAAAGGAATAATAATTTTAGCATCTAAAAGATTTTTTACCTCTTTCTCCATGACAGGTAGCGACATAGGATTTATTTGCCTTAACTTTTGCCTGAAGGGTTTGGTCTCTTCCTTTAATGGGATCTTGTGCTCTATAATGTTGGTGTCATAAGTTTTGATATCTTCATAATTCCAAGAGAATACATCAACAAATTCCTTTAACAATGTAGTATATTCTTCCCTCTTTTCTCTTGACAGGCTGCTTGACAACTTGAAAAATTTTGGATCCTTTTCTGTTCCAAATTGCACTCAATTATGTCAACATCATTAGTGGACACTTTCCCCTTCACTGCCACATCATTTTTGTCAAATAATATTTCCAAAGGAACTAGTCCTTTTGGAATGTGATTGCTAGGTAGCTGCACAATATGATTATTAGCAATTTTATCAAGGAAAACATCAGCATCAGGATTAATTTCAGAATCATGATCCTGATCAATGTGTAGTGAAGAAAACTCATCAACAGTCTCAAGGAATTTTTTAAGTTCTAGATCATCTTCAAACACCTTCCAATATTTTACATTGTCTGGTATAGAAGGCATGTACTTGACTTCTACACCATACTTGATTTTAGGTAGTATGGGGATTATGAAATTGTTTGCTGATAAAACCAAAGAATCAACCAAGATATTCTCTTCTCTAGGAATAAATGAAATGTTAAAAGCTGAGAAAAAACTGTCCACCAAGTCCCACACTTCATTCTTGTAAAATCTAAGCCTAGGGTGCTTTGTTTGATAAATATTTTTAATCTGATGGACTATTAATTTAGAATCCCCAAAGACTGATAGCTCTTCTATCCCCATGTCTTTAGCAACCCTTAGTCCCAAGACAAGAGCTTCATACTCTGCCACATTATTAGTAGTTTCAAATTCTAGTTTGTATGACAAAGATATAGTCTCTTGAGCTGGTTAGACAAAGACCACTCCAGCACCAACACCTTCCTTAGAAGAGGCTCCATCAAAGAACATCTTCCAAATAGAGGTGGTTAGAGGAGACTCCTCACAAAAGGTAGCAGATTGTTTTTTTATTTCAAGAGGAGTTTTAGGAGTGTCAATGAGCTGCAAAATGATAGATCCCAAATAGGTATCAAAAGAAAAAACATGATTATTTTTGGGGTTTGCTTCATCACTAATGATGTAAGACAATTGAGCTTCCCTGTAAATTCTTCTATGCTCTCCCACAAAAACGATAATAGTAGCATATGAGATATCCATTTGCAAGGTTCCCCCAAGTCTTTTTATCCAAGACCTTGACAAGAGCATTCCGAACTTGGGGGGAACATCAGCCACCACGATATCTATGACTACGCCTTTCATGGGCAGCTAAAATAGAGTCACAATCAGATCCTTAATGACTCCAAGACACTTCACTTTCCTAGAGTCAAAAGAATATAAGTCATGGTAAGTCTTTGTGATTTCTAACCCAAGTTCATCCATAAAAGTTTTTGGCATGAGATTGTAGGATGCCCCTGAATCCATCAAACAATTATGCAGCACCTTATCATGAATATTTAGTGATGTGTAGAAAGGAGGGGATTAATCATCTCTATCTTCTATTGATGGACCCAAGATCACTGTTGGTTTTTCATCTTGCAGATTTACTGAATAAGTGACACTTGGAGAGGCTTCGGACTATAACATTTTGGAGAGATATTTTTTAAATTCTTCATTTTTTATCAATTCCAAAAAAGGTACAGGGATCTTTATTTTTCGGATCTCATTTTCAAAGCTGAAGGAAGAAAAAGACTTCAAGATTTATTTGGTTTCACGAGTAGTATTTCTGACTAGAACTTGTGGACATTGAGAATCTTTTTCCTTACTGATAACTGTCACAGCCTTGGCAGAATTTTCTTTTTGGGAAGGTTGATTAGGAGCATTAGTTTTTTCTTCATTCTTCTTGGATCTCATATTATATCTATTAGTACTTTATTTTTCATTCTCTCCCTTACTTAATTCATTTATTTGAATATCCATCAAGGATTTCTCATAAGCATATTGAGTCAAGTGAGGGAATGGGGTTGTGTCACCTAAGAAATGAATCTCAAGATCAACTTCTTCCTCCTCTCCTTCTTCATCAACAACCAGGTTGTTTTGTAAAGGATTTTGTACCCTTTGATCATCTCTATCTCTTTTTATGGGATCTCTAGGAAGGATTTGGGGAGAATTACTTGGTCTCCTAAATTTACCTCTGTTATCAGTATTTTGAGTATTTATGTAGGTCTATTTTCCTTCCAATTTTAACTTCTCTATATCAGTAGAAAGGGATTTTACTAATTTGGTGAGATCATCTACTTGAGGATGAACAATATGGGAGTCAAAGTTTGAGGATTTAGTTCTTCTTTTTCTCCTATCCCTATCATATTTCCCTCTGAGTTTATCAGATGCCACTATGTTGGATTCCACCTCCAAGGTTGCATCTTGCATATGAACTAAGGAGGTTGATCTTCTTTCTCTCAGTAGAAGGAAAAAATCGGGGTCAAAGGCACTGACATAAGTGATTTTTGTAGAGGTTTCGGTGGGTTTTATCTCATTAGGAATCTTATTGTACGTTTTGTTAAATATTTTAGAAAATTCAGAGATAGACTCTCCCTCTTTCCTTTTTATGGATCCAAATTCAATGATGTAGTACAAAAAATCCTCTTTGTCCCCCCAGTGCCTCAAGAAGGCCTCGTCTAATGCTTCAATGCAAGTAATGGATCCAGGGGCCAAACCCCTAAACCACTTTCTAGCCTCACCAAAATGGATTTGGACGAAGACCCTCATCCACTCATCATCATTTTCAATGTTTTGATTATCTGTATAGCTGTAGAAAGCAACAAGATGTTCCTCAGCGGTTATCTCTTCTTCTCCTGTGAATTTGGGCATGTATTTCAGATAATCTCCAAGAGGGAGAGAATTCACTGGCTGAGGTAAGAAAAAAGGGGCATATCTTACAACCACTATGGAATCCATCCTATTTGCAGGGGGGGTTAGCACCTTCCATTGGATTTTGAATTCTCAGTGAACAAGGAGGAGAAGGATACTTGATTGTGTGTAGCTTAGGTGAAAAAGGAATGTATGAAGGTAAAATTTCCATTTTCAAAGAAAAAGGCTAAGTCTTGGAGGCAGATGGTAAAGTCTGCAAGGGGGAGGATGTTTCCTTTTATTTATTAGCAGAAATTTTAATAGGAGAGGGGTTGAAAAACCTAAAGTAGGAAACTCCTCAAGACTATACCACTTTACAATATCAGGGGAAGAAAGAATTTCAAATCTTTCTTCTTTCAAATTAGTTTCAAAAGAGGAGTATTCAATAGGAAACTTTTGAAAATCAATATTCTTAGATACTTTAGCGGAAGGTAAAGAAGGATTACTTGATATAACAACTAGAGTATTAAGAGTGGAATCAGGCAATTGACCAGAAGCACTTGTAGCAACAACAAAAAGACTTTCTTGTGAAGATTTTCCCTTCTTGATTATATTCTCTGGGTCAACCTCAGGTGGAACCAAAGGTAACTATGGATTTGATCTCGTGTGTCTTCCTTTAGGCACCAGAGATGAAACAATGGAGTCGCCAGGTGCAAGATGCAATCTTCAATATACTAATTTCTAATGCACCTTTAGAACTAGTAAGTTGTGTCGTTTAATCCTAGGGAAAAGTCTTCAAATCGTTCCCCAGAAATAGCACCAAGAATGTTAGCACTAGGAATCACCTTCATATTGCATGGAAGGCGAGCCCAATACCCATCAGGTTATATGTAAATGTAAAAGAGTTTTGAGGGGTCAAATGGATAAGACTCAAAATGATAATGTTCCAACTCATAAATTAGGGCTAGCATGCACGCAAAATAAATGTCTTGGCTAACTTCAATCAATAAGTGGGAGTAAGTATGAACAAAGGGAATACTTCAGAGAGAGGAATGTAGAGGTTGTTGTAAACAACAGGTCTGCAAACAAACTAAGGAACAAATATTCTTAACAAAAGATCTTCTTGAGTCCAGAACTTAAGGACACTAAAGAAACATCATGATAATATAATAATCAAACATACATCATAATATCACCACAACCATTCATGTGAATCATTCAAAGCATGAACACTTTAGCATCAGAAGCAAATATGATGGAAAAAGAAGTTGATTTCTATTAACCAAGATGTCTCAAATCAAGTACATCACATGTTCACAGTAACTTCATCAAAATATTACAGTATAAGTGAGACTTGCTCAACAATTTTAACCTACTGAAGCATTTAATCTATCTATTTATAACAAAAATGGAGGCAACAGCTGGAGGTGCGATTTAGCCTCCTTCCCATGAAAATATCTAAGAATTTATTCCATCTAACAAATTGACTGACAACCTATGATATAAAATGGGAAAGTGTTGGTGACTAATCCAACCAATCTTTGAACTAACTGATCCCCTTTGGTGCGCAACTGCTTGTTTGCCATGTGTCCTTCAGGGGCATGTGGCTGTCATCATGCTACCAACTATTGTTTCCAAAATTCTCTTCATCACCAGTTATCTAAAAAGTTGTTAGCTCGTCCCTCCTGAATTCCTGGTATCTATTAGTAGCATCTTTGGGTAGCACTCTGAGTAGCGCACTTTGTAGTGTATTTACCAAATTTCATGAGACTCTATAGCGCAAACTCAAAACTAGACAAGTAGCAAAATAGGTAGTACCAAATCTTCATATCCTCTATGAAGACTTCAGTCTCTATGAAAATTTTGGTAGTGAATTTCGGTAGCGCCACTCTGATGTGTCTCTGTGAAAACTTCGTCTCTACCAAAAATTTGGTAGTGAATTTAGGTAGCGCACACTTGTGTGTTCTGTCAAACTTTAGGTAGTTCCATCAGAATACGCAACACCTTCCCTTAGACATGTGCAGAATGGGTAGCAACCTCGGGTAGTAGCAGCACCATTAGCTTTAGGCGATTCGGTAGCATGGTAGGTAGAAAACCGGTGGAACATAAAAAATAGACTATTATGTAGCACCATAGCACTAAGGAATGTCTGCACTATTACTACTGAAGGGATTAATTCTTTGTAAAAACTCAAAAATCTGAACAGTAAGCACTAGAAGCTTGTATAGGTGGTAGAGGTAGTTTTTCATAAATAGTTTATCCTTGTAAAAAGGGACCATCTACAAAAATGGATCTCACCTTTCACCAGCTACTTCATTAACCTAACACTTAACTTGACACTCTTTCTTGGAGAAAGAGGATCCTCCTTTGGCACAACAAGATTCTTCCTTTTAGCAGTGACATGATTCTTCAATGGGGCTATGCTCTCTTTGGTTGTTGGTGTCTCATTTTCAATAGAAACTTCAACCAATACCTGCAAGTTCCTTTGAGCCACTTCATTTTGAAAATGTTGCAAATCTGCTTTGAGCTTTCTATTCTTCCTATAAAGGTTTTTGAGTTGCTTATGGAGAGGCTGGGCCTTTCTTGCTGCAAACCTTTCTAGGTAAAGAGTGTGGCTATATCCATCCATGAGTTCTTTCATCTTAACCCTGTCAGAGATCGCTTCTACTTTCAATTGATCCACCACCTTCCTAGCATCTCTAATTTTCCTGATTAATCTTTTGAATGTCTAACTGTCAGGTGACGTAGTGACATGAATAGTCTTAATAGACCTTTTCTTAGTTTCCTCTTCCTACTGCATAGGAATTACCTTGTCTATCTCATCAGGCTTCTTGATGCCTTTGCCTTTATCTTTCTTCTTCTCCACAAGGGTTTCTTCTTTCTTCTCCACATTCTTTCCAATGCCTTGGACCTTATCTTTCTTCTTCTACACAGGGGTTTCTTCTTTCTTCTCCACAGGATTTCCAATGCCTTGGCCATTATATTTCTTCTTCTGCATAGGGGTTTCTTATTTCTTCTCCACAATCTTTCCAATGCCTTGGCCATTATCTTTCTTTTTCTATAGGATAAAGACTTTAGGTAGGGATTGTTCTTCAACAACTTCTTTAGAAGTTGATGCTTTTATGAAGGGATTTCTGACCTTGACGCTGACTGTTGAAGGATATGAGGAGAAGTGTATCTTCTTCCCTTTAATCATTGTAGGTTTAGTAGAAGAAGGAACTTCTTCTAACTCTGGTGGAGGAGGGGGTGAAAAATATATCTGTGGAGAATGACAAGCTTCCTCCTCAGTTCCTGTGACCTCCTTGATGACCTCTGAATATTGAACAAAAAATCTCCCCTTTCTCTTCTTGTTGGTACCTTCTTTAGCAGCATTGGTGTATGGTAAAGGGATTTCTTTCTGTGACTGAGGAGTGGCTGCTATATCCAACTTGAAGTGAGAAGCAATAAAAAAATGTTCCCATGAGATATCTTTCTTACCCAGTTCTTTAGAAACTAGAATTCTAATCAATCCAAAGTGAAAGATGCTAGTATCCACATCATTATACTTGGATTGAATCCTGTCTAACATATTTCCTATGCTCCTTAGCAAATCGTAGGGAATATTCATTTCAATTTTACCAATAAAATGCAGCAGAATCCTTATATGGTATTGGTATAATGTGTTGAACCTCCCTTCACATGTAAAGTATCTCTGAATGATCCTCAATATCCTGTCAAGATGATCAATCAGATGATTCCTTGGCACACCTTTAGACAAATCACCATCTTGATGTTCATTCTTAAGGAAATCTTTGTCTTAGGCTGCATTCAAAGCCAAAGATTTGAACCATTTCTCACCTGTGATAGGGATTCCTGTTGCAGCTGAAATAGAGGCCTCAGTCACCTCAAATTTTAAATCCCCTAACTTGGTCTTCCAGCCATCAAAATGTAAGGCAAACTGCCTTGTCACCTCAGTATGACCTGTTTTCATATTCTGGCAGAAAGAGAGGCATACCACTCTTTGAAAAACTTCTCTGGCCATGGGCTCTGTCTAAAAAAGATGCATATCCATAGGTTCAGTTATAATTACCTTACCCCTTTTGTGACTTCTTCATTTGAGGAGTCTCCATAGTTTAGGATAAGATCTTATTATGGCTATGGAGTAGTGATAACTAGGAGGACCCAAAGTCAAGGCTCAAGAGAACATAACTTCCCTTAATAACAAACTGGTTACTAACTAGATAAACTGGCTGTGGAAATACCACTCTTTGATGTAGGCATGTATGAACACTTGGAAAAATTGAGGATACCCTGTAATTGGCCTTTGAAATTGAGTAGAAACAGCCCGATTTAAATGTCAGATGAGGTAGGGGAGAAAAGTGTTGTTGAGTAGTGCCTCTAAGTGGCACACTGCGTATGCAGAGGATATGACTTGCTTGGATGTTGTGAGCTTAGTAGAAATGGTGGGCGGATGTATCAAACTTTGATATGAAGGTAATGAGAATTAAAGGTTTGAAAGGAGGGAAGGAAATCATAGGATGGCTTGAGGAAAAATCTCCTTCAATTATGCGAGCCCGATAACCAAAATTTTGTACGTTATTTCTCCTTGAAATTTATGTGCAGAGGAGGAAAACACAAAATACCTGTGGAATGAAATCAATTTGAAAACCTCTGCAAGATTTCAGGAAGAAGTCATGAGCATCTCAGCCTCTGAATCTACCTCAACATCGGATCTGATAGCCCTGTTGATGACTGGTTAGGACTAGGATTTTGCGGAGCAAAACAATCTTGAGTTTTTCAAAAATTACAAACCATTATTAGATATCGTAAATATGAGATCTTGAAAGCATATTTTAACCAACTCCTAGCGCTGAAAACAAGGAATATGACATCAGCGTTGTAATCATATATCATGGTGGAAAATGATGAATGGGAAAGGCGCTATGAAAACTCCTGATGAGTGGGAAACGCTTCATTTCAAAAAATGATTGGATAGGTAAGCAAAGGACAACAAAGAAGGGCTATGAGGGCATGAGTGAGAAAAATTCCATGTCAAATAAAACTATTCGTGGAATGAATCGATCCTAGTGACAAGTCATTAGGGGGATTAAGTCATGAACAAAATGATCCTAGTGACAAGTCATGAGGGGATTAAAGATAAATCATGAACAAAACGGTTCTAAGTCCAAATTTCAATGAGGATTAAAACACAAGTCATGACTCAATACTTTATTTATTAAGGAGGTCCTAACAGACACACTTTTAAAAGGGTCAAATTAAAAAATTAAAATCTAAGGCTTAAGAAAAGATAAAACTAAAGGCTAAAAACCCAAGGAAACTTAGTGTGATAACATAAGTGAGTGAGAAAATCCATGGAAAGTGAATTAAAATCTTGAAAAGTTTCGCATTGTAACTCAATGTACCATTTAGCCACTGAATCTGTAATTGTATGCTGGAAAAGGCGTAACCGGATAGGATCGTCCATTAGTGAATTTGATGAAAACCACAGATGAAACATCATAACATGGTTATTAGGGTATTCACTAGGTTTTTCATCAAATTTCAGAATATTAGAAGGTAATTTGGCAAGAATGACAGGCCAAAAAGGGGAGTGTAATATGGGATTGTTGGTTAAGCTTGACAGATCCAATAGATCTAGACTGCCTAAGAATGGTAATTGTCGATTGACTTGCAGATGATACTGGTGTGGCATAGGTACACTAGTAGGACCGTAAACTGTTTGTGGTGAATAGTTGTAGCCAACAGGTCCTCCCATATGTTGTTGATGTTGACCAACAAAAGTAGGATTTATTTGTTGAGGAATTTCCATAAAAGGGGAGGGTAAACCCATTTGGCCCTAGGAAGAATAACCAATGTAACCCAAGGGAGGATAGTTCGCTTGACTAGTTTGAGGCAGATAATTGGGTTCCTTGAGGAGGGTAACTAGGTTGACCTTGAGGAGGGTAAGGAATTTTCCCTTGCAGAGGAAAATATGGTTGGCCTTGAGGAACCCAAGTGGGATTCAGGACCCCTAGGAAGGGTTGTCCAGAATGTAATCCAAAAGGATTGGGATCTAGTATTCCTCCTTGAGAGTTGGGGTTTGATGGTCCTCCTTGATTTGGATGATGAAACAATCCTCCCTGGGGTGGTCCCCAGGATTGTGGGGGGTTACCAATAAACAAATATTGAAATTTCCCCCTGCTATCGGTTGGGTAGAAAATAGGATTTGACCAATAGAAGGGGGTTTGCCCCCAGTCAAATTTTGTGGGCCGAAGGATAGTTTCCCACTGGTAGGGATTTGTCCCGCAGTTGGGTTTTGTTGTGTGGTAGGGTTTTGCATCAATTGATGTGAAGGTGTCCCAATAGGGTTTTGTGGAGTATATGAAGTTGTTGTTTGAAGAGGGATGGTAGGCATAACCATCATGGCACTTTGAAAATGATTAGGTAACATGACTCCTATTTCACTTTTAACTTGTATGGAAGTGGTAGTGGGATTTATTTTTTGATTGACGAGATGGTCAATAGGTTTTCCTAATGGTCCTACATCTACATTGGTAGTGGTAAATGCAAGTGGAGGGTCAAAGAGTGGTCAGTTGAAATTAAATTTTTTACAAATATATCGACCTGATGGAGTTCTCTTTATGGAACAAACATCAGTTTGTTTTGGATATACCATTTCAGTGGAGTGGATAGGGGTAGTTTATTCTTCGGTGAAAGATGGTTGTATTGGTTCCATATCTAGTTGATTATATGCCCTTGATGGTATGCTAGGGTCATCTTATAATACAATGTTACCTGAGGAGTCCACTTAGACAAGGAGTGGATCATGAAGAATTTCTAAATCTGGATTTGTAGTGAGGGTGGAGCCTTCATGAACCATAACTAAATCTCTCTCGGGATTTGCTAGAAAAGAAGTAGAAACACTCCCATCGTCTGAATGGTTTTCAACCTCTTCATGGTAAGTTTCTTCCAGTGAGTTAGGAGGTAAGGTTTCATAGCCTTCTGTAGGAAACCATTTCATCCTACGTGATCTGTGAAGACCTTTATCGGCCACAACACCAATTTTTAAGGAAAACTAAAGTAAAGAAGCAACACTCGCTAAAAAATCTAGAAAACCAACAAGAAAAACAATGTCTTCTCTCAATGAATTCACTAGTTGGTGATGAAATTCAACATCGTGTGATCAAATTGATAATGGGCTAGGATATGAGTGGGTGGACTAGTTACATTGGTAGCCTGCTTAATAGAATTACACCTTGGTGCAATTTTCCTCACGGTTTTACCCATGGGTTACCCTCCAAGGAGCCCGAGTGAGTTTGACCAACGTCTCTTCCAGGTATAGCAACGAATTCCCTTCACCGCCACCTTGTGTAAGAACCATAAATATTATGTCCACTAAGGATACCAACTCGCAGTCAGCCTTTGGGTAGGTACAGTCGACATTCGAGTTTGAATGTATGGGTAGGATATCAAGTCTGATATTCTTCAAGAGAACTGAGGAAAAATGGACCAGTAAACTCTAGAGGACCCCGAACGGATTCAAAATTCATGAATCTCCAAGACCAAATGAAAACAATTGATCCTCAAGAAAAACCCGCCATATAAGATCAAACTACTATGATTGGTTGAGCCTTGGAGGGATAATCTATGTTTCTCTCCTGCACACGACCTCGTGTTTAACCCTTGTGTGAGAGGGGTATCCCAGCTATGCCTATACGAAGGTTGGATTTTCTCTCCCTATCACAAGATTATGCATTTGTCTTGAATGATTTGGAGAGTTATTCTCACAGCATATTCCAAAGCTCTAGTCCTAGTCTATTGTTGGTGTAAACATCTAAAGATAAAATTTTCTAGTTTTATTTTAATTATCATTCATTTTCATGGTTGTTCATTACACAAGGGTGAATGATAGTGAAAATGATGATGTTTGAGACACAAATCCCCAAAAAGGTAAAAGAATGATATGCAAACTTTATTTTCAATGAAATTCTAGCTATGGGAAGGAGAAGAGTTTATTTTGATTTGTCACTAACAAACACTCAAGAATGAAAAATTTTATACTATTTTGTTCTCAAGAAGACTTCAAACAATTGCCAAATTATAAAGAGGACCCTTTTTAATATCCAAAACCAATGCATACAATTTTTATTTTTTTTATTGTGAATGCAAAAAAATGTTCATCTAATGCTTCATGCTTTCTCTAATAATGAAAAAGGTTCAGTGTAGTGGTTATAAAAAGAAGAAGCAAAAGTACTCAACAAAGACACTCTTAGCAGTAAACAAGGTACCGGAAGAAGAACAACTACCAAACTATTCACTCAAAGGAAAAACACTAAGAAACCAAAAGTCAAAATTTATAGTATTCCTGAATTGAGTAAGGGATCAAAGATAAGGAAAACAATACTACGATCAATGGCATTCCTTATGAAAACCTCCAATCAATCAGATAATCGAGAAGAGCAGCAAAAAGAAACAAATTTTGACAGATAACGGTTGATTTGGAAATAAGGAAAGACAACACAAGATAAATAAGGAGTAAAAGAATGAAAGGTAGAAATTTTGAGTCAAACAAAGAACAAGATTCGACAGAATAAGATCTGAGTCAAAGAAAAATATCCAAGGACTATGCCCAACAAGAAATAATGTCTACATTTTTTCAAAGAAAGAAAAATCGACGCTCTAGTAGCCAAAGCACCAGAGCGTTGTAGTGCTCCCTAGTAGACTCTGGGGGAGCCTTGATTAGGAAACAACTCTCTGACTTAAACCATCAAGGGGTTCTAGTCCTAAGGAAAGTTTGAAAAAAACTTCAAAATCTCAAAAAATCAGGGAAATTCAGTAAGAGGCTCTGTGAAAGAACTTAGAAAAGACAAAAATATGTAAGGACGGATTAAATCAGAAAATGGGATATAAGGATAGGAAAAGGTAATGGATGAACCAAGGAAATAAAAAACTTAAAATTATATCCCCAGTGGAGTCGCCAATTTCTGTTACAGAAATATTCCCTTGCGGAGAGGTGAACCTTCCCTTGGAGTACAGACCCCTCTACCAAGACAGAAAACTACCTTTGGACACTACCATTCCTATAGATTCATTTTATCCATCGAAAAAGAGAGAAGGAGGGGAAGTATGATTTACCTCACTTACGACATTTTTCCAAGCTGCTCCAATCCACAAGTTCCAAACAATACCTACAATGGACAACAAGAAATAAACGACTATATCCTACTCTAATGGATTAGATAAAATCAATCGATCTATGAAGATTAATAAAAGCATAGACAAGCACATGTAAACACATACTTGGAGGAAATAGGCCAAGTATATTAATGAGAACTTCAAAAGGAAACTTACAATATTCAGATGATGTTGCAATAACCTCTCCAATTCCTCCTCGTCCAACCCTTGCTCGAAATATCCACAGTCAAAATAACAATGCTTTGTTGATTTTTTCCTCCTTTGTTCACCATGAGAATGCCTCCATTTATAGTCTTTGAGAGGCTCAACCACCTTGGGTATATTTGGAATTATTTTAGGATATGGATCTAATAGTTGTGATATCTCTCTTAGATGCAGCTAGGGGTTAGATTCGAGCCAAACCAACTTGATCCATCCATAATTGTCTTTAGAAAAAAATGAGATTTCTTCCAAGATTTCCTCAACCAACTAGGGGCTCCCTTAGAATGGGAAACAAAAATTCTCCCCGTGAGATGGATAAAGAGTGCTAGCACTCCCTATATATGAGTATGGGAGAACTGATCTTTCCAAAACTTTCCAAGATGAGCAATTCCAATAGAAAATCATTTGTTCTGAATGTTAGATGATGGGGCTTCTTTTTCTAACATGTTTTAGAGGTTGTATCAAAATTTTCATGGTGTCGTTTACGATGCGACACTTACAGAAAGAGAATGCAACACTTATGACACTTGCATCAAAAGTGTAACACTTATGATACTTGCGACGATGATAATGTAACATTGTCGAAGTGAGTAATTTTGATGTGGAACACCATGGTTGAAGAAATGGCATCCTTGGATAAGAATGAGGCTTGGGATCTAGTGGCGTTGTTGATTGGAATAAATCTCATTGGAAGAAAATGGGTATTTAAAAGGAAGTTGAATGCAGAAGGAAAAGTGGGTAAATAAAACGCTCAGTTAGTAGAAAAAGGTTATTCCTAGGTTGAGGGAATTGATTTTGGTGAGAATTTTTCTTCTGTTTTCAAGTTAACTTCTATTAGATTTATGTTATATGTTGATGTTGCGTTTGATTTTGAAGTAGAACAGATGGATGTGAAGAAAAAATTCCTACATGGGGATCTGGAAGAAGAAATATATATGAAGCATCCAGAAGGATTTGTTGTGAATGGAAAGAAGGAGATGGAATGCAAGATAAAAATGTCCCTGTATGGTTTAAAAAAATCACCAAGGATGTGGTATCAAAAATTTGATACTTATATGATGGTACTTGGCTTCACAAGAAGCAATAAGGATCATTGTGTGTATTTTAAATTAATTGGTGATCATTTGATTTATTTGATCTTGTATGTGGATGACATGTTGTTGATAGGAAACAACAAGGAGATTATCCAGGATGTGAAAACTTAGTTGTCATCTAAATTTGACATGAAGGATCTTGGTGCTACAAATTTCATTTTGGGCATGGAAATTAAAAGAGATCGGAAAAACAGGAAAATCTGGTTAAATAATAGAACATGTGTCAATACAATATTGCAGAGGTTCAATATGTAGGAATGTAAATCGGTCAGGGTCCCTATTCTTGTAGGGGTAAATTTATCTGTAGATCATTATCCCAAGACATGGGAAGAGGAGGAGGGAATGTCTCATGTTGCATATGCGAGTGTGGTTGGAAGTTTAATGTATGCAATAGTATGTATTGGACAAAAAAATTGCACATGCAGTGGGATTTTTGAGCAGGTATATGTCAAAACTAGGGAAGGAGCATTGGACAACAATAAAGATATTTTTCAGGTATTTGCATGGCACTACTAGTTATGGATTGTGCTACCAAGGAAGACCAGGTTTGGATATATTTTTGGACATACATGACCTTGTGGATGCAGACTGGGCTGGAGATCTAGATCGTATAATATCTACAAGCGGGCATGTGTTCAACCTGTTTGGAGTAGAAATTAGTTGGATGAGAAAAATACAGTCTTTAGTGGCACTTTCAACTACAGAAGCCAAATACATGGAAGACACTCATTCAAGCAAGGAATAAATATGGTTATAGAGATTTTTTTTCAGGTATTGGGTTGGTACAAAAACCTGTAAGGATAGATTGTTGATGAAGTTGGACACTTTGAAGAATGTTGCAGATTCATTAAAAAAATATGTGAGCACTGAGAAGTTATCTTGGTGTAGAGGATCTATGGGAATTTTTTCCTTGGATTGTTGAATATGTAACCTCATAACCCCATGTATGTAAAGAAAACAACAAGTGGGAGAATGTTGGATATGTGTTCTATTCTTTGATACCTGGATATGTGTTATATTCGTTTTCATGCATGCAGGGGTGTAAGAGGGGGAGTGTAGAGCCCCCTTCCTAGGGGGTCACAGGGGGCGGAGCCCCCTATATTGGGGGTTTGAAGAAGGCCAGCGCCCCTAGAAAAAAATTTACCAGTTTTCATGTTCGTTTTTCGGTGGTTTTTCAGCACATAATTTTTCGTCAATGGTTTATATTTTCGGTTAAGGAATTAGGGTTGTTTACTAATCCAATTTAGTGGATTAGGTTTTTTGGTTTCCTTGGATCCTATATGTATATTTTATTGTAAACAATGTATGAGTGAATGAATATAGAATATGTTGGTTTTCCCGCTTTGGGTTTCCAATGAAAATATCTTTATGTAATGTGTGTATTTTCCATTCTATATCTTTTGTTGTTTTATTGAAAATATGTTTGCAGTAAAATATAGTACAAGATTAAAATATACACAAAGAAGCAAGGAAGGTCATGCCCAGATGCAGAGCACCGAGAAAGGTTGTGGCCACACATAGAACACCGAGGAAGGTCATGTTCATGCATAGAGCATTGAGGAAGGTCATTTCCATGTGCAGAGAGTCCAGGAAGGTCATGCTTGCATGAAGAGAGTTGAGGAAGGTCGTGTTCACACACAATGAGTTGAGGAATAATCTGGTTAAGGGTTTCTCAAAGAGGTGAGGGCCAAGTCAAATATTTGAGGAGGAGTCTATGGAGAATGGAGAAAATGACGAATGAAAGGTTCAAGGTGGAGAAATTTAATGGATAAAACAAATTCGAGTTGTGGAAGCTTGAGGTGTAGGATTTATTGGTGCAACAAGGATTTCACAAAGCATTGGATGGAAAAATAAATATGTCAGTGGGTATGTTGGATGATGAATGAGAAGACCTTGATGCAAGGGCTCTCAACACCATTCGATTGTGTTTGGTCAATGACATCCCGTTAAATATCATGGGAGAGAGAACAATAGCATGCATATGGAGCATAACGGAAATCCTCTACATGAAGAAATCCCTAACCAACTGAATCTACTTGAAGAGGGAACTGTACAATCTATAGATGAAAGAAGGTACCAAAATTGCTGACAATTTAAATGTATTTAATACTCTCATATTTCAGTTAGCTAGTATGGATGTAAAAAACAATTAGGAAGATAAGGCAATGACGTTTTTGTGTTCGTTGTATGAGTCTTGGGATAATTTTTTCACTTCCATTAGATTTAGTATAACTGATAATATTGAATATAGCTCTGTTGCGGGCTCTTTGTTGTTTGAGGAAGTGAGGAGGAAATCCACTATAGAAACTCCACACCAAAAGCAATGGTGGTTAGAGGTCGATCCAAAGAAAGAGGGAAGAAATTGAGAGGTATATCTAGATCCAAGTCAAATGGAAAGAAGAGTAAGATAAATTGTTGGTACTATTAGAAAAATAGGTGTGTTAATTTCACCATAGACAATATAGAAATATTGTCACCCAACCATAGGTACAAAGGCCACCCACGAGCACCTTAACCTTGAAAGATAGAATAATTATAGAAGCAATCCAATAGCCAACCAAGGTAGCACACCTTTCTCCAAGGATAGCGCACCAAGCAAGAATAACCAAAGACCAAGCAAAAATTCCAAACCATAACCAAGAGAAATTCCAAACCATAAACAAGAGAAAGTCCAAGCCAAAACTGAAATGCCAATTGTAGCAACTACAGCTGCAGTTCCTCTTCAAACTTGTGCACCACTGGTCTTATGCAGTTGTGACAGTGAGTATGAAAAATGAACTCTAGCACCCTATATTTATACTACTCTATCTCACTTGACTGGGGTGACTTCTCTTTCTGGAGGCTAATAACTCAATATTAAATATTCTCTTGATTCGACTTGTCTCCTAGAGTTATTATCCAACGTTTTAGGGTTTCTCTTTCTTCCCAGAGTATTCTATTCTCATCAAAGGTTACATGTGGAGGTTAATACCTCTCGTAGATACCATAATATCAACACTTCCTCCTAGCTAGGGAGGTATTAAAGGAAATGGTATTAAGCACAAATAGACCATTCAACCGATAGCATCTTCATAGCCACACAGTCTATCTCATGATCAAATCACGAGCACCATCCTCACTTATCCAACTATATAGTCTCCATGGAAATCAGGACAATACCATTCAATAGAACACAACTGTATCTATCCATAATAGTACACAACTACTATCCAATGGTACACAACCACACCTAGTAGCACATGGCTACTAACCAATGACACATAGTCACAACCAGTGGAACACATCCACCATAGCAGCATACAACTACTATCTAGAGACATACAATCTTCACAACAATCATATCATCTGATATCAACCTTCATAACAATATCATGATACAAAATGGGTCAATTGGGCCATTCTTCCACTCACATTTGTGAGACCTAGAAGAGCATATTCCCTCAGAAAGTAAAACATCAACCATCGACTATCTGGACTATTCTTCCCAAGCATAGAAGAATAATTGTCCCTGATTTCTAAGCCTATTCCATTCACCTAACTAGGCCATTCCTCTGGCACTAATTATAATGAAACCTAGAGAGAATGAGTCTTCCCTAGGGAATGTATGTCCCTGATTACTGAACTTGGACCATTCAACTAACTGGTCCATTCCTTCGGTAATAATCATAGTGAAACCTGGAGAGAATGAGTATTCCCTAGGGAATGGCTGTCTAGATCATTTCCTAATGGAAATGATTGTCCTGCACCGACCTCCAAAACTGACCATTCTTTGAAAATGATTACAATTGTTAACTTCGAAAGAATGACTGCTCGACAAGGTAGACCATTCTACTTGACCACTACTCAGAGTGACTACCAAGAAGAATGAATGTCATATACCATTCCCCCACACTTTCCACAAGAGGAATCGTTGTCTATGTTACATCATCAATCTATCGAACTATTTTCATTATGAAAATGATTACCCAATAAGGACCATTTTCCAAAATGGAAAATTCCTTTTTGTCCAAAATCTTGAACCACTTTTCGAACTGGAAAGGAACTACCCATCTTGGACCATTTTCCGAACTGTAAAATGACTATCCATAAATCAATAACATATCAGTTCTCCCTCCCAACCTAGTATTAATCACTTCCTTTTCCAATAATGAAGTTGTCTCCACGAGCCCTAGATTGTCTCTTAAGTATGCAAACTTTTCATGTTGGATAGAGGCTTTACCAAAATATCTGTTATCTGCTCATATGTGGAGATATACCAAAGAACCAATTCTCTCTTATGGACTTTATCATGGAGAATATAATGCTTGATTTCAATTTACCTCATCCTGTCATGGAAGATTGGTTTCTTTGAAATCTTCGCATGGCTCTGATCATTACAATATATCATGGTCGAATTCAGCACCTGATGAGATGGTCAAGAAACCAACTTACGGAGCCACATTGATTATGTACAAGCATCACAAGCTGCAATATACTTTGCTTCTATAGTGCTGAGTAAAACAAACTTTTATTTTCTACTAGCCCATGAAATTGTGGAAAATCTCAAACTGAAACATATCCAAGTAGAACTTCTTATGTCATCTGCACTCCCTTCCCAATCCGAATCCATAAATTCATGTAGTTGTATGTCATAATTTAAACATCCCACAAAACAAATATTTTGTTGAGTATTATCCAAATACATTAACGAGCCAATCAATTGTCAATACAAAGACGGGTCTACTAGATTAAAGTCTCTTCAACTTCTTAAGATCTATTATCATGGGAGTTATTCGTGAATTTTAAATCCATCATCCCAGACTTTAGAGTAACCATTATGATACACTTTCTCTTTCATAGGAATTTTTCTCCACTCTTTTGTTGTATATGAGATACTCTGCATCAAGTTGCTTGAATCCATACAAGGTCTTCTTCCATTTATATACATGGGTCTCTTTCTAGTATACGATTCTTTCTCATTTTTCTTTATTTGGAAGAACAATCTTTTACATGTAAATTTCAATCCATGGATACTGCAAGAGGTATATCTGGTTTACTGGAACAAGTTGTTGTCATAGTCTTCTCCCTCCTTCTAGAAGAACCTCTAGTTATGAATCTCATTCCATTCATAAGTATTTTTCATATTTTCTTACATACATTGTTCTTCATCAAAACTTACATTTCTTCTACTTGATTGCTTCTAGTGGGTTCAAACCAAGATGGTAGTCTTATGATTCTCAGTATAATAACTAGATTTTCTCAATTTTCTTTCTTTCTTGGAATCTTCATGTTCTTCCTCATGTTCCTCTTTAACTTTGGGGTCCATGGAGTCTTCTATAGATTCCATTCCCTTCCTTCCTAATGATTCCAACTTCTTCCTTTCATCATAGGAACATAGATGTATATGAACAACCAAGGATAATTCAAACTTATTTTTTACAAGACTTCTTCTAGAGTCAAACTAAACATGTGCTGCTTATTATGGATGCTACTTTCAATGAGGAACATGGACATATACTTCATAATCTTCATGGATTCTTCAATGGATCATATCATTTAGGATTATCTCCCTCCTAATCCTGGCTTCATGCATGAATGCATGCTCTTCTTTTGGAATTTCATAATCAGGTCCTTCCATCTAAGAGGGTCAATGTTTCTATATGAATCCTTATTTCCTTCTACAAAGTGTCACAATTCTTATTCTAATTTCCTCTTGATTACTGGCTTCTTTCTGATTTGACTCCTTCTAGGTCTCTTCAAGTTTGATTCTGATTTCGGCCTATATGGTAGTTGTTACTTATATAATAGATGCCTTAGGAATTTGTCAACGTACTTCATCTTCTTGTAGCCATCGTAATAGCAATCCTTATCTTGTTATTATTCCATAGTTATTGTTTCACTGACCATATTTTCTTGTAAGAAATAGATATGCATGATATGTATAGGAACTATGTAAACATGGTATGTACAAGAACTATGTTATAGAAGAATATTGTTACCTTGACTAGAAGAAGAAGTTTGTTTTATCATGCTTGGATTTATTTGAGGGTTCCCTTTCTTGGGAAAATGCTTCTTCATCTAATGCCTTCCTTTTATTTAACTCGGGATAGTGGTTCCTGTAGTGACCATATTTTCGATAGTTGAAGCATTGTATGTTTGACATATCCTTTTCTTGATTCGATTTCTTCCTTAAGCCAAACTTATTCTTATTCCTAAAATTATTGAACTTTGTTGTGAAGGCTTGATCATCATATTTATTTTGGGATTTCTCTTTTGCGCTAATCCTTGATTCTTCTTGTGCACAACAAGTCCAAATCTCTTCAAATGTGGGAAACTTTGTTCTTGTGTTCATGCTTGCAGCAAATGCATCCCATGTCTTGGGAAGGCCAATGAGTACTATATTTACTAGCTCTTTTTTCTCAAATGATTTCCTCAATAGCTTGTAGTTGATCTCTTAACTAAGATATTCTTACAAAGTATGATTTTATGTTGTCATCATCATTCATTTTCATGTCACAAAGCTCATTCTTCAGACTCATCACTTGTCCAGTGTTTCTGACTGAGAAGAGGTTATTTAGGGCATCGTACATATTCTTAGATGATTCAAGATGAGAGATTTATATTATCAAGTGGTATTTTATAGAGTCCACTATGATACTCATAGCATTGATGTCATTTTACTTGAACTTCTCCATAACTGCAGCGTTCTGGGGTTCCTTCTATTTTCCTGCTTCAAACTATGGTTCCATAATCTTGCCTTTCATGCTATCCAACACTTTATTCTTGGAAAGGATGAGGTAAATCCTTGTCTTCCATGCTATGAAGTTAGAATCCCCTTCTAACTTGTTTTCTGACTTCATAGAGTAAGTCACGACTTATTTGACTTGGTCAACCTTTGACTTTGACCAAAAAATCAAACTTGATGCCTTGGCTTGCTGAGAGTACCAGGAGGTGTGCTAGGCTAGGGTGCACTAGGATATCTAGGAATTAGGTTAATATATTCACTTAAGATGACTTAACAAGAGGGTTATGGTTTTGTTGTTGTAGCAAAAAATTGACTGCAATTGCAACTGTAACTAAGAAAATCATCCCAATCTATATTCCAGTGGTTATATTGTTTGAAGATAGTGTGGGCCCATAACTTGTTAGAAAAATAGGTGTGCTCGTTTCACAATAAAAAATATAGAAATATTTTCACCCAACCATAGGCACAAAGGCCACCCCCGGGCACCTTAACCTTGACAGACAGAATAATTTCGGAAGCAATCCAATAGCCAACCAAGGTAGTGCACCTTTCTCCAAGGATAGCGCACCAAGAAATAATAACCAAAGACCAAGAAGAAATTCCAAACCATAACCAAGATAAATTATAAACCATAACCAAGAGAAATTCCAAGCCAAAATGGAAATGCCAGTTGCAGCAGCTGCAGCTGGAGTTCCTCTCCAAACTTGCGCACCACTGGTCTTATGCAGTTGTGAGAGTGAGTATCAGAAATGAGCTCTAGCAACCTCTATTTATATTACTCTATCTCACTTGATTGGGTTGGATTCTCTTTCTGGAGGCTAATAACAATATTAAATATTGTCTTGAGCTAACTTGTCTCCTATAGTTATTATCCAATGTTTTAGGGTTTGTCTTGCTTTCTGGAATATTCTAGTATCGTCAAAGATTACATGTGAATGTTAATACCTCCTTCATATACCATAATATTAACAGGTACTTTGGTAAATCAGGGCATCTTAAGAAGGATTGTTGGAAGGGACAAGAATCCAAGGAAGACTTCCATAAGGAAGCAAATCTAGTTGAGTCAAGTTCAGGTATGGTGATGATGTTTTATATATTTGCAATGTCTTAAATTATCATGAAGAATGGTTCCTAGATTATGGTGATTCACATTACATGTGTCCACATAGGATTTGGTTTTCCTCTTATTAAGTTGTTGATGGTGGTACTATTCTCATAGGAAACAATTTTCCTTGTAAGAATGTTGGGGTTGGGAGCATTAAAATTAAAATGTTTGACGATATTGTTAGAACACTAATAGAAGCTAGAAATGTACCTGAAATTAAAAATAAATTAATTTATTTGGGAGTTTTAGATTCTATAGGTTATATATTTATAGTTCAAGGTGGAGCAATGAAAGTGTCCAAGGGCATCTTGGTGGTTATGAACGCTACAAAGATTGGAAACCTTTACAAATTGAAAGGAAGCACTCAAATAAATGAACAAGCAGTGGCATCAAAGGAATAAAATGAACCTTCTCATTTATGGCATCAATTAATGGGTTATATGAGTGAGAAAGGGATAAATGTATTGATAAATAATGAGTTACTTCCAAATTTGAAATCCTTGAATTTGATTTTCTACAAACATTGTATTTTTGGGAAGCGGTGTAGAAAAAACATTTAAAACAGAAAGTCATATAAGTAAATGTGTTCTTGATTATATTCATTCATATGTGTGGGGGGAATACCCTATATTTTATTTTAGAGGATCATCATATTTTGTAACATTTGTAAATGATTACTATAGAAATGTGTGGGTCTATGTTATAAAGAGAAAAGTTGATGTGTTTAATGTATTTAAACAATTTAGAGTTTTGGTTGAAAAGGGAACTGGAAACACAATCAAGTGTTTGAGAATATATAATGGAGACGAGTTCACATCCTTGGAAGATGGAATCAGAAGGCATAAAACCATGGTATACACTCCTCAGTAAAATGGAGAGAGAAAGGAGCATGCTCAATAATGCCAATTTGCAGCAAGAGTTGTGGGCATAAGAAGACACTATTACTTTCTACTTGGTAAACAATTCACCATCAGTTGCAATAGATTGTAAAATTTGTGAAGAGGTATGGACATGTCACCCTTGTGGTTACTCAAATTTTAAAATATTTGGTTGTGATGTTTATGTCCTTATTCCTAAATATCAACATTCAAAGTTAGACTCCAAGTAAAAGAAGTATTTTTTTGTTGGTTATTAGGATGTAGTTAAGGGATATAGATTGTGGGATCATACTTCCCACAAAATCATCATTAGTAGAGATGTATAGTTTGATGAATACCCTCTCATAAAATCAAATGTTGTAGAAGTTGAAGTGAAATATGAACAGGTACCACAACATCAAGAAATTTAGTTGGAGACTCATCCATCTACATAAAAAAGTGAGAAAGAAGAATCTTCTTAAGAAGAAGAAGATGTGGAGACACCACAACCATCCCTAAGGAGGTATACATAGGATAGAAATCCTCCAAAGAGGTATGCATATTATGTTTCATCTTTTGCATTGATCACTAATGACAGGGAACCTTCTTGTTATCATGAAGCAATGGATAATGTTGAAAGTGTCACATGAAAGATAGCCATGAAAGAAGAAATGGATACTTTGGAGATGTGACGTACCCATAAACTTTGAATACCAATCCGTAACGTACCCATCAACCTAGGTACCTCTAAATTCCCTAAGAACGTGTTTAACAACAAGAACATGCCAAACCATACAGGAAATGAAAAACATATTATGCACAACATTAATAACAAGAATACACATTATAAACAAATATTTCAGATATAATAAATACACAACAGAATATGAATTCACAGAAAATACAATGAGCACTTATCTTTAAATTGACCATTTACCAACGGGCACAGATGTTAGACGTTACACCCAACCATAGTCATTGTTGTTCCAAACCTAAACAACAGGTCACCCCTTATCTGAAAATAGAAGGCTGACTTGTTATGCTATGCAAGCACCCTCTACCTCAATAAAATAAACCTTACAGGACCTTGCTTCATGTGTTAAAATATGCAAAAGGGTTTATGTGTTAAGTTCATGCTTCTTCTTTTCAATGTGCATGTATGAGAAAATGTTATTTTAAAAGGTTAAATATGTTCTTTAAACAAATACAGAGCACCATAAATTGCATAAAATAACCCATCAAACTCACAACAATAACAAGATGATAAAGGAGTTCACCCCTCTCTGGGCTACATCTCCTTGAGCCTCCTTTAATGGACTTGGCTCTCTGGGATTAATTTTTCAAATGTTCTTTTAAAATATGCTGCTCAACTCCAATGGATTTAAATACTGTACCATTGGGTTCAGAATACATAAAAACCCCAAAAATGACTAATAGAACTCTGAAAATGGATCTTGGCTCATCTAGTCATGACCTCTTCTACATGTGGCCTTTAAGCTTCCCTGAGCTTCTCTGTGGAAAAAACACCTGTAAAAGTCCTCCAATGGATCTGAAACCTATCCCAATGTGTTCATATCATAATAATTAGCCAAAAATGATTATTCAATCACAGAAAACAAGCATAGGCTCATTTGTGCATGACCTCAAACAATGAGGGCTTCAAGCTCCCTAGAGCTTCCTCAAACTTCAATGGTAAAAAAACTGCAAAAGAAGTCTTCAAATGGCTGTGAAAATAGTGTCAATGGATTAAGAACGTCCAAAAACCCCTAGCTAGGCTTTTACGGCAGCTCATTTGGCCAAAAAATGAAGAAGATAGGCCTCCTGCCATTTTCCTCCTTCAAGCTTGCTGTCTCTGGTTTGCCATTTCGCACCTGTGTGTGAGTAACCTGCATTCTGAGCATTTCCCATGCCTAAACCCAGCACCTGCATGCATTCCAAAATTGGTGCTAAAATGCCGCACCGTTAGCGGATTTTGAGCCCCCTAGGACGGAGGTGATGGGCGCATGGGGGACCATATGGCCACGTCCCAACGCAATTTCAAGGCTCAGTTACAAAATGTAACGAGCACTTGACAAGTGTCAGGTGTGTGGTTGCATAACCATTTAAACACAAACCAAAACCCACGCCAAAGCTCTGTGTGTGGTTGCATGTGTTGTCATATAAAACCAAGGGTTGGACATGAAAAACCCTGCACGCTAAGATTTAAAGTCATATGCGCACAAATTGAAACTGTGGCTAACCATTTCATAAAACAAATGTGTGCACCATGTAACATGGCTATGGTCATATATGAAATAGTGTGCGACCAAGGGCTGGGGCTAAGCCCTGGCCCGGTCGCGGCCCAAACCAAACATTGATTCAATTTTAAATAAATTTAATCCCATATATATGACAAGGATCAAATGGAGGTATGTTGGTTGGACGGAATTTGTTAAAGCTTACACCGGTGGGGAGGTTCAGGGGTTGAACCCCACGAACTCCAATAAAATTTTAAATAACAAACCAAAATCCAATAAAGGGGTGCCACGTGGCAGCCCATGACTGGGCCACGTGGCACCATAACACTTGCCAAGAAATTGCCACGTGTCGTCAACTGATTCAAACACAACTGCCAATAATGAAATGCCACATCATCATGTACGGTCAAGCCATTTCACCTCTACCACATCATCGTATAGCCCTGCCACGTCATCCTGTATGGACTGCACAGTCAGCGCTCATTTTTTTTACCTGTTTGGTGATTCGAATAGATCGCGATATCTCTCGTTCCCAACGTCTGTTTGAGACGAAACAAGTTGTGTTGGGTTCGTGATGATGAGGGATACGCTCTCATTTGTTTTGAGGCAATTCTGAGAACATTAATTTTTGAGCTAAAATTTGACCCCTGGTCCAGATTCTGATCACACCTTCCCACTGAAAGGCTTTTGGACCCACAAAATCTTATGATTATCTATCTGAGCTTCAATACTCTTCTTCTTTCAAGTTCTATCAACTGATTCTACTTGAAAAGTCTTTTCGACAATCACCTGGATACTTTGGCATGCCTTGCACTGCAACTGACTATGTCCCTCAACCACTGTTCTTTGGCTGCTGCTGACCCACTGTTCTCTCTGTGCTTGGAATACTGCCAACCTTCCCACTGAGAATCAAGTCCCTCTTGTGAACTCTTTGGCATCAACACAATCCGCTCTCCAATGGCTGCAAAAACATTCCTGTGACATCTTGTCACAAGCCAAGAAAACCATCAATCTTGAAAACAAATTGATACAAGACTGAAAATGATGCTAGAAAAGTCTTTTTACTCTTCAAGCCAACTGTTGCATCTTGTACTTCATCAAAGCACATGGCGTTTTCCTGCATCTTGGTGTACTCAAAATCAACTTTCAAGCCAACAAACACCATCGACTAAACACAAGTCGAAAAACATGATCGACACAACATAGTCGTCAAAACAACATCGACACTAGTGGAAACTCATTTGAAACATATCAACCTTCCAAAATGACAAGTCAACAAACATGATAAACAATCATGTTACAATCATGAGCCATTCATGATGAACTATCACCAAGTTCATTGTTTACGCACACACAAAAACACATGCATGTGCATAGCTCTTCAACTCTCCTTCCAGTACAAACATAAGTACCTAAACCCAAAACATGTGGGTGCATAAGAGCTGAATATGAAAAATATATATGGCTGTAACAAATGAGCATCATACCCCTCTTTTACATCCTCCTGACGAAGTAGTATAACACAAGAATGCATTCAAAAGAAATGCATTCACATGCAACTTGCATCTTACAAGTTATGATAACTACTGCAACTTGTCAAACTTCAACAAAAATGAATAGATAAGGCTGAAATGTGCATCTACAACAGAAAAAATTCAAGCCTTACTTACTCAAGAAATCCAACCATTTCTTACCAAGCCAACTCAATGGTGAGTTTTTCCGCTGAAAATCGTCTTCTTGTGAATCATCCTGACTCACATCGATGATGGAATCTCCTCTTCCATTCTTGCCAATCTTTTTATCCAACTACTTCTTGTGCTGTGGATGAGTGGTTGGATGCAAAGTCCAACATTGGTCAATGAGATGACCCCTCTTCTAGAAATGAGTGCAAATCTTTTGCATGCTCTTTTCAAGTTGCCTTTGCTTGGAAAGTTTCCTGAAAGTGGTCAATCTTTTCCAACATTTTGAAACATGATGGTTATATAAACCACAATATGTACATGGACTTTTTCTTCCATTTTTACATGTAAATTTATCATGCTTAACATAATCAAAGAAACTGAATGATAAGCAGATTTATACCTTGAACATTCACCTTTATCGCCTCTTTGAGGAGGTGAATTTGAAGAGTTACAAGCTCTATTTTGAAGACCAACAAATCTGTTCTTGTCTTCATGGCTGTCACAACTCTTTTGTTTCACACATTTACATTCATCTTGAAAACAATCCTTGCATGTTGGAGGGATTGAGCTTTCAACAAAAGTTCTTGAACTTTCACCTTTATAGCCTTCTTGAGGAGGTGAACTTAAAACAAAATTTGTTCTTGGAACTTTTTCCCTTGTCTCCTCAACTTTGGAATTTGCTCCATCTCTTTGTTCATATCCAAGACCACAATACTTAGGTCTCTCTTCAACAACAATAGGCTCAACAATGCCTTGTGCATGCTTGCCTAACCCTTTACCTTCATAGCCCATTTTTAACAATAACTTGGACCCTATTCCTCTTGTGTGATTTTCAAAAACACCAAAGCATTCTTCTTGAGAGGAATTTGAAGATAAA
>JASDQU010102726.1:237289-255198 GCA_032191745.1 Picea mariana | reverse complement strand
TCCTCCTTCATGGCCATCAACTGCTCTTGAAGGACAATGCTCCCTTCTCTATCTTCCCACAACTCTTGTACCATATCTTTCATGGTTAGCAACTCCTTCAACATCTCTTTGTCAAAGAACTTGGATAATGAAGATGTATGGGAACTATCAATGTTTGAAGCTTCCTCCATCCTTGCAAGATATCAAACTTCAACACAAAACTTGCACAAATACCAATAGCTAAATCTCAAGCTATCAATGGCAAATACATGAGCAAAACAAACTATGCTCTGATACCATCTGATATGAAAATAGAAGGCTGACTTGTTATGCTATGCAAGCACCCTCTACCTCAATAAAATAAACCTTACAGGACCTTGTTTCATGTTTTTAAATATGCAAAATGGTTTATGTGTTAAGTTCATGCTTCTTCTTTTCAATGTGCATGTATGAGGAAATGTTCTTTTAAAAGGTTAAATATGTTCTTTAAACAAATACACAGCACCATAAATTGCAGAAAATAACCCATCAAACTCACAACAATAACAAGATGATAAAGGAGTTCACCCCTCTCTGGGCTACATCTCCTTGAGCCTCCTTCAATGGACTTGGCTCTCTGGGATTAATTTTTCAAATTTTCTTTTACAAGCTACTGCTCAACTCCAATGGATTTACAGACTATACCATTGGGTTTAGAATACATAAAAACCCCAAAAATGACTAATAGAACTTTGAAAATGGATCTTGGCTCATCCAGTCATGACCTCTTCTACATGTGGCCTTTAATCTTCCTTGAGCTTCTCTATGGAAAAAACACCTGTAAAAGTCCTCCAATGGATCTGAAACCTATCCCAATGTGTTCAGAGCATAATAATTAGCCAAAAATGATTATTCAATCACAGAAAACAAGCATAGGCTCATCTGTGCATGACCTCAAACAATGAGGGCTCAAGCTACCTGAAGCTTCCTCAAACTTCAATGGTGAAAAACCTGCAAAAGAAGTCTTCAAATAGCTATGAAAACAGTGCCGATGGATTCAGAACGTCCAAAAACCCCTAGCTGGGCTTTTACGTCACCTCAGTTGGCCAAAAAATGAAGAAGATAGGCCTCCTGCCATTTTCCTCCTTCAAGCTTGTTGTCTCTGGTTCGCCATTTCGCACCTGTGTGTGAGTAACCTGGCTTCTGGGTGTTTTCCATGCCTAAACCCAGCACCTGCACGCATTCCGAAATTGGTGCCAAAATGTCGCACCATTAGCAGATTTTGAGCCCCCTAGGACGGAGGTGATGGGCACATGGGGGACCATATGGCCACGTCCCAACACAATTTCGGGGCTCAATTACAAAATGTAACGAGCACTTGACAAGTGTCAGGTGTGTGGTTGCATAACCATTTAAACACAAACCAAAACCCATGCCAAAGCTCTATGTGTGGTCGCATGTGCTGTCATATAAAACCAAGGGCTCGACATGAAAAACCCCGTGCGCTAAGATTTAAAGTCATATGCGCACACATTGAAATCGTGGCTAACCATTTCATTAACCAAATGCGCACACCATGTAACATGGCTGTGGTCATATATGAAATAGTGCGCGACCAAGGGCTTGGGCTAAGCCCCGGTCTGGTCACGGCCCAAACCAAACATTGATTCAATTTTAAATAAATTTAATCCCATATATATGACAAGGATCAAATGGAGGTATGTTGGTTGGACAGACTTTGTTAAAGCTTACACTGGTGAGGAGGTCCAGGGGTTGAACCCCACGGACTCCAATAAAATTTTACATAACAAACCAAAAGCCAATAAAGGGGTTCCACGTGGCAGCCCATGACTGGGCCACGTGGCACCATAACACTTGCCAAGAAATTGCCACGTGTCGTCAACTGATTCGACCAAAACTGCCAATAATAAAATTCCATGTTAGCATGTATGGTCAAGCCATGTCACCTCTTCCACATCATCGTATGACCCTACCACGTCAGCCTGTACGGACTGCACAGTCAGCGCTCATTTTTTTTACCTGTTTGGCGATTCGAACAGATCGCGATATCTCTCGCTCCTGACGTCCGTTTGAGATGAAACGAGTTGTGTTGGGTTCGTGATGATGAGGGCTATGGTCTCGTTCGTTTTGAGGCAATTCCGAGAATGTTGACTTTTGAGCTAAAATTTGACCCCTGGTCCAGATTCTGATCAACCCCCGAGCCAAGCCTATGAATCCACAAGGATGGGTCCTAGGAAAACTCTAACACACAACCAATTATCAATATCTCATAGATTTCCGAACCACACAATAAATCCTAGTTTCCCAGCTCTTTTCCCCTTCAACCTGCACAACCCAAAGAAATGAACTCCTTTCTTTGTAATGCAGTCCCTCAAGTCATTCCACTTCTTTTCCAAGGCTCTAGTGCTATAGGTCAGGAAATATCAATGCTAGAAACTCCAAGGATTCTCAGTGTTGGATAGTTCTTTCACAACTTCCATCAATATCATGCACATGAGCATCTATTCCTTTCCAGAATAATCAACAATTACTAACATCCCACAAGCAATGGATCTTTTATTCCCATAATTCATTTCCCATTCCTAGACCAAAAGTAAGAATGAATGAGCAATGAATAACTATGAGTGAGTAATAGTGAATGAGGAACAATGAATGGAGAACCCCCAAACATCCCAAAATTGGGGTTTATATACTTACATGCAATAAGGCACCACATGGGTTCCCCAAGAAACTCATGTAACCACTTTTACCAAATAAATCCAAGATAGGTAATTAAAATAATAATAAAAATTCTTAGCCCCTTTATCCCCCCTCTCTCATGGAATCATAGCCCCCTATCTCTGTCATTGTTTTTCTTGCATATAGAGGTGTATTTTATTATTAATATTCAAGGTATTACATTTCTATGCACTATGATCTTTCAACTTTATAGGCGATTCGACCTTTCATGAATAAACAAAATACATTATTAATCTAGGGACTCAAAACTAGGGTATTAAAGGAGAATAACAAAACATGGGACCTGGTAGAACTCCCTAAGGACAAAAGAGTGGTTGGGTGCAAGTGGGTCTACAAATTGAAGAAGGGTGTTGATGGTAGAAATGAAAGATACAAAGGTAGACTTGTTGCAAAACAGTGTTCTCAAATGGAAGGTTTTGATTTCCATGAAATATTTTCACTAGTTGTTAAGCTTGTTTCTATTTGTGCTATGTTAGCACTAGTTTATTTATCTAATATTGAGTTGGAGAAGCTAGATGTTAAAAGATATTTTTTACATGTATATTTGGATGATGAGATATATATGGAATATCCAAAAGATTGTATTCAAGATTGCAAGAGAAAATTTGTTTGCAAGATCAAGAATTCATTGTATGGCCTGAAGCAGTATCCCAAACAATCATACAAGAAGTTTGATTCCTTCATGATGAGCCAAAAATTTAGCAGAAGTGACTATGATCATTGTGTTTACTTCAAAATTTTCAATGGCATATTCATTATCTTGGTGTTATATGTTGATGATATGCTTGTGGAAAGAAAAATCATGGTTGAGATCAATAGGTTAAAGGCCTAGTTGGCTAATAATTTTGATATGAAGGATCTAGGAGTAGAAAATTGAATTTTGGGCATCGAAATACACAAAGACAAAAAAAAATGGAAATCTTTAGTTATCACAACAGAAGTATGTGGAGAAAATACCCATGAATTTTGGTATGAATGTCGTGAAACCTGTGAATGTCCCTTTGGCTTCCCATTTTAAGTTGTATTCGTAATTATGTCCTAGTAGTAAAGAAGAAAAGGATTATATATGTTGTGTACCTTATGAAAATCTAGTAGGATGCTTAATGTATGTGATCGTACATACTGGACAAGATATTTCACATGCAGTTGGTGTTTTCAGTAGATACATGGAAAATCTAGGTAGATAACATTGGGAAATAGTGAAATGGGTGCTTCAATATCTAAGAGGAACATGTTGGGCCCTCTATTTTTGAAGAGAACCCAATTTTGCGGAAGGGCCAAAGTTTTGCGGGAAAGTGCAATAGCAACGTGGAATATTAAAAGTAGTGGAGAAGACATAGGATAAGAGAAAAAGTTAATTTCACGAGTGCCAGCAGTGAAAATAGATCATGCACAACTTGGACAAGTAAGTGGAAAGAGCCAAAAGCTTCGAGCGCATGTACAGAAAAAATAGGAAAAGCGGTGTTCCGCGAAATCAAGAAAAGACAATAGAGGAATCAAGAAGCCAAGAAGGGCCCAAGAGAAAACTATAAATATGGGAATATGTAATGGAAAAGGGTTGGTTGTTGGTCATATCATGCACTGTTAGATTGTTGTTTCTAGTATTGTTGTTGTCCTTTCTCTGTTATCAAGATATCACCATTGTTATTATTGGGTCTAGTGCAATAAGCTACTGTAATGGATTTTATGGGAATAATTCTTCTTGCACAGTAGCGATAGAGTTTGTAGTGGGTATTGGAACATGGAGTGTGATGTATAAGCTATGATAAGAAGGATGTACTCATGGGATCATGAATTCTGAGATATTGATAATACAAGAGATCGTTTGGGACCTAAAAGTTTGGTTATGATGTATATGAATCTATAGCTTTTTCATTGCACAATTACTTATGTACTGGGAATTTGGTATTTATTCATTTTATCCAATGTATGAACTTGTATGTATGTTGCACAGCCTGGTTAATATGATATTCATGCTAATTTCGACAAATGGCATTATAATTCTTTATATGTTAAAGTATGAATCTGCATTGTGTTGCGTCAGACCCGACGATGCATCCTCTTTGATTCACTTCACCTCACACAAGTCTCAGTTTTTATTTGAGTGAGACCTACTTCCCTTGTGAAAGGTTGAATATGCCATCCATGTTAGACTACAATGGTATCCGTGTTGGTAACCTATGAGAACCCCGGTCTCCAATTTTGCGCCAAAAAATGGTTTTGTTTCCAGGATCTGTCTTTAAAGTGAGTTTTTAGAGGATTTTGCATCATGTATTTAAGTCTAATATTGAGAATTGGTGGGAAATAAGTTGTAACGAGTTTATACAGCAAGAAGTTGAGTTATGACACAAAATCTTGAGGGTTATGAAGAGTGTTGTATTTTATGTAGAACTTGCAAGTGATTAGTACGAGATCTTTTGGATCTAATTCCATAAAGAAGTGTTTCAATGGTTATACTAGTTGCAAGAAGCATTTGAATATAAATATCAAGTCAAGAGAAGTTATAATTAGTCTATTGAGCGTTCAACAACTCTTCACTAGCTAGATCATCTGATTTCTAAAACTATGGATTCCTGGGTGCAGACCACCTTGGAAGCATATATTATTGAGTTTGTTGCAAAGAACCACAAATATTTTTCAAAAGTAGAATATGTATTCAAAGAAGGAGCTCGAGGAATATTTTTGTGGGAAATTCCCCCTTTGGATTAAAATTGTTCTTACAGAAGAGGGGATGTTACCTATTCCGGTTGAAATGGTAGCACAAACCCCTACGCATGAGGGGTAGGTGATTGAAGAAAGGTTTCATAGAATATTTTTTTAATGTTCTTGATGGGGGTTCTTCGAGTGAAGAGTGCCAGATATGACCGAGCTCAAAGGAGGGTTGTTTTGATCGAAAACAAGTGGTGAAAAAAAATGAGAAAATTCATGAAGAGGTATGATCAGTCACGGAAGGAGATTGACTTCGAGGGTGGTTATAGAAAAGAGTTATAGAAGTTATAGGAGTTGAAAATACATGGAAGGTTGGTCATTCGATTGTTTCAAAAGAGGTTTGGAGAGAGTAGTGAAATATATGGAGGAATCATATGAGAGGAAGGAAATTCGAAAGAAAGAATAAGGATATGTGCCACCCCTAAAGAAGATGACTCAACCAAAATCCATGAAGAATTTGTGGGAGAATCAGATCATGTGATGCCAGAAGATGTTGAATCGCATCATGAAATTTATATGGTACTACATACTTATGATACCCCTTAGGTTAAATATTTACATTCCGAAGGTAAAGGAACCAACCTTGAATCACCCAATCCCTCAACACTATCTATACATCCAATAAATTATGTACTAAATTCCTTAGTAGTTTTTGTCATTTCTAATCCTTATAATCTAGAATGTTCAAGTAATAGTAGTGGAAGTGGGGAAATTTATTTATTTATATTGCAACCAAGACCCTTAGGGTTCATTTTGATAGCATATCCAAGTTCTACGATGTCAAGTAAACATGTAGGATCCCTCACTCGATACCTAGAGTTTTGGGGTAAAGGGGATGAGGATGTCGAACATCATTAGTTTCTTTATGAATTCATTTGGAGGTCTTGTGGAACTCTATATGCCAACAAACTAGAAGAGTTTCAGACCACCTTGAGAGTTTGATATTTAAAGTGGTACATGGAGTCCATTGAGCCAGGGAATAATAAAGGACAATCTTTCACTCTTGCTCAGGTAAAACAAAGGTTCATAGTAGAATTATGATTATCATAGTCAKAGAAACAAGCTCTCTCTGAGTTTCGAGAGGTCAAACGGAGAGACGGGGAATCTGCATTGAAATATAACCAAAGGTTTAAGGATTCGATAAGGAAATTGGCAAACGCCATCCACAAAGACCACTAGCTAGAATGGTTTATACATGGGTTGTTACCATTGAACTAAATACCATWAACTCAACAAAGGATCAATATGTTTGGGGAAGCCTTAGAACAAGCCATGAATATCGAGGCTATGGCAAGCTATTCTAGAAACTTGCAAGTGATGCAACCACCTAACGATCATAATATCTCGCAACTGCAAGGCCATATTTCCACATTAATTGAAAAAAATTCAACAACTGACCCTCCTAGATCAGGTCAACCATGGTTATGGTGTAATTTCTGCTACACTCAAGGTCATATAGAAATTAAATGTTCTAGACTAAGGGGCACAAGACCCCCTCCACACATGATGGTGCCTCCACTAGTTGAACCATCGAGAGGGGTCACACAAGTTGCAGATAAAACACTATTTCATGGCCCTATGTAGTACCATCCATTCCCAAATCATCAAAGAGTCTAGAATAATGATTACTGTGAAATCTGCAAAATTCATGGCTACTCCCCTAGGAGCTGTCCAATCCTACAAAATTACACCCTTGTTATGAATACAATATACTATTAATTATGTGGCAACCTAGTCACACTACCAATTAGTGTCATGCTTTGGATTCCCTTGCGGAAAGATTAGACTGGTCTATGTTTAGGGTCGATGAAGCTCCTCAAGGGTTTGGAGGAGGTCGTAGAGGAGGGGGAGGATTAAGAGGTGGATAGACTGGTAGAAGAGATCCAGTTCATTGTTACAATTGTGATGAACAAGGACATCTCACAAGAGATTGTACTCTTCTGAGAAGACCTCCGTGTGCACACTACATAAACAACACCTATTCCACTGAGGATTTCCCAGAATTGATCATGAAATGGGAAGATCATGAAAGGAAGAGATCTTCCAATTGAATATATTTTGATCCCTGACCCATCATGAAAGAAAAGGAGCCCAATATTAACATTATTACTAGAGGAGGGACAAGGATTGGTGTTGATGTGGAAAACCCTAATCAAAGTAAGATTCAAAAGGCAGTACCAATGGATGCTAAGTATGATCCCATAAGGTAGAAGGAGTTCTTCAAGAATGTAGTAGAAATGTTTTGAAAGATGTCTATACCTGCAATATCGATAGTTTCACAACCAAGTGTTGAGCTTCAACCAAGAGTTGTGGAAAACATGTTTACAGTGAAGGACTCTCCAATGAAATCATAAAAGACTATTGATTTATGGTTCCAATTATTTTATAACATTTTGAATGATGAACAAATCACTACGAAGTTGTGGAACACAGTTATGGGGACTTTAGGGAATGAAGGGAGACCAGAGGAGATGATTATTGCTAACCTTTTGGAGAGAAATACAACTAGGATATAGAGGAGGAAGTAGAGATCTGGGAGAGAATTTAAACTAAACTCCCACATTGATGAATACGATATTAGTGATGTTATGTTATATTTGGACTCAGACGTTAATATATTACCAAAGAAGACTTGGGAGGCAATGGGTAATCCCAAGATCCTTTATTCACCTATTCAATTGTGAATGGCCAATTAGTACTATATCTATCCTATTGGGAGGTTGCAAAACATTGAAGTGGACTTAGTTTGCATTAAAAGAATAGTATAATTCGAGGTCATAGAAATAATGGGGGAGAAGGATCTATACCTAGATCTATTTGCTATTGGTTGGGAATATGATAATTATGCTTTTATAGACCTCAAGAATGAAATTATGACCTTTGAAGAAGATGGTATGAAAGTAACCCAACATCTAGACCCATATCAAGGTCCCATATATATTGATCTAGCTGAAGAAAATATGAAACATGATATCCTAAATCAACTCTACACTCTAACTATAGGAAAATGGGTAGACTATATTAACCCTACCGCAGATGGGTCAGTAAGTTGGTAGAGTATTCAGTCTATAAGTGAATATTCAGAGGCATCTTTTGATAATTAGAAACATGGAAGGTATGATTAGGTGGATTGGAATAGAGATTAGAGAACACCCTGTTTATGGTGGCACCTTCAGATTTACACATCTTTCTAGTTTATTTGGAAGACAAAGTTGAAGCGAAACAGAGAATATCAGTACTTGATATTGCATTAAAATCATCTCCATCTAGGTGGTGGGCCACACATAAGGAAGCTTTGACTTCTTGGGATGAGATCAAAATTTCTCTTCAATACTGATTTATCCTTCCATCACAATTCAACCAACCACATAAGGAACATAAGTTGAAGCATCAAATCTTAACTCAAGAATCATATAATGGGTTGTTTGATCTGCAGGAGCATGTTGTGCATCACATTAAGGTATGGGAAGTTTTGAAACTACGTTCTAAATTTTGGGTGCATCATTTTATTCATTCTTTTGGATGAATTCCAAATGCTTGACATGTGCATGAAGGGACTAGAAGACAAATTTCCTATTGGGAAGTAATTCAAATCTAGTTCTTCCATGATTTCTCATTTTCGAACAAGTCTCCTAAAATCACCCTAATGCTGCAACAAATTAAGAAACTACTCTTTACTAACGAATTTAAGCCCGCACATCCACCTATATTTTGTTATGAGCATGAATACCTACTTCATCATATCCTTTGTCCATCCTCTATACAAATACCCATGTCTTGTAGTAAGGTTGATACAAAGCCAGAAGATCTTGAAGACCTAGAGGACCTTAGGCATTTGAAATTTAAAGAATCTGAAGGAACTAGGGATGTTAAAGACACTATTTCAGATGATGTTCATAGCTCCTATACCAAACCAATGAAGTTGTGAATAATGAACATAGGGAGTGAGGAAAACCCTAAGCTAACATCCATAGGGGATTATGAGGATGAACATATCGTGACAAAGATACAATCTCTATTGCGGGAATATGAGGACCTATTCCCTACAATATTTTTAGAATTAAAATGGATTAAGGGATATTTAGGGGAGATGAAAATTGAGCTAAAACCTGACTCAAAACCAGTCAAACATAGGCCCTATCACCCGAATCCCAGAGACAAAGAGAAATTAAAGAGGGAGATTGATAGAATGTTAGTAGCTAAGCTAATTTTTCCGGTGGATGAGGCAAAGTGGATTAGCCCTATTGTAATACAAAGAAAGAAGGGTATGGACGATATTTGAGTCTATGTGGATTACAATAGTTTAAACTCAGCCTATGTACATGACCCTTTTCCTACTCCCTTTAGTGATGAAGTCCTAGACCAAGTAGCGGGGAATGAAGCCTATCTTTTACAGATGGGTTTTTTGGCTATCACCGGGTTAGAATTATTGAAGAGGAAAAGAAAAATACTACCTTCACTACTGAGTGGTGATAATTTTCCTATAATATTATTCCTTTTGAGCTCAATAATTCCCCAGCGGTGTTCTCTTAGATAGTGATTGCAACATTTTGTGACTTCATTCGCAGGTTTCTTGAAGTCTATATGGATGATTGGACTGTGTACAACTTATTAAAGGAGAATATAAGTTTATTATGATTGATGTTTGATCGTTGCATATAACTATACATTTCCCTAAACCTAAAAAATGTGTTTGTTGTGTACCATTTGGGAATATGCTCTGACATATAGTATGCAGGGAAGGAGTGTTGGTGGATCCTACCAAAGTTGTCGTGATACTAAATGTGCCTTCTCCTACAACTTCCAAACATTTGTGGTCAATTTTAGGTTACACAAGATACTATCACAAGTTTATCAGAAGTTACGCAAGCATAGCCTCCCCATTGGAAAAGTTGTTAAAGAAATCTGAGGCTTTTAGTTGGACATGAGAATGTGATCAATCCTTTGATACCCTCAAAGAGAAGTTAAGTACTTCTCCTATTCTCGTCTATCTGAATTTGCAAGTAGAATTACATGTACACATTGATGCTTCTGACATTGCTTTGGGGGCTATCCTTGCACAACCTAGTGAAGAAAACCCAGATCATCCTGTCTTATTTTCTAACAGAAATCTTTCTCGGGCTAAGCGCAACTATACTACTATTGAAAGGGAAGGTTTGGAAATGATTTATTCTTTGCAAATGTTTAGACATTATTTAAGGAAGTCACTTTAAATTGTTTAATAATCACTCTACTGTGAAATATCTTATTAATAAGCTTGTATTAGAAGGCATAATTTGTATATGGTTATTGTTGTTTCAGGAATTTTCTTTTGAGGTCATTGTTAAGCCCAAAAATTTAAACGTGGGTCCATACCATTAGTCTAGACTATAATTAGGAGAGAGTGGCATAGATGTAGATGATTAGCTCCTATATGTAGCTCTTTTCAAGGTTGAAGCTATTCCAGATTACTTGTCTGGCATTGCTTTATTTCTGAGCACAGGTGCCTATCTTGAAGGTTATTTCGCAACTCAAAAGAGACACCTAGTGGTCCGTGCAATAGACTATCAACTAATTGTGGGCCACTTGTACAAATTAGGATTGGATAACATTATGAGATGTTGCGTTATTGACCATGAAATACGCTCTATTTTTTGGGAGTGTCATGATGGAGTTTCTAGAGGACACGTAGGTGGAAAGGAAACTTCCAAAAAAATATTACAAGAAGGATTATGGTGGACAATGGTGTTCAAGGATGCTAAACATTATACCAGGGCATGTAATTTATATCATGGATTTGCCAAGCCATCCTTTCGCTATGATTTACCCTTATGCCATGTCCGAGCACTGCAATCCTTTGAAAAGTGTGTTGTTGATTTCATTGGTCCAATAAACCCCCCTATGAAACATTCAAAGGAACACTACATTATCACCGCAACCAATTGCTCGACTCATTGGATTGAATAACAAGTTGTTAGAGATTGCTCTAAAAACACAACAACATGGTTTCTTTTTGAGAATATAATTACCAAGTTTGGTTGTCCTCAGAGCTTGACTAATGATCAAGGAGATCATTTTATCAGTGAGAATATCATGACCCTCACAAGAGAGTTTTTGATTCAACATTATAGGAGAAATCCCTATCATCCATAAGACAAAGGAACAATGGGAGCATTCAACAAGATATTATAAATGGGTTTAACCAAAGTATGGTGTGCCAATCGATATGATTGGGATCAGAGAGTTCTAGCTATGTTATGGGCCTAAAAAAACACTACAAAGGAATTGCACAAGTACACCCCATTTCAATTGGTATATGGATGAGAAGAGGTAGTTTCAACTCAGTTTATAACTCCGATTTTATTTATAGTGCAAGATACTATGATGACTGACAATGAATCCATCATCGCGTAGGTTGAGGAACTAATGGAACTTGAAGAAGCTATATTCTTAGCAGACTTTCATTAGATGGAGAAAGGATTGGCATGACCAACATATTAAGAATAAGTTGTTTGTGCAAGGTGACCAAGTCCCATTATACAAAAGAAAGTATCAGAAACATCTGTGGAAATTACAAATGCATTGGTCGGGACCTTCTATTTTTGCGGAAATCCATGAATCTAGCATCGTTAAGCTCGCGCAACTAGATGGTATTATTAGTCTTGGATGGGTGAATGACACACACTTGAAGTACTATATTTCTTATTGATAAGTGCTACTTTACAATGCTCTTATACGTGGGAGTGCCTACAGTAGGTAGGATTTTTCATTAGTTTTTGTTTTCCATTTCTGTCAATAAATTGGTGAGGTGTTTGAATGTCACTTGTACCAGTGTCTAGTTGTCCCTATCAATTTATCCAGCCCAAATATCACCTTTGTGGTCAAGGAAGTCTAAATCAAATCCTTTTGTATTGTTTATCCTCCAAGCTCGAAACTTGTGCATGTCATTGTCACTGGGTTATTTGAATGTCAATGATACATGTTTTCTTGTTGTCCCATCATCAACATTCGGAGTCATTTATGTCCTCAAAACTTTCGGTACTTTTCCAAATGAGCACTGGTGTGGCCATTACTTTCCTGTTCACCCTGATATCTCAGTATCTTGTCTTCGCTTATGCTCTTAATTACCTGAATCGCTTGTGGATTTTTTTTCATTCGATGGAAATGTATGACATTGATGTCAAGACACATCCATGATGTATCTCTTAATGCATGCTCATCACGTCACCTCCTGGATGTTCCTATAAACTCATATTTTTCCGACTTCTAAGTGTTATTGTGTTTTAGTTAAGTTGTTTGCATCTTCAATCCTAGAGCCCCCTGAGAACTTTATGAGCTCGTGCATTTATCCAATATTTTGCTTTGTCTACCAACATCAGTCTCTTAGAATGGTTTGTGTTTTTGGTTAGGGAGCCCTTCCCAAAACCATTATTCTAGAGGAATTTATTGATCTATGTGTTATAGTTTAGGGTGATCTCCATGGGAAGGTCTAGTAAACTCAGTTGGTCGACCTTGATTTCATAGATGCTTCCATATTTCCACAAATGGCTATTCATGCATTTATGGATTGCATCACATTTATAGAAGGATAGTTTTAGTGGAAGTGGAAACCTGAGTACATACCATTGTGGGATTCTACTTCGTTGAACCTTCATGACCTACTATTCTTTGGCACTATTGGAGAAGTCAACCGGTGCACAAAATTCCTCATTAGTCGAGTGCACAAAAATACCTTATTGTTAGACCAAGCCTATCCTATACATGTAGAGGACATTCATAAGCTTACTTGTTTTTCCATGGAAGGTCAGTATCTCACAAATGACTTCCAGGGCTCAGGGAAGCATGGTTGTAAAAAGGGTGAAATTAGCCTACATGAAAAATATTGCACTAGGTGAGAAGGTCGCAAAGTGCACATTACGTCGATCAATGATGAACAAGTTTACATGGCTTATTATTTGATTGTTGGGAAAATAATTAATAATTACAAGAAAAAATGAGTGCACCATTGATGCCATCGCAATAGTAGAATTCAGCAAAAATGGTGCACCATTGAATTGGTGAAAATATTTACTCACTAATATGTTTCAGGATTGTGAAGATGTGCATGAGAAGGTTGAGTACTTCATATATGGCTACTCATTAGTAGAATTCAATATGTGTAAGTGCCAGTCGCCGAAGGGTCACAACATCTCCCACACCCCTGATAGTCATATCGCCAAATGTTTCGACCCCTGACATATTCGCACTGTGACCACCAATGATAAAAATCAGATTGCAACCTTTTCACAGTGGTATAATGACCTCATCACTGCAACACAAAGGCCACAAATCCCACAAACGCTGCTAAACAATCACACTCACCACATATGGTCTGAGATGAGTCATGATCATACGTTTGTGCAACCTATTGAAGATTCTCCAACTCTCTTCCATATGACCCCTTTTCCATTTTTTATGGACAATGCAATGTTCGACAAGGAGGTCACCACCTAGTCGGGTGTCACTATAGAAAAAAAGCGGTCAAGTGTCTCCTACATGATGCCTTCCATTGCATAATGGTATGCTTCTGTGCCAACTCTTTATGTAGGTACCATATTAGCAAAGAGGGAATGAACACCTTCCATCTCATAGGAAGGGGAATATTAAGGTGAAGAAGAAATGATACCTAGGGGAATGGTGTAGATCCCATTCTCTTCTATTCCATATGATGCCACTATTTTGGGTAAGAAATTACATGAAGTGTTTTTTGTTTCCTTTCCTTTGATAAAGAAACACAATGATTATCCCTCTAATGTGGTTGTTGATCCCCTTATCATCGATTCCACACCTATGTCTTCCCTTCCACCCACTATTTGCATCGCTACACCTCTAATATGTACCACTACCCCCATTCCCTCATTGGTTCATGTAATAACCATCATCAATGACCCTCCAGTGGAGAAAAAGACTATCCTCATTCTTGAGGAACTCCCTAGACAACAACATACCTTACCCATTAAGGTCCCATTCATGACTTCATCATCTCCTGCTCACACCCACTTCAACACGGTCTTTCTAGATTCCACCAACCCTTTTACTACAACTATCAGAACCTCCCTTCTGATATCATCCTCTATTCCCCAGGCTCCACAGATCCAAGCCCCCCTGGACACACAAATAGGCATTGTTCTCCATTCTGAGCTGGAGATAAATCCAGAGGTACACACACATATGGACCTGGATGCTCCAGATACACAGAAAAGTGCCCAGGAAGACACATACTTGGCTCACAATTCCAAGTCCATCAAGGAACAAATTGTGCCCATGCTACAGGACACCCAACAGTGTTGAGTTATCCTCGAGTTATGTTTGGAGAAAATTGGTGTGGTTGCAGCACTTCCACAGGAGGTCCAAGCTTGCACGAAGCTTTAGAGCTCCCTCTCCTAGTCCAAATGGTGTTGGTACCCCCAGCTTGTCATAACATTCTGTTTCAAATGATCAACCGCTTACTTCAAGGTTTCCCTTTGACCCCTCTCTTACCGGTGAAAAGTTGTCCACATGGGTAACCCCACAAATTTTTCATATTTTACGTGCCTCTACTCATCAGTTGGAACAATGTATCATTGCAGTTGAGAATACAAATGATGAGCTCACACATGAAGCACAAGAACTGGGAGACGTTGTCACACTAGCCTCTTCATCCACAAAATACAAGCATGGATTATGTGTGTAGGCTGAATCCTTTATTGTGGTTATGTCAAATAAACTAGTCCATTTTTTCCCGGCTTCTTGACAAATGGCACTGCAGCTACCTGAAGATATCACTCCAGTTATGCCTCTTTAATGGATTGAGATCATTCTCAGTGCTTGTTCCCTATTGGATGCAAATACAGACACTCTATAGCAAGAGTTGGTTGCGATTAAATTGAAGGAAACAAAGGAGCCTAAATAAATGATGTAAATTCTTATGCAGGAAGTTGTGGAGGGAAATCTGGTCTGGTCCTCACTTCATTCCTTTGTTGATGAGTTTCATCATCTCTTCGACATGGTCAACGACTGGGCCAGTTTGTTCGACCAACGCATCCATCCAATCATGAAATTGTGTGCACAACTCAACAACATGCATGTGAAATCCAGAGCTATGACTGACCCAATTAAGCATGCCACCAAGTTTGCAAAAATTCAGGCCAAAGATGAACAATTGGATGTAATGGATGAGTCCATTAGGGCTGCAAAGAAAGATCTTCACAACTTTCGGCCCATAGTGCAAGCAGAATATGTTCATATTCAACAACTCAATTCCATTGCCGACATAGAATGAAATACTCTATTGGCTACAAAACTGGAGGAGCTTGATGTGACTTATGCTCATGAATTTTTTGCGGAAGCCTCGATTTTGGCAAGGAAATGATAGGACCATGTTGAGCACTATGACAATTTTCATGAGCAAGCTCTCACCATTGTACCGAAGTTGAGCTCTTCATTTGGATAAGGTCAACTGAAAGAGATAGAAGGTTGACTTGGGACGAATCAAAGGTTGTGGTCGAGGCCTATTGGGCCCTCCATTTTTTAAGAGAACCTGATTTTATGGAAGGGACAATTTTTTTGCGGGAAAGTGCAATAGTACAGTGGAAGATTAGAAGCAAGGAAGAATAACTAGGATAAGCCAAAAAGTTAACTGCAAGAGTGCCAACAGTGAAAATAGATCATGGCCACCTGGATGAGCAAGTTGAAAGATCCAGAAGTTTAGAGCACATGCAAAGAGAAAGTGGGAAAAGTAGTGTTTTGCGAAATCAAGAAAAGACAATAGCAGAATCAAGAAGTCAAGAAGCACCCGAGGGAAAACTAGAAATATGGCAATATGTAATGGAAAAGGGTTGGTTGTTGGTCATATGGTGCGTTTTTAGATTTTTGTTTCTAGTATTGTTGTCATCCTTTCTATGTTATCAAGCTATCGCCATTGTTGTTATTGGGTTTGATGCAATAAGCTAGTGTAATGGATTTCTTGGGAATAATTGTGCTTGCACAATAGCAATAGATTTTGTAGTGGGTATTGGAACATGGAGTGTGATGTATAAGCTATGATAATACGGATGTACTCATGGGATCATGAATTCTATGATATCGATAATACAACAGATCATTTGTGCCCTAAAATTTTGGTTATGATGTGTATGACTCTGTAGTTTCTTCATTGCGCAATTACTTTTGTACTGGGTATTTGGTATTTATCCATTATCTCTCATGTATGGACTTGTTTGTATGCTAGGAAACTTGGTTAATATGATGTTTATGTTGATTTATACAATTGGTAATATAATTCTTTATATATTAAAATATGAATCTTCACTTTCTTGCATCAAACCCAATGATGCATCCTCTTTGATTCACTTCACCTCACACAAGTCTCGGTTGCGCTTCAGGTGAGACCTCCTTCCCTTGTGGAAGGTTGAATATGCCAGTGCTACTAGACTACAATGGTATCTTTGTTGGCAACCTCCGAGAACCCTCATCTCCAATTTTGTGCCAACAGAACGAGCAATTATTGCATCATCTTTGATGGTTGTAATGATTTAGTTTGTAGTTATGTTGATTCATATTTTGTAGGTGATTTAGAGAAGAGGAGGTCTACTTCAAGTTATGTATTTACTCTTGCAGGAGGATCCATTAGTTGGATTGCAAAGCTTCAAGAAATAGTTGAATTGTCCACTACCAAGGAAGAATATATTGTTGTCTCACATGCATGCAGAGAGGCAATCTAGTTAAAGGGTATTTTGGGGGAGTTTGGAAGAGTGCAAGACAATGTGTATATATTATGTGATAGTCAAAGTGATATCTATTTGACCACCAATCAAGTGTATCACAATAAAACTAAGCATATTGATGTCAAGTACCATTTTGTAAGATAGATTGTTGATGGAGGTGGAGTAGCTCTTAAGAAGGTCAATACTTAGGAAAATTGTGTAGACATGTTTACAAAATGGATACTGTTAGAGAATTTGTTGTGGAGTTTGGCTTCTCTTGGCTTGCAGAAAAGGTGATGATTGAATTTGTTGAGAAAGATATCAGGAATTTTTTTGTCAAGGTGGAGTTTGTTGGATGCTGACAACACATCTAGGTAGTTACAACTCGGTTCCTCTACCTGGAACATGGTTGTGGCTATTGTTGCTTCATATCCCTATAAAAGTTTGTTGTTGTTTGTTTAAATGAGAGGCCCATGAGGTGAATTGGGTATTGTAACCTCATTTTCTTCATTAGTTTAACAAAGAGTAATAAAGATATTTTCTCCCCCACTTTTATTTTGATGTCTATTTGTTTTCTATGCTTTCATATTTCTACCCATTAATTCCATGTTTTCATTCTCTGTTTACAATAGTTATGACATGCCTACAACAATACAAAAAATCCTAACAATCCATGACCCTTTTCCACCATCACGTTTCTCTAGCATGAAAACACCTACACCTACACCTTACCACCAACTCTTATGAAGTCATTTTGATCTATAACATAAAGAACTTAAT
>JASDQU010102726.1:218551-234929 GCA_032191745.1 Picea mariana | reverse complement strand
GCGGACATCCAAAACGCTCGGACAACCAGAAACGCTTGGACAGCCAGAAATGAAACGCCCGGGGAGAGCTGAGGAAATCTAAACGTGATAATTTTAAAGCTTAATCATTTAACGTGGCAATCATACAGTGCTACAGTAAATTTTTAATATGATTAGGTAAATGTTATAAAGTAAAGAGGTTAACGGACGCATTCAAAAATACAAGGAAGTTATCAAGAGTAAATCCCATTCATTGATTTGGGAGGACGACGAAGAATATGTCAGCATCTTCAATTTTCAACCCTAAGATTGAAATTTATGATTAAAAGCTTGATTAATCCACCGATTCCCATAGGGGGGACGCCTATCGGCGTAAAAATTATATAAATAAAAGTGTTAGTAATGAAAGAGATGATAATGATCATCAAAACATATTAAAAATAATTATTATAATAAAATATAATTTTTTTCTCATAAACATATAAAACTGTAAAATTAGTTAAATAAAAGTATTATTGATGGAGGAGATTAGTATGATCATCAAAACATATTAAAAATAATTGTTATAATAAAATATAAATTCCTCATATACACATAAAACTAAAAAATTATTTAAATAAAAATGAGTTAAAATCCATAATAGGTTTAAAAGACAAGCACCCCTATAACTTCCATTCCAAAATCTCTGTGTCTAAATAAAAAAAAAAATACCTTTAAATATTAACATTTTCACAAGTTCATGGAAAAATAATTGAAGCTAATATTAATATTTGCACAACTTTGTGGAAAAATTAATTGAAAGTCGTTTCGATTTAATAGTGGGAGAAAAGCTGGTCCACAGTCTGCACTATCAACCCTAGTAGTTGTTTCTGCTCAACATGTTCTACCAACGCTAAAGGAAGCTTCGTTTTAGGCAGTGAAAGAAACAAAAAAACTAAAGTTGCCACACTTTATGGTCGTGATCATCACAATTTTATATCCACATCTCCTTTTCCAAAGTTACCTCCTTGTCTTTTTGTCTCTAGATAGGGTTTCTATACCTGCAAATCCCATCAGTAGAGGGTTATTGCATAGCAATTCCAACAAGCACAGCGCATGATAATAATTGAAGTGAATACGCTCAGTTACAAATACAATATCATGGTCTCCAGCAGGCTTTTTACTTTTCTCTTTTCTGAACGTATAGTCATCACAAGGGACTTACACTGCATGTCGTTTCTGGTATTTGCTGTGCACTGTATTCACTTTAAAGCTACTGATAGCTGGCGTACACGCAGTACGATACTTACGAGCACTACAGAGAAAGTTTAACAATATCCGCTGGCGATACAAAGATTCTGAAACACCAGAGACAAATTATCAGTTTCTGTGGATGTTTCAGAGTCTGCACGTGATCATATGTTGCTTCAAATCACTCCGTTATACTGTACATATATGTTGCCCGATTGCACGCTGCGTGTACTTATAATTAGAAATGTATTTTCCTATGGTGTATTATATGGCTTATGTGCAAATAAATTTAATTAGAAGTTAAAAGCGAAAACTATAAAAGATTAGAAGTTACAGCGAAAACTAGAAAATACGAGCAGATAAGCCAGTGGCTAGTACCTTCAAGTTATGAACGTGAATGATTTTTAGTTGTACGCTTTTTATTAGTTGTTAGTTTGCTGCAGACAACGGTGCAAAGATTCTTCAGGATGGAATAGTGATACACAGGGGAGAGGAAGCCAAATCCATGGAAAGTCTGCAAAGTAACCCAAGTAGAGTAAACCAAGCTTATATTCAGGACGGTACCCATCTGGTTCTTTTGCTTAATCTTTGGAGCGACAGTAACACAGAGCACATTATTCTTCATAAAGCAAGCCAGTACCATGGATGGAAGCATATTCCACTTCCAAGTCTGTTAGCTTCTCTTCGGAATAGGCTAACTTGGGAGCAATCTTCATTCCTGAGTTTTGTTTTTCAGGTAAAAAACGATTTGGATCTGGTCAAATTTTCAGGGGTAGTTTGAGTTTGGTATGGATTAAAATTCCATGCATGTCAGAACCTTACACCAGGTGTTTTGGCTCATTTTAAACCAACCCAAATATCCAAAAAATCGATAAAAATTCTGGATTAGCAGAAAATTTAAAAACTAACAACAAAAAACCGGCTGGAAAAGTAACTGTGGAGGAAATATTGCACCTGACTTAGCCCACTCCCTTCTCTTCTCTTCTGGCCCTCCCCAACATTTGTGGAAATGTATTCTTAATTATATATGATTCTGGTATTGTACCACTGGCCACAAGAATAACACATATATGATCGTGGTAGTGTACCACTGGCTAGAAGAATAACACTCAATGATGTAGAATTTATAACTATTTTCCTAAGGATCTGAATTCACATATTCTTTTTTGTTGTACTAACAAAAGAGAAAAGGATCATGTTGGTTGTGGAGTTTTATTATCTCTTTGATTTATATGCAGGTATGTCTATCCCTCTTTTACTGGAGTTCGGGGGGCTGGTCCACTAATGAAGGGGTGAGGGGATCTACCCATCTCAGGGATGGTCCACTAATGAAGGGGTCACGGGATTTACCCAGCTCAAGGCATGAGGGCCAGGTGGGTTGGGGGCCCGAGCCCTCTAGCTAAATGTTTTTTGGGAAAATTGCCTTGTAAAATATTGTAATTTCTTAGTCAATTTGGACAGTGCATTATAAGTTTGGATAAGTTTCACTATAAAATTTATCTTGGTTTTTTGCCCTAGAAGGAAACTCTCTTTTATCTTTTATGATGGAATTGTATCAAAGCTGTGTATGAGTGTGATTATTGTATTATGAGAGAGGAAACTGTGATATTGTATTATGAGAGAGGAGACTGTGAAAGAAAGAAAAGAAAATTGTTGTAGGAAGGGCTACTTAGTATATCTGTGTCTCTATTATATTGTGTATCTTATGTATTTTTATTTCAGTTTTTGTCTTATTTTATTGCTCCTCTTATCCATGTAGAGAAAATTTCTATTTTCTAAGAAAGTAAAGTTTTCAATGAATTTTGATGACCATCTTTGTTATAATAATGAAAGTGTTGCTTCTCTAATAAATTAGTTTGTAAAATATGATGTTTCACACTTATTCACAGTATTATTTTTTGTGTTGTGGAGAACTTAGGAAATGAACATTTATCATCAAGATCATTTTTCAAAAATGGTGTCTACAGCACAATATGGTCGTTAATAATTGATAGCATTATTCTGGGAGCGTTTGATCATTTTTAGTTGCTAGGTCACCATTAATAGGGTTTATAATATAAATCTTAAAAAATAAGAACTGTGATTAGACAATTCCAATGATGGCATTTTTAAAATTTTGCAAGTGTCATAAGATATTTTTATAAAACAATATAAATTTAAATGAATTTCACTTCTTCTTTCCATTACATATCACAGGCCCTACTTGTAAGGAATTGTATGATTGCACATGGCCTGCAAGGACTCGTACAGCGTAAGCATTACAGTAAATTATCAGACTTTGTGATTCATTCTGTACAGAATGAGAGTCCAAATATTGAATTGAAATTTGAAAACAAGCCAGTTGAAAGTCAAACAGCATCGTACGGAGAGACAGTCTATGGAGTGCACTGTACATTCTTTTTTTTTACAGGTAGATACAACTGCAAGGATTTCTGACATCTTATGTAATCAGAAATATTATGGCCATACATTCTTTACATGCAAGTGTTTGTTTTTTCTTATTTATTAAGAAAATTGGGGCTAGAACATATTAGTTTATGCATTTTAATTCAAATACAACTGATACCGTTAGTCAAACAAGAATGTGAAAAAGTATATAGAATAGGTGGTATTTGTGCATTCTTTCTGGCCCACATGAGCTGAGTCTTTTATTGCACAGTGGGTACAGCGTTGCAACTTGCAACAACTTTAACTACATCCAATTTACACAGGTTTGTCCACCTCTGTAAATGGTAGTAGGCATCGAACGTGAAGGTTTGATTTATGTTTTTTTTATTATTGTCTCAAGTTCATTCAGATAATCTCAAAATTAGATTAATCATTTTCTTTAGTAAAAGAGCTTGAGAACCGAATTTGTAGAAGGATTTCAGTGACAGTCCATTCACGCGGCCTCTTTGCTTATGCTCCTACAGAAAAGAATATTTTTTAACGTGGACAGTACATATTTTAGAAGATATTTTTTTTTAAATGGTCGATATTTTTATTTGGACATTTTGTGGAGCTGATGTTTTCACTTAAGTAACAAAGATCGTTCTTTTCGTGGCTAATCTCTCAGGCCCTTCACCCTTTGCGCATTGTCTTGGATCATCTTGCTCTTGACAAGCACTCTTTTGCTCAAGCTGGTCACGGGAAAGCCAATCCAAGTTATAACTTGTTCTAAAGAAATTTAATATAATCTTTAGATTTTGTTTGTTTGTCTAATGAAGCTAAGTATTCAAATAATGCAATTTAGTTTTTAACAATCTACCATCTCAGTTCATTTAAAAACTCTCTTCATTTTTTCAGTGTTGCATGAAAGCTTCTACAACCTCAATGAATTCATTCCAGAGTCAGTTCATATAAAAACTTTCTTCATTTTTTCAGTGTTGCATGAAAGCTTGTACAACCTCAATGAATTCATTCCAGGTCTGTATTAGGGTGATCTATTCAGGAAAGCTTGTACAACCTGAGTGAATTCATTCCATGTCTGTATTAGGGTGATCTATTCATTCACACATTGCTTGAGGGTGCCCTCAGATTTATACTTTTGATCTGTCCTAATTAAGAATGGATAGTGTCATGTGTAAGCTCTGCAATTGCATAATTAAATGATAAGAAAAAAAATTCATCTACTTTTTGGTTTTTTATTTGGGTATTTTTGCATTTAAAAGTGCAATTTAAACAACACAAAATTGTGATTTCGTGCAGATTTAAGTAACTGGATTCTGACAAAAAGGACCAAAACTTAGAACAATTAGGCATACAAAATCCACAAGTCAAAATTTACGGGTATAAAAAATCTCAACCCGTCATAAATTCTAGGTGCTTAGTTTACTATAATGTGTCACCTACCTAAGCCTCACACTAAAACACTGAAGATGGGTTGGGAAAATGTTTGTAGGAGGATTAAATATAACAATAAACAAAATTTAATAAGTTTTTGACTCCCAATCTTTGAAATTTAATTAGTCCATAATCTTAGTTCACATAAAGTGTTAATAGTTAATTGAATATTCATTCACTGATAGACAATCTGACACTTATGAATTTGGGGTAAAACTAAAATTACAGACATAAAAAAACAAATGACCGTCATCAAAATTTCACTTAACGAGTAACATAAATTTGAAATTCCAGCCCTGAGTTAGACAATGCAGAAAAAATTAAGAAAACTAAGAAATAAGAAGTGAAGAGCAATGTTTATTAACATTTCCTTGCCTTCTAACTCTCCCTAGTTTTTTCACTCACCCTCATTCTTAAATGGCTTTTTGGTCAAGGAGAAATAGCATTGTACTAGAATATTGAGCACCATTAGAAACTAGTTGTCCCATTTAAATTCAAGAATAAAATAATTGTGTTCATTATGTGATTTATTATTGTGTCCACCATTCTAGATTTAATGTGTATGGGTGCATCTACACTTATTCTACTAGCTGTAATAAGGAATTGAATATTACACTTATCCTAAGGTGAGAGACAACAGCTATAAGTTGTCAATACTCCATTCTACCCAAGTTGTGAGATCAATGGATGTGATCATCTAGCTCTTGGAAAAACTTGCCAAAAATAGTTTTTTCTCTCATCTCTTTCTCGAATGTGGAGCTTTACCTCAGCGTATCTCCTCTTTGGCCCACCATCTCTTCACGGACTGGTGTTCTATCCATTCCCTTGCGCTGGTTTAATACTACACTTATCTGAGCGTTCACCTTCACCACAAACCGTTTGTGCCTCTACACAGTAATTTGATCAGTGGTTACGGCCTCTCCAAACTGGAGATTGAGTGTTGTTGAGTGGAATCCCTTCACCCACGCGCTGTAAGGCCCATCCAGTACCGTACAGTACCGTACCGTTACGCTAAGAAATTGATCTCGGTGCTGGGCGTATTTAATCATGGGTGGGTGGTTTTCTTCGGTTGTTGGGCGTTTCACAGTGTTTTCTTGCTGCCTGTAGAGCCCATGCTTTAAGCACTTCTCCTGGACATTCCATGCTTCTTTTGCTTGATGTCTAACCGCACCCACGACTTGGTTTTTATGTCCAATAACTCCCACGGCTAGTCCTTTGGTTGCTCAGCGTCCCTACATCCAAACCCTAGCTATTGGTCGCTCCATTCGTGCTTACTTGCTATTCAACGCGCCCCACAACCTTACCCTAGTTGCTCGGCGCACCATGAAATTGATGGAAGATATTCTTTAATACCCACGCATTTAAGGATAGACTTGGGGCGTTAAAATCTCTCGAAGCCAGTCTTGTAACGGTGTGTGCAGGAGATTTGGCTCCCTGATCATAATTGACATGGTTTTCAGAATGATATGAGAAAGATAATGAGTGGACAACGAATGACTGGTGGGTTGAATAACTGGGCCACTGAGTAGGCAATGAATAGCTCCGCCACAATTAATCTTTCACAATGATATTGTGAAAGATTAATTCATTGTGTGGGGGTTAAGTTTTGGGACCTTTCACTTATTAAAGGTTTTGATTGCTACATTACACTAGTTATTTGGTTCCATGGTTCATTTGTAGACAAAAGAATCATTTATTATGACTCTAGGGTTTATCATTAAACGGGTGAAATCAAGGCATTACTAGTTATTCGGTTCCATGGTTCATGTGTAGACAAAAGAATCATTTATTATGATTCTAGGGTTTCTCATTAAACGGGTGGTGAAATCAAAGATGCCAATGCCTCGGAAATACGATACTAGTGCCTTTTCATATTTTATCCTTGCTAATTTTACAATCCAAAGGAATGATCCACTTAATCAATGAATAAGTTAGAAGAAGCGAGTGAGTAGTTGCACTTAGAAAGGTACATGAAGAAAAACTTAGAGACTTGAGTGACATAGTGAACACTAGGCTATACTAAGTTCTTAAGTGACAAAGTGTTGTAGAACTTTGATTTATTTGGCCTAATTGCCATTACTGTTGCTAACTATAGGATGTGTGCATGCTACATTGAGTGAAGATCTTTCTTGTAATATTCCTAATTTGATTCCCATTTGTAGTTTTACATATAGGTGGTGAGTAGTTGGTACTAATTTGTAACATCCCTGGCCACCAAGCCGGGCAATGCTACCAAACAAAACTTTAACTTAGCCTTTTGAGCTTTGATACCATATTGTAACATCCCCGGCCATCAACCCACTTGTCGGGCAACTCTACTAGGTGGAACATTCTCATACTTATATATATATAACATGCATATTAAATCTAATTAAGAGATTGTTCTAAACAATATAAAGTAAGCACACGATTACTACTAATATACATCATCAAGGACATTAACAATAATTAAGAATACATGATAACATATAAGCATCACACACATGCAAAACATAATATTAAGCACAAACTGATGCTTATATTTGAAATTGTAGTAATTCCACCAACTTCGTGCAGACCTTCCATGAACCTCCTAGCCTTAGACCGCGCTACTCACCACTCTCAGTAGTAGGTCACCCCGAAGTTGGGACTAAGCTCCACCGGGCAGGGAATCCTAGGCTAGGCAAGCTAAACGAAAGACACACAATTACAGAGGAAGGATTCTCTCCCACGAGTCACTTACGCCCACTGCTCACAGAGCTTCATTCCCCACATGCCTGTCCCACCCCAGGAGTATACACCTTCACTGTCACCCAGACAGTCCTTCGGTTGCTAAACCTCCCTTGCCTTGGGCCTCTGCAACAGACTGGACCAGAAGTCTCCGAGCTCTGTGGTAGCTACAGGACCCCTTCGAGGAGTTCTCACTTCCTCCGCACACTCTCTCACCTAGAGAGAGTCACTCACAGGCTTGGCAACCTATTATTTTGACCAATTCCAGCATAGCAAGGACACAACAACAAGGTTAAACAATGCATAATCAATGGCAGCAACCTCACACGGTCAGGAACTGTGTGGCCACAACAACCCACTGGGATAACACAACACGACTCAGGCAATTTTGGGTTTCTCAACCATGCAATACTTGACGGGTTCACGGTTCTAGTTTCGGAGATGCGTGAGGGTGTACAGAGATCCAACGCAAAGACTTAACGGTTCAGGTAAGAATTCCCCAGAACAAACACCAAAATAGAGGTTGATCATGGACACCCGCGAGTTCAGACGAAGGATGGAAAATGGGAGGTCGACCTCCAACACGACTCCCTTCTCTGGTTTTAACTGCATGCGCCCAGGTCGACATCTCTCTCCCTGGGGCTACATGCTCCCCATTTTGCACATGTTCCCCCAACCAGGAACTTAGGATAAAACATAAACATTTACACAGGTTTGGAATAATATTTAATTATTATCCCCAAGGTCTTAAACTCTTAAGCTTAGACCTTCTCCCAACCTTTCATCCCCCTCTCCCTTACCCAGACTTTGTGGAAGCTTAGTACCCCATCACTCATTCATTGTGGTCGGTCGACACGCAGAGATGATTTTATATTAATAATGTGCATCATTACATGTACAAAAAATAGGCTCTTGGCCTTCAACACTTACGCTCTTTGGCCTAATAAACACATAATCCCACCAGCTTATATAAACTTGGCTCACCATCCTATAAAACATAATTACAATTCATAATGAAATTGGGGCATGTCCTTGGGGTATTGCAATCCCCTCCCCTTATTTTTGCATTGTCCTCAGTGAAACTTTCACAGAACATGAGCAATATTTCCAAAATATTCAAAAAGATGCGGGTATTCTGCCTGCATAGCACCTTCATGCTCCCATGTCGTGTCCTTAGGACTGTACCAAGTCCACTGGACCTTTACAAGTCCTATGACTCGATTCTAGAGCTGTTTGTTTTTCTGGTCCAATATGCGCATCGGATCACATTCCAGTCAATCACATGATTGTGTTCAAGTATATATTTATTAAGTAATGAAACATGAAACACATTATGCACAGTCATGGATGCAGGTAATGCAAGCATACATGCAACTGGATCAATCCTTTCTAGAATTTCAAATGACCCACAAAATCTGGCTGCCAACTTGGAACAGTTTCCCACCCTCAGGGAACTTCTATTGGATTTTACTTTCAGAAAAACATGATCTCCTACTTTAAACTCTCTATGGGTTCTGTTTTTATCAACATAACTTTTTTGCCTGTCTTGGACAACTTTCAAATTCTGCTTAATTTTCAGCATTTTCTCTTCCATTTCCTTGAGCAAATCTGGCCCAACTACTGCTCTATCAACTGGGTTATCCCAACTTACTGGAGTATTGTACTTTCTTCCTTAAAGTGCTTCAAATGGGATCATCTTCAATGATGCTTGATACCCATTGTTGTAGGCGAATTCTACCAAGTGTAGGTAGTTTTCCCATTTCGATGGTTTGTCCATCACATACATCCTCAGTATGTCTTCTATCAATCGATTCACCCACTCTCTCTACCCATCCGACTCAAGATGATAGGCTATACTAAAATTTAGATTTGTTACAAATCCCTTGAATAACCCTTTCCAAAAATTTGAGGTAAATTTTGGGTCTCTGTTAAACACAATTGTCTTGGGAATTCCGTGCAATCGTGCCACTTCCTTCATAAAAATATCAACAACCTCCGATGCCTTGTGAGTATCCTTTAACGGAATGAAATGGGTAGCTTTCGTAAGCTTGTCCACCACTACCATAATTGAATCATGTTTCTTGCATGCTCTGGGAAATCCTATGATGAAATCCATTGTCACCACTTCCCACTTCCACTTAGGAATGGGTAAAGGTTGCAGCAATCCAGCTGGGTGCCTATGCTCAACTTTAACCTTTTGGAATTCCATACATCTGGTGATGTATTCTACAATCTATTTCTTCATACCTGGCCAAAAGTAATGGCTCTTGACTGCTGCCACAGTGTTCTAATATCCACAGTGCCCAGCATAAGGCACGTTATGCATTTCTCTCAGAATCACAAGTTTCAAACCCTGAACATTAGGTACATAAACTCTATTCTTGTACATAAGTATTTCATTAGTCTCTAACTTATAATCTTCCACTCCTTGCAGTGTCTTATCTTGATGTAGCTTTTCTACCAATTTCCTGTACTGCAATTCTGCGCTTGCAGCTTCCAAAACTCTTCTCTTTATATAGGTTTGATACATGCTAATGGTTGTAGCATGTAATTCATGTACTCTCCTGCTGAGCACATCAACCACTTTATTCTCCTTCCCTTTTATATGCTTGATATCAAAATCATATTCACAAAGAAATTCCATACACCTACTCTACCTAGCGTTCAAGGTTGGTTGATCAAACAAATACTTCAGATTGTTATGGTATATTCTCAATTCAAACCTCCTTTCCATGAGGTAATGTCTCAATTTCCTCAGAGCATGAACGATGGCCGCTAACTCCAAATCATGAGTTGCGTAGTTCCTTTCATGCTCTTTCAACTTTCTGGATTCATAACAAATTACAAATCCATTTTGACTGAGGACTCCTCCCAGTCCTTCTTTGCATGCATCGGTGCATACCACAAAATATTCATTTGGATCTACGATCCTTAGTATTGGAGCCCTGGTTAACAGTTGCTTCAATCGCTGAAAGCTTTTCTCACAATCTTCTGTCCCCTGAAACTTATCTTCCTTCCTTTGCAAGGAAGTGATAGGGTGAGCTAACCTCGAGAACCCTGCAATGAACCTTCTGTAATAACCAGCTAGACCCATAAAGGATCTGACTTTTGTCACATTCTTTGGCACTGAAAATTCTCTGATGGCCTCAATCTTTTCAGGATCTACCGCTATCCCATCTTTCGAAATAATATGCCCCAAGTAATGGATCTGCTCCTGAAAAAACGAGCACTTGTTCATCTTGGCATATAGTTGGTGCTCTCTTAGCACCTGAAACACCATCCTAAGATGATGTTTATGCTCTTCCTCCGACTTGGAATACACCAGAATGTCATCCAATAAGACTATGATGAACTTGTCTAGATAGTTCGTGAACACACCATTCATCGAGAACATAAAAACAACAGGTCTGTTTGACAACCCAACCGACACCACTATGAACTCGTAATGACCATATCTTGTTCTAAAGTTGGTCTTGCTAATGTATTCATCCTTAATCCTTACCTGGTGGTATCCCGACCTGAGGTCTATATTCTAAAAGATCTTCGCATCCTTCAACTGATTGAAGAGGTCATCAATCCTCAGCAAAGGATACTTGTCCTTTACATTTACTTTGTTCAATTGTATGAAATCGATACACAATATCAACATTCTGTCCTTATTCTTCACGAATAGAACTGGGGCACCCCAAGGTGACATGCTTGGGAGTATGTACCCCTTCTTTAGAAGCTCCTCAAGCTACAATTGCAATTCTTTCAGCTCTGGGGTACTCATTCTGTAAGGATCTTTCGATACTGGAGCTGCTCCAGGAATTAAGTTTACAGAGAATTCAATATCTCTTTTTGAAGGTAATCCTGGTACCTCCTGAAATAAATCTTCAAACTCCTTTAGTACCGCATGATCTCCAATACTTGACACCTTATCCTTGGGTGTTTCCTCCACATGGGCTGCAAATAATTGACATCCTTTCTATAGCACTTCTTCAGCTGCATTGCTGAGATTTCTCTGATAGCAACAACTCTGGGAATTCCTTGGACAGTTTTTGGATTCCCTTCCTCATCCAGGCAAGTGAATGCCTTGTTACGACATTCTAGGATGGCATGGTGCTGGTCCAACTAGTCCATCCCAATTAAATAGTCATAAGAGCCTAAAGGTAGAATGTTCAATTCATCTTTCATTCTCAGTCCATTCATGTCCACAGGACAAGACTTAACCAACTCAGTGAATTTCCTCTTGGTTCCTGTAGCCAGTTGCACTAACCAAGATTTTTCAAGTTTTCTTCTTGATAAATGAAAACTTTCCACCACTCTAGGATCTATATAACTATGGCTAGCCCTTGAATCAATTAAAATATTAAAGGCATGGTTGTTAATCATACCTTCCACTTCAATCATGTGTGACTGAAATTCAACTTGCTTGTTGTCCAGGGCTGCGTAAATCCTTGTCATTCTACTGCCCATGTCCTCCACTATTTCAGTTTACTGAACATTGTGAACAGCTCTCACTTTATCATTTATGTGGGGGAAATCTATGTACCTGTGGTTTTCTTTACAACCCCAACATTCCATAGGTGTCTGTCTTGGCATTTTTCCACCCATTTCCGCCTTTCTAGGTTCTCTAAAAGATGGTTGTCCCTGAGGATTGTTTCTGAAAAATGGTGTCTTAGTTCCCTTCTTCCTCTGATCCATCTTAAATTTCTTCTTGTCTTCCGAAGCCTTTTGGAAGGTAGGATTTTCTTTTTGTTGTTCATATAAGCATTTCGCCCTCCTTATCGTTTCTTCCATGGTTTTTGGGTCATCATACTGAATCTTTTCACCAATGGAAGGTGGAAATCCACTTAGATATCTTTGAATCTTCACAGTCTCATCCTTGATGAACGGAACATACTTCAACAATTCCAAAAATCTTCATTCATATTTATCAATGGTCATGCTTCCTAGCTTGAGTTCAAAGAACTCTTTCATCTTTCTATCATAATACCTTTTAGTCAAGTATTTCTTCTCGAAATACCTCTTGAATTCTTTCCAAGTGATTTCTTTATCTCTAATGTGTTGCACCTGCATAAGATGATCCCACCACATGGATGCCTTTCCCTTTAGTTGATACATTGCAATTTTTCCTTCTGCATGAGAGGAATAATTCTGTAGTTGGAAGTATTTCCTCATGCCAAGCAACCATGTTTCAACATCTTCCTCCTTCTTATGTTCTCCATCAAACGTAGGAGGCTTAATATTAATCTCTTTTGATTTTTGGTAGGAGATGGGATTGAACTACTGTGTGCCCTTCTCTTGGAGGGAGTTTGGGAGTGATGATGGTGTCTACCAACACTCCTTGATATTCTCCCCTCAAAAGTTTGGTGACTCCCTGTTCTACTCGAGGCACTCTCCTTATCCAACTTATTTTCTATTCTCTCCAAACTCTTTAACAACTTTACGTTGAATTCACCTTGTTTTTTCCTAAGTTTTCCTGAGATTTCTACAATCTGCTCGGCATATTTGGGCATCTTTCTGCAATTTTTCAATGATCTTCCTCAGATTTCCTTCCTTATCTATCTCCTTTCTATGCCCATTGGAGTTTGATCCTTCAACTCCCAAGTGGACGTCCATTCCTTCTCTTTCATTTTCTGAACTTGAAGCATTATGTATCTCTTCCATTTCTTTTCACTCTGTGGAAATTCTAATTGGTTCTGACACTCGTCAGACTTCTGCAATCACAACTTGCAGACAACCAGAATTTGTCAGGCCATCTCTCCTTAACAAATTCCACACATTCAAAACCAATCCGATTTAAGAAAACGTTTTGATTTCACAAATCTTCCGAGCTCTGCTCGGCTCTATAAATTTCGAGTGATAGCCCCATCTTTCTTTTCCCCAACCCATGCGATCATGGGTCGTGACCAAACACTAAACTACTAGGTGCTACTCGGGCTTTCAGTCTTTGGATATTTCAAATCACACACAACTATCTCTCGGAGTTTCGATTACCGAGCTTGCGAAGTTGAGTGGATCAACGGTCCACATTTACCCATCATCCAATGGCTGAAATCCATTGTGGTCTTTCCGTCTTTGAATTTTTTGGGACTTCGGGACTTCAAACCTTAGGACTTTGGGACTTCGGACCTCGAGTGTTCCCATGCTTGTTTCTTCCCAATCTTTTGACATCCGAAATTTCGATCTAATTTTCCCTTCGGGCCCACATAGTACAGATTTCACCAACTAGGGCGGTGGCATGTGGCATATCTAGGAAGGTCCACATCACCTTCGACGACGTTATTGATTCCCACCTTGCTCTCTTTTCGTTTCGGAGTTTCGGGCATCGGAAGTTCGTGCATTCGCACATCTTGTTTCTCCCTATTGCCGAAATTACTAAATTACGATCTACCTTCTGCTTGATCCAACGGTAAAGATATTTTCCTGTGATCCACGATGTATATCTTTTCGAGACATCGGAGCTTCGGGCATCGGGAGTTCATGCACCAACACATCTCTCTTTTCTCGATAGTCAAATCCCCGAAAGGTTTCTAAGATAACTCTCCTGCACCTGCTCCAGATCTGACGATCGTGAAGGATCTCCTTTCCTCCCGAACAGATCCTACGACTCCAACACTTCTGATGTTGAGCTCTCTTTCTCCTTGTGTCCATATACCACACCAACTGCGGTTTTACTATATCGCTACACCTTGCAAGCTTTGTAACACGGCCAAGCAACCCCTTGCCACTTAGAAACATTCTAGGGTCCAAAAATTGGTTCTTCCTCACACAACTTCCACCTGAAACCTTGGGTCTAATGACCACTTATCCAACCCATCCAGGCTCAGTGTTGTAACCATGGATCTAATACCATATTGTAACATCCTCGACCACCAACAGGTCGGGCAATGCTACCAAATACAACCTTAAATTAGCCTTTTGAGCTCTGATACCATATTGTAACATCCCCGGCCATCAACCCACTTGCCGGGCAATGCTACTACACGAAACATTCTCATACTTATATATATAACATGCATATTAAATCTAATTTATAGATTGTTCTAAACAATACAGAGTAAGCACATGATTACTACTAATATACATCATCAAGGACATTAACAATAATTCATATGTGCAACAGAATACATGATAACATATAAGCATCACAGGCATGGAAAACATAACATTAAGCACAAACTGATACTTATCTTTGAAACTGTAGTAATTACACCAACTGCATGTAGACCTTCCACAAACCTCCCAGCCTTAGACCGCGTTGCTCATCACTCTCAGCAATAGGTCACCCCCGAGATGGGACTAAGCTCCACCAGGCAAGAAATCCTAGGCTAGGCAAGGTCAACAAAAGACACACAGTTACAGAGGAAGGATTCTCTCCCAGGAGTCACTTACGCCCACTGCTCATAAACCCTCATTCCCCACATGCCTGTCCCACCCCAGGAGATACACCTTCATTGTCACCCGGACAGTCCTTCGGCTACTAAATCTCCCTTGCCTTGGGCTTCAACAACAGACCAGACCAGAAGTCTCTGAGATCTATGGCATCTACAAGACCCCTTCCAAGAGTTCTCACTTCCTCTGCGCACTCTCTCACATGGAGAAAGTTTCTCATAGGCTTGGCAACCTGTTCTTTTGACCAATTCCATCACAGTGAGGACACAACAACAAGGCTTAGCAACGCACAATCAATGGCAGCAACCTCACATGGTCAGGAACTGTGTGGCCACAACAACCCACTGGGATAGCACAACATGACTCAGGAAATTTTGGGTTTTTCAACCATGCAACATAGGACAGGTTCACGGTTCTAGTTTAAAAGATGCATGAGGGTGTACAGAGATCCCACGCAGAGACTTAACGGTTCAGGTAATAATTCCCCAGAACAAACATCAAAACAGAGGTCGATCATGGACACCTGCGAGTTTAGACGGAGGATGGAAAATGGTAGGTATACCCCCAACATGACTCCGTTCTCTAGTTTTAACTGCATGCGCCCAGGTCGACACCTGTCTCCCCGGGGCTGCATGCTCCCCATTTTGCACATGTTCCCCCAACCAGGAACTTAGGATAAAACATAAGCATTTACACAGCTTTGGAATAATATTTAATTATTATCCCCAAGGTCTTAAGCTCTTAAGCTTAGCCCTTCTCCCAACCTTTCAGCCCCCTCTCCCTTACCCAGACTTTTTGGAAGCTTAGTCCCCCATCACTCATTCATCATGGTTGGTCCACATGCAGAGATGTTTTTATATTAATAATTTGCATCATTACATGTACAAAAACTAGGCTCTTGGCCTTCAACACTTAGGCTCTCTAGCCTAATAAACACATAATCCCACCATCTTATATAAACTTAGCTCACCAACCTATAAAACATAATTAAAATTCATAATGCAATTGGGGCACGTCCTTGGGGTATTACACAATTGTAAATGTAAATGTACATATAAGATGGTGAATGGTTGGCATCAAGTTTTTGTTTTGGGCACACCTGAGTAGTGTTCAAGGATTGTTATCAAAGAAGGATGGGAACATTTCATAGTGTTGTGCTAGTAATTGCGCGTGGTTTCACATCAAAGGAAGGGTGCACACGTTTAACAATGTTGCGCACACATGGGATTACCTTGAAGTGAGAAACAAACCGAGTTAT
>JASDQU010102726.1:190554-218355 GCA_032191745.1 Picea mariana | reverse complement strand
TAATAATATCAAATCTTTGCGTGCATATATATATATATATATATATATGGATGTACATGTATTTGAGGCCAGAGAGCCTATGTGGTTATGGGGCTAGTGAATCAGGATGCAAATAGGCCAGTGCGCCTATTCTTGTAAAATGCAACCACACTCAAGTTATTAATAATATCAAATCTTTGTGTGGAGATAGATCCGACGAAAAGAGATGAGGCTAACTCCACCGGAAAGGGAAAAGGGGGGACTTAAGTCGAAGATAATATTTTATTGATATTTCTGAAAAGTATAAGTATGGATATTTGTTTATCCTAAGTTCCTTACTAATGGGAACGAGTCACCAAGTGGCTAAAGGTAATTTTTAAGGTGACAAGTGTCCAGTTTAAGGAATGCAATATATATTGTTGGCCTTAGTGTATTTTGGAGAAATTCATTCATTTCTTATGTGCAGAAGGAGTCAAATCATCTTAGGAAAGATGACCATTACCTTAGCTGCAGAGAAAATCTTGTAAAGGGGTTTTTTGTATGATAATCAAAATATTTGTTATCGAAGAAGCGGGTTTTCATGCCCATGAGAATTCTCTCTAGGTGAGAGATTTGCTAGGAATTGTTCCCTAGTGAATTGGGCATTAGTTACAGGGATCTGGCCTGTTGTTGAAGCCCTGGAAGAGAAGTGGGGCAACTGAGGGACTATTGAGCAGAGAAGGCGCACACTTCCTGGGGTGGGACAGACATGTGTGGAATGTGGAACCATAGGCTAGTTGCAGTAGTTGGGCACCTTAGACTAAACAATTATGTTGATTATAAGACCTTAGCCTCGCATTAGGAATCCTTTTTCCCCGGTGGATTTTAAGACCCAACTCGGGGGTGACTTGTTATTGAAAGTATATGAAAAATGAAGTCTATGGTTGGGAAGAACGTCTTTCTGCGCGGAGTTGGTGGCTTTTCATAAAGATAAGTGTCATTTATGTGCTTGTCTCATTTAATGTGTGCTTAATTATCTATGTTTAATGGGTTTAATTCTTTTATGTTGTTGCATATAAGTAATTGATGTTATTTTGTATAAGGATGCTTGCACATGTAAGTGTGGTGTTGATATTCAGTAATTGTAGTCATACATGCGGAGTATGAAAGTTGTTATTAGTTATTCCTATTAATTTAACCTTATAATAATGGTCATGAATCTCCAAGGCAAGGCTAGAATGGTCATATGCGGAAGAGTCTAGATTCACTTGTGTGTGTGTAGGGAAACAATCCACGCGCACAAGGAGAACAAAAATTGTGTGTGATGCAAAAATTGTTGTGCACGGAGTAGTGATCACATGTTTAGAGTATATTACACCCACAATAATCTTATTTGCTCAATATCTTTGTACGTGCAATTGTATTATGTTACTTCTGTTGTTATAAGTTGTGTTAGAAGAGGAAAATTTGTGCGTTGCAACCTAGCTTGGGGTCGAGAGCATTACTTCAAGTATTTTTGTGCATACCAATGCTATAGAGTAGAATCTGCACACTATATTTTGAAGTAGTGTTGCTCAATAGTAAGTGCGATACCCAGCTAGGAGGTTAGGTACATTACAAAGTGTAATCAGAGCGCGGTACCCAGCTAGGAGGTTGGGTACATTACAGAATGGTATCAAAGAATATTAGTAATGGGTACGTTATAGATTGGTATCAAAGCTCCGGTTTCAAAACTAACTCTGCATGGGCCAAGTTTCTAGTTAAGGAAAAATTTCGAGTAGTAAGTGGTCGAATTTTGAATTGCAGCATGGCCATGGTGCACATAAAATAAAAATGCATGAGTGTGTGTGGTAATTTTTTTACATTGCAGGGTGCGGTGCTGGAAATGCACAATAAAAAATGGTGCACGAGTGTGTGCAATAAAATTTGGGTCTTTGTAGAAAAAAACTTTTGGTGCATCCATAATATTCATACGTGATGTATATTTTAAATATTGACATCGCGCATTAGTGCATGTTGAATACCAATGCACACACGAGCTTCAGAAGAAAATAAGAAAGAGTCAAAGGGTATTTGGATGAATTCTAAATGACCATGATATACTATAAAAGACTCAGAATTGCACAAGGGAGTAGTCGATGGGAAAGTTTTGGACAAAGGAGTCCAATTATTCACCCAGAAATTTTGGAATTGGGACGATAAAATCATCCAAAAAATCAGAAGAAAATATTATGACAAAATTGTGTAGAGGTTTCATGAAGTTATCACATGAATTCATCTAACAAATGTTATTTCCTGCAAATTTTGCATAATTAAAAGTGATTATGGAATGACATAAACAATGCAAAAATTCAAAAAGTGTGGAAGATGTATAGTCAACTTATAGCCATTATGATGAATTCAGGGATTTGTATGTTGGTTTGGGTGTTGATAGTACATTATCCAAGGAGGAGCACATAAACTTGGTAGAAACCATAAAGGGACTGCAAAAATATGTCAAAAGCTATAAAGTTGATAATGAAAGGATCATGAAAGCCAAGGAGCAACAATATGACTTCAATATCAAGTTGATGGAAAGCTCATGGAGATAATAGAAAAGAAAATGGATAAGAAAACATAGTTAAGTAGGTCAAGAAGTCGTAGGTCTCATGATGAGAGAAGAAAAATAAGAAATGTTGAAAGGAATTATCACCACTCACCAAAGAATTCATTTAGGAAAGCGCATAATAGCTCAAGTCCATCTCCTGTCAGAAAGATTAAGAGGAGGATCGAGGTGGATGAGCTACAAGGAGAAATGAATAAGATCAAGCATCCTACCTTTGATGATGAGCACAAAAAGGATGAATATGTAGAGACTTGGTTGTTGGGTATGAGAAAGTACTTCCAGCTGCATAATTATTATACATATGCAGAAGGGAGAATTGTCATCTATCAGCTAAAAGGAAAATCATCAATGTGGTGGTATCAGTTTGTACAAATGCAAAACACATATGAAAAGAAGGTTACTTTGAGAGAGTTTAAAAGGTATTTTCAAAAGAAATACTTAACCAAGAGATACTATGAAAAAAAATGAAGGATTTCTTTGAGCTCAAGATTGGGAGTATGACAATAGATGAGTATGAAAGAAGATTCTTAGAGTTGTTGAAATATGTCACATTTATCAAGGACGAGAAAGTTAAAATTCAGAGGTACTTGAGTGGGATGCCCTCATTTATCAGTGAAAAGATACAATATGATGACCCCAAGACATTGGAGGAAACCATAAGGCATGTTAAATGTATTTATGATCAGCAAAGGGGAAGACTGAATTTCCAAAAGGTTTGGGAAGACAAGATGAAAAGAAAGGTGGAACAGAGGAAGAAGGGGACTAAGCCACCATTTTTCAAAAATATTGCGCAAGGACAACCAACTCCCAAGGAGCCCAGAATGAAAGAGACAGTGGGGGGGAAACCAGGGAAACAACCTATTCAAATTTGGGTTTGTGGCGGAGATCATATGTATAGAGATTGCCTTCAAAGAGGTGAAAAAGAGAGGACTATGTACAATGTACAACAAGTTGCGACAGTGGAAGACATGGGAAGAAATGTACCAAGGATTTACGCAGCCCTGGATAACAAGCAAGTTGAGTTCCAGTCGCACATGATTGAAGTGGAAGGTAAGATTAATGACCAACCCATTGTTATTTTAATTGATTTAGAAGCTATTCATAGTTATCTAGGTCCTAAGATGGTGGAAAGATTCCAATTTCCAAGAAGAAAGCTTGGAAAACCTTGGTTGGTCTAGTTAGTAACAAGGGCAAAAAGGAAAATTAATGAGATGGTTAAAGCATGTCCAATGGAAATGAATGGACTGTGCAAAAAAGATTATTTGAATATCATACATTTGGGCTCATATGATTGTCTCATTGGTATTGATTGGTTGAACCAATATCATGTCATTCTAGACTATTACAATAAGGCATTTACTTGCTTTGATGAGGAAGGAAACTTTAGAACATTTCAAGGCATTCCAAGAGTTGTAACTATCAGAGAAATTTTAGCCTTGCAATTGAAGAAAAGCTACAGGAAATAATTTCAAGTATTTGCAGCGCACATGGAGGAGGCACCTAAGGATAAACTGTCAAATGTTGAAGACTACACAGTACTAAAATAATTTGAGGATGTCTTTAAAAAAATATCGCGGTTTCCACCGAAAAGAGATATTCACTTCTCTATAAATATGATGTCAAGAGTCACTCCTATATCCCATACTCCTTATAGGATGAGTACACTAGATTTGAAGGAATTATATATGCAACTTGAAGATCTTATGAAGAACGAGTATATATGCCCAAGTGTGTCACCTTGGGGTGCCCTAGTATTGTTCGTGAAGAAGAAGGATGGTACGTTGAGACTTTGTATCGACTTCGGGTAGTTGAAAAAAGTAACAGTAAAGAAGAAGTATCATTTTCCAAGGATAGATAACCTCTTTGATTGGCCGAGGGGCACACATATATTCTCAAAGAATGATCTCAGATCTGGATATAACCAAGTGAGAATTAAAGAATAATACATCAACAAGACTGCCTTCAGAATGAGGTACGGACATTACGAGTTCACAATGGTGTCATTCGAGTTTTCAAATGCACCAGTTGTCTTCATGTGTTTGATGAATGTAGTTTTCATAAATTACTCAGATAAGTTTGTCATTGTATTTCTAGATGACATACTTATTTACTCAAAGTTTGAAGAAGAGCAAGGGAAGCACTTGAGGATGGTGCTACAAGTATTGAGGGAGCATTAGTTGTATGAAAAGTTGAGAAAATGTTCATTTTACCAGTGACAAATTCATTATTTGGGTCATATCATTTCCAAGGAAGGAATAGTTGTGGATTTAGAAAAGATAAAGGAAATTGAGAAATGTCCGACACCAAGAAATGTTGCATAGGTGAGGTCCTTGATGGGACTTCCAGGATATTAAAAAACGTTTATTGAAGGTGTTGGAGCCGCCCTTGTTTTTTACCTCGCGCAACTTTCAATTTTCGATACTTGAGATCTAAAGTTGCTTTTCTTCTCCTTCCGAAATCATAAAGCTCTGAAATCTTATCCCATGACTAGCAATGCTTTGTCACTTTCAAAAGGAGTCCATTTTTCGCAAGTATGTTTGCTCTTTTGTTTTATTTCGGGGTCTCGCAAGTCGGACACTTGATTTTTTGAATTAGGAAATCACGAGTCATGAAAATGCGAACTCGGTTATAATTTTCGTCCAAGGCATTAACTAGGGTAAAACTTTTTAACCTCTGATTAGACGTCGTCGGGGTTTCGTGCCTCGGCATCCATCAGACCTAAGTTTTTTTTCTTACAACCCCGATAGCCGAGAACACGATGACTTTGTGTTAACCTTGGTTAGAGACTAAGGGTAAAAAACAAATCATGGTTAAATTTAGTTCTCGGCGCTTCGCCACTCAGTACTTTCTGTCATAAAGATAAGGCGCCTAAAACCCCGACTCACGAGGTTACGAGATGATTATAACAAGATTAATTAATAGCCTAATCTAAGACTTCCTTATTTTAATTTGAGTCTTAATTATCGCCACATCACGATATCGCAACTCGACATATCATTCTTCCAAAAGTTTGTCTTCGAATTCCCGAGTCGCGATATGACGATAGGGTTAGTTATATAATTAAGAATATGCCAAATCTTGGTTATTATTTAAGGAAAAATCGGTACTCGTAACCTCGCAAGTTGAAGAGTCAAAAGCTGAAAAGAAAATTTACGATACAGCGAAAGGCGAGAAAATGATTAACGTTGTGAAATTTGAAATTTTAAAATTTAATGAGATACGCCCCGCGTATTGAGGTTGGCACACTTCACGAGGAATTTACTTTCTCTCCATAACCCGGTTTCCTGTCAAGCTGCCGAACATTGATGACATTAATAAAGAATTAGGGTAAATCCACGACTAAATAAGATCAGATTTATACAATAAATTTGGTTTTATTTGCGATTTGACAGACTTACTTCAAAGGTACAGGATTTTCAAATATATACGAGAGTTTCATTCTTTTTAAAACATTTCTCATAAGCGCACAGAGCTCACTTTTCTCCGAGAGAACTCATTTCCGCATGTATACACAGGTCTATTGCAGAAGAGCGAAAAAGAAAGAGTCAGCCATGGCTCCAAGGAGAGCAGCGAAAGCAAATGTCGAGGTGGCAGCACAGGGTCCAGACAACGTCTCAGATACCTCACCTCAGACTGGCGGCTCAGTACCCACCTAGTCATTTATTTCAGACATTCTGCAATCTGAGTTGGTAAACTATTCAGAATCAGATGACGATGACAATGATATTGTAAAGGATGACCTGAACACTAAGTATAAGACAGTTGTTCAGTCGGGAATGCATCGGGTTGCAACCAGACCTCGGTTTCTCCCATACTATGACATGATCCGATGGGCTTTGGACCACATCGACCTGCCCGCCAGAACTATCTTAAATGATCGACAGAACATGGTCGGGACTTTCAGACTAGAGCATATCCAATCTATGTATAAGCTCCCAGCAACTTCCGAATATACATATGGCAAAGAATTCCTGGAGGAATTCAAAAATAAGGAATGCGAGGAATATGAAAAAACCCTACCCAGTCTGATAAAGGATTGGGTCTCGCGTTCCGCAACATTCAGAGTGAACGACAAGGGTGTGTATTCGATTTCTTCATTGGAGCCACAATATATGTATGTGGCGATGATGACTTGTCAGCTTTTCAGATGGGAGGATACCACACATTTTTACATCCAGTGGGTACCTCTCATATTTCGGGTAGTGGAAGGTTTCTCTTTCAATTGGGCTAAGATGCTCTCCGACAATTTGTTCAACAGCGTTACAGATTACCGGGAGAAAATAGCAGCCGAGAGACCATCTAGATTCTTCATGTCTACGTATATCATGGACGCAATATGCTCCATGACACCTTTTCCTTTGATGAATTGGGCTTGGAGTCCAACCCAGGAAAAAACGGTGCATGAATACCACGACAAGCTGTGGGAAAATAATGCAAATAAGTTTATTTATGAGATTTTCAACTGGGTGATAGTGCCCCTACACGTCGTCATTTTTGGTCTTTCACCACCCTGCATCTCCGATAGCATTGTTGCGAATCTAAGCAGTATCGCGGACTGGTATGTGGAAGAAGAATTCTCCTATTTTAGAGTTTTCAGAGCAGTTGTCCCTCCTCTGGCGCTACCGCTTTTCATCCCCGACAAGCTGGCCTGTCATGAGATTGCGCGACAAACAGTAATCGGCAGAGTGAGTAAAGAGCTGAAAGTGTCATCAAAGAAGGTATGGCCGTTTTTCCCTGTTCGACTTAATTCCTATTCCTTATTAGATTTCGGACATGCTAAGGCTGAAGCTGCAACATTAGAAGACTTGAGCCTAGTCTCTATTGAGTACAAAAAGCATGATCCGCAGAGAATTGTAAGCACCCATTTGGGGAATTGTGGATTAAAAAGGTTCGAACACGAGTGTTCGCCCTCGGATGATGTTTTCTGAGGGGCGAGGTCCTATTTGGAAGTGCAATATCGAATCAGATCTCTAGCACCTGAAGATAGGGCCTCGGTTTTAAAATTCCAAGAACATAGGAAAAGATGTCTCCCCATGGTGCTGGGAGGTTTGGGACTTTCCAAGAACAAAGAAAAGGAGAAAAGTTCTGCGGGGCAAACTTCCAATCCCGAAAAACTTCAGGAAGGGGAGCAGGAGCGGAATCCCAAACAGGTAAAGATTCCTGAGCAGGAGAAGAATCCTGAACATGACAAGAGTCCTGAACAGGGGAAAAGTCCCGAGCAGGAGAAGAACCCTGAACATGAAAAGAGACCCGAACAGGGGAAAAGTCCTGAGCATGAGAAGAATCCTGAGCAAGAGAAGAATCTAGAGACAAGGACAGAGACGAAGACCATCGATCCTCCAAAAGAACAGGACCCACTCGTCACACCAGGGAAGGGGGCGAAGCATATCGGACAACCCATCACCTCTGTCACACCCTTGCAGTCGGCTCAGGGAGATGTCAGCGAGGGATGGATATTTGGTGAAGAACTAAGACCTATAAGGGCAGAGGAAATCCCCCCTAATGAGTTATTTTTTGATAGAAAGAGAAAGGCTATGGTAAAGCGGGAATTTTATCAAGAGGGAGATTCCACTGTTAAAAAATTCAAAGTAATGACAGATGGAAAAAACAAGAAAAGTGATGAGTTCGCCACAGAGATAGCAGGGACGCTGGGAGCTTATGCGTCAGTGAACCAATTCTCGGTTGCGATGTTGAAAAACCAACTCAAGAGAAAAAATCGACTGATCAAGACTCTTGAAGCCCAAGTAGCTTCGGCCGCAGAAGACGCTAAGAGTCAAGCGAGTGGAGCAATAGAGCTAGCCCAATTGGCCGATAAGAAAGAGATCGAAGTCCTCAAAACCAAGCTGGAACAAGCAAACTCAGTGATCCGAGAGGGTTGAGTGCAGTCCGGTCAGTAGAGGAATACGATCACACAGTTACAGGCTCAGCTAGAGGTCACAGGCAGCAATGTGATCGACATCGAGATTGTTAAATCCCGAGCGATCGACATTCGGAGCAGGATCTTTCCTGCTCAACAGAGTCTGCTAAACAAAGTAGGGGAATTTCGGGGATATTGCCTGTTAATGCATCAGATTTATGAGAATCTGATTGTTAAAGAAAGAAACACAGAAGCTGCTCGAATCGCCTTCCAAGAAGCAGTGATAGCCACCAACAATAGGTTTTCAATAGGGTCTTCCGGGCTCACCATTGCTGAACAGACTAGGGGAAATATTTTGTTAAAAAAATGGGAGCATGATATTACTTTAAGCAAGGAGCAGGATCAAAAAGTGACAAATTCACTAGAAGAAACTTTCAAATCCATAAATGGTGAACTGTTGGGGATGGAAAGTGGGGGGTGACACAGAGACGCTAAGGCAGATGAATTTAGAGAGGATCTCCCTCGACATGAAGGAGAAAAATGAGATAAATTTGGCAGAGATCTCTAAGATAAAAAAGGTAGAAATGGCTCAAATTGATGGACATTTGATTCAGCCCAGGACACAACTCGGCGCCCTTGATATGGTTGATGCATATATGGGGAATAGACTTCCACAATTACCCTGAGAGTGCTACTTTGCCGAAGCCATTTGTCAAGTAGAGCTGTCACAGCTTGTATCCCAATTCATGGACAGATGTAGGATATGCACTGAATCTATGCAAAGACAAGCACCTATCCCTTTTTGAAAATAAAGTAGAAGAGATGGAGCATTTTCGCTCCTCACAGCTGCCAAGCAGAACTTTCACAACTTGTATCCAGTTTATGGACAGATGTACAATATGCACTAAGTCACGTAAAAGCAGGCAGCTGGCACTTTTTTGAAAATAGGAATAGGGAAGGGCAAATTTGTATAAATAGATCACCAAAAGAAGAACCAAAGGATGGACTTTTTGGCAAACATTGTAATGTAATTTTTTCATTGGAGGATTTAATACAAGCAAATTTGAAGATTCCTGATTCCGTCACGACTGTGTTGCAAATTTGTTTCGTTATGTTCTTTGTTTCTTTTCATTTTGCTCTACATAATTGATGTGTATCACTATAATTTAGTACGACCACTACTATAGTGAAGGTATTTCATCTTTATGTAATTGTGTCTTGTCTTTCCTCTGCACCAACTATCAGCGGGTGTAAGACCAATTTGCATTTACAGAAGTTTATATTTAGTTACACTATGTCAATTATTTCTATGTCAATTTATTCTTTTGTGTATGTGTGAGTTTCTATTGACAGGAACCTTACGTTATCCACAGCTAAATGTTTTTCTCTCATTCCATACCTTTTACTAAAAGAAATACAGTTACGGGAAAGGGCCTTCAGTTTGCATTCCCATTTTGTTCTTCATGCAAAAATACCACTTAAAAAACCAAATTGAAACAACGTTAAAATCTCTTACTAAATCATTTCCATACTGGTACTGTTCCTTAAATGACTGTCCCTGCAGTAACCCAACCTAATATTCAACCCGGACTCTCTAATCAAACTCATATCGCTTTAAATATTTTCGATACAATCCTTAAAACTGCTAACACCCGAGATGAATTAGAACTTTCATGGACAGCCATTGAGCGTGACATAACTGCTCAAGAGAAGTTGGAAGCTAGACGACGAGAACGTAGAAATCTGCTCTAGTTTCTCATACCGAAGGTTAGTATAATCCAGTATCAACCTTTTGTATACTTTCAGATGCCTTGACACTGTACTTTAAAGCCTTAGGTACAAACTCAGGAAGAACATCTTTCTGGAGCCATTGCCGGGGAGCGAAGTTACGAAATCTTTTCCTTGGGAAAACGACAAACTATTTCGTTGATAGTGTTACTCTTTGATAGTGAACATAGAGTGCACACCGTTTTAAGGATTTTTAAATCTTTCACTTGGCGACTCCACTGAAACACAAACTGGCATCTGGTAGAAGGCATACCAGACAGAACTCGGATGGCAGGCCGATTACGCCTGTTAATGATCCTGAAATTTTTTTAAAAGTGAGAGGCTCATCAGAGACAACCGCTACCATTCATAGGCCCAAAAATCCACTTTTGAAGACTAAATGCCCTTTAGAAACTCCTACTTCCTGCAGCCCTCTGTCTGATACCACAGATCCAAAAACAGACTATTCTGAATTTAGGAGTGAGATTCATCAATCTTTCCCATCTGAAAACAAGGGAAAAGGTCCCTTAGAAAGATCATTATAATTTGATATACCAACCTTACTTCAACATAACTTCCCTGTCTCACCTGATTCAAAACAGTGTGTTACACCCTCATTCCCCACTCCCAAGTCGATGGCAGGCGTCGGAGGAGGAGGAGGTAATGTCCCTCCACCCAGAGTATTTGCAAAAGTAGCAGTAAGATACGCTCCCCTCGTTTTACTCGCTCACCTCCATGATTTACCTGACAATTACATTAAAAATATCCCTAAGTTCACAGGGGAGGGAGATCTAACCGCAGCCGAGCATATAAACTTTTTTGACCAGTTCGTAGACATCTGTGGTATTGAACACGAGGATGTTTATTCAAGGCTTCTTGTACAGACCTTTGAAGGACAGGTCCGAACTTGGTTTAGGAACCTTCTTGCAGCTTCTATTCGTACATATGATGCATTGGAAGATGCTTTAATCGCACAGTGGGGAGAGCGGAAAGATCACTTATATTACCTTACCAAGTTTGGGTCTCTAAAAAAAAAGAACTCAGAAACAGTTATGGAATTTATTCTAATATTTAACAAACTGTATAATAAAATTCCAGCCGCTGTTAAACCTTCTGAACCATCAGCCAAAGTAACCTTTGCGGGAGCTTTCGAACCTGATTTTGCCCTACTTTTGCAAGAAAGAAGAGGAGACACCCTGAATAGAATGCAAGACGATGCTGTCGAAATAGAATCTAATATGATGGCTTCAGGTAAGTTGAAGGCTAAAGTAGAAACAACCAACCGTGATAATAGACGCTATAGGGAACCAGCAGGTCCATCCGGGTCAAATAGATACACTGACAACAGAGTGGATGATATGGCCCGAGTAATTAAATATCTATCTAACAAAATCTCTAGGATGAAGTTGGATCAGGCTAAAGCTGATTCTTCTAACAAAAGGGACTTCAGGAGAAACCCAAATCCCCAAACTCAACAGAGGCCAATTAAAAATGAAGATCAAAAAATACAAGCTCCACTAAAAAATGAAAATTTTATAGGAGCAAGTGACCTCCAAGATTTCGGAGATTCAGAAGATGAAGTTGCTTGTTTCGGTGATGAGTGTTCGTAGCCATTTCTAACTAGGGAAGATTATGAGAAGTCCTTAAATTCTCCTCAATCGTCTAATGAAGAAGAAGAAGGTGATCATACTGACCTCTGCGTGTCTCAACCAGAAACATAAATGATAGCGCCTAATTTTCAACCAAGATACAATCTGAGGTCAAAAAATAAGCCCACCTCAACTAACCAACCTAAGAAAATCCTTCCAAGGGATCAATCTCATGAACTTCCTTTGGAAGAGACATTGTTACCCAGAAATAAAGTCAAGATAACAAAGACGCAAGAGTCTGAGGTGAAACAAGCTGAAAACCAAACAAAGGAAACAGGGCCGATAAATAAAGTTACATCTGTGACTAAGGTCACGAGTGATAAAGTGATCCAGACAAACAAGTCGGAAGAAAAAAGCTTGGAACTCTTAACCAAAGAAGCGGACAAGGCCAATACATCTTACAATTTTGAAAATGAATTAAATAAAATTAAGATACCGATTCCTTTGGTAGAATTAGCAAAAAACCCCACTTATCGGAAGAAAATTGCCAAAGTGATAGGCGTTTACGAACCAGAAAGTCACTCCGACGTTATCAACCTAGAAGATGACAGACCTAACATCACCTTTGGTCCTCATTTTGAAGGATTCAAAGACAATGTCGCTCCTTTCTATATCACCCTGAATATACATGACCAGTTATTGCATAACTGCATGTTAGACTCCGGGGCTTCACATAATGTTATGCCCAAAACTATAATGGAGAGGCTGGGGCTCCAGATCACTAGACCCTATGGAGACCTATACTCGTTTGATTCAAGAAAGGTTAAATGTATGGGAATGATAAAAGATCTGGTAGTTACCCTGGCTCAGGTCCCGGTCAAGAGTATCCTGATGGATGTGGTTATTGCAGATATTCCCCCCAAATATGGTATGTTGTTATCCAGATCATGGGGAGCCAAGTTGGGAGGTTCTCTACAATTAGACATGTCATATGCCACAATCCCAATTTTCGGTGGACAGTTTACCCGTTTGTACTGAGAAACAAGATTAGCATATACTGTTAGTGATCCTCAGAACCCAAATAACTTTCCCATTTACATTGCAGACCAAGATCTATGGAATTGCATATTGTTTTTTAATGATGGTTTAGATGGATGTCCAGAAGAACTTGATATGAAGCAAGAAGAGCTTAGCCCCTTGACTGAAGAACTATGCAAAAATGGTATTTGGAAAATGTACTTCGATGGCGCTTCGTCTTCTGAAGGAGCTGGTGCTGGCATACTTTTGATAGCACCTGAAGGTAAGTTTACCGTTCCTTTCTCATATCGCTTACAGTGGGACATAGATTACACCAACAACGTATGCGAGTATGAAGCATTAATCTTAGGTTTAGAGGTTGCAAAGAAGTTAAACATAAAAAACTTGGAGGTTTACGGTGACGCTGAATTGATAGTAAAACAAGTAAACCGACAATACCAAGCCAAGCATCCCAGACTAAGAACATACAGAAATTGTGCTTGGGATTTGATGGAGAATTTTTTCTCATCTATAAAAATCCATTTTACTCCTCACACAGAGAATCTACATGTAGATGCATTGGCTAAGGCAGCCTCGACCTTTTCCCCTCCCACGAATGTTAAACTGAAATATCATATTGAAATCAGATATAAACCCTCTATACCAGACAATGTCCTATATTGGCAGGTCTTTGAAGATGACGAACAAATTCAGAAATTTCTCATAGCGATAGGTGAATTCTCTTAAACACATCCAGACCAAGAAAACCAAAACGACCCGATGTGGATTATGCGAGAGGGTGAGGGTCCTGAAACCTTTCGAGATAAAATAATGGATCATCGCATGTTGGTCCTTAAAAACAACCAGATCCCGAAAGGCTTAATTCCTTTGGAAAGACTCTTCGATCAGAACGAAATACCTGTGAAATCCACTTTGCAGCCCCAACCAGAAGAAGTGGAGGATTGCAACATAGGAAATGAAAAAGATTTTTGAATCATTAAGATATCTAAATTCCTCCCTCCCAAGGTAAAAGACCAGTATAGAGACTTACTCAAACAGTATAAAGATGTTTTCGCCTGGTCCTATGATGAGCTTCGAACATATGATACTTCTATAATTGAGCATAAGATACCTTTGAAGCCCAGAGTTAAACCTTTTAGGCAGAAGCTCAGGCAGTTTAACCCCATTTTGTTGCCTTTTATTGAAAAAGAAGTTAAGAAGCTCTTAGATGCAAAAATAATTGTACCTCTAAGATACTCAGACTGGGTGGCAAATTTGGTCCCTGTCAGAAAAAGAACGAAGAAATCAGACTGTGTGTAGATTTCCGAAACTTGAACAGGTCATCTCTTAAAGATAATTATCCACTTCCTAAAATGGATCATGTCTTGGAAAGGGTAGTTGGAGCAAATCGGATGTCTATGATAGATGGGTTTTTTGGGTACAATCAAATCACCATGAACGAGCAAGACAGAGAAAAAACTGCTTTCACCACACCATGGGGTACATTCATGTATGATAAAATGCCTTTTGGTATAATGAATGCAGGGGCTACCTTCCAGCACGCCATGGATATCGCTTTCGTTGGAGAAAGAGATAAGTTCGTAGTAATCTACCTTGACGATTTGACGGTTTTTTCTAAAACCGATGAAGAACATTTGATCCATTTAAAACAAACTTTCGAAAAATACCGCAGGTATGGTCTATCTTTGAATCCTAAGAAATCACATTTCGCTATGCAGGAAGGTAAGCTTCTGGAGCACATCGTATTTAAAGATGGGATCAAGATTGATCCTAAGAGGGTTGAAGCGATACAAACTATCAGTATTCCTAGAAACGTTAAAGAAATTCAATCTTTCTTAGGTACAATAAATTTTTTAAGAAGATTTATACTAAATTTTGCTGAGATTGTCAAATTGATCACAGGTATGCTGAAGAAAGATAGCAGAGTAAATTGGACGATCGAAGCTAAGGCGTCATTTGAGCGTATTAAAAAAGTCATCAGTGAGGCGCCTGTGTTAACAAGCCCAAATTATTTGAGATATTTCCTCATCTTCTCATTCGCTTTTGAACATACTATCGCCACGGTGTTGCTGCAAAAAGATGATAAAGGTTTCGAACGCCCGATCGCGTTTTTTAGCAAGAGACGTCGAGCTAAAATATGATATAATAGAAAAACAGGCGTACGCAATGGTGAAAGCGCTAAAAGCATTCAGAACTTATGTTCTGCATTAAAAAATTATCGCGTACGTACCAACCAGTGCTGTGAAAGATATATTGGTACATCCCGATAGTGATGGAAAACGAGGACGCTGGCTCGCTAAAATACAAGAATTTGATCTAGAAATCAAGCCAAAAAAATTGATAAAAGGAAAGGGTCTGGCTAAACTCTTGGTTGAGTCGAACCTTAGAGCTCTTGACATCAATTGCCTACAAGAGGAAGAGGAAGATACACATTTGCAAGAGCCAGAAGACCAGACGTATCCAAACAAGGTTGAAGAAAAATTCATATCGTCGGGCTGGTACAAAGATATAGTCTTCTACTTGTTAAACCTGAAATGTCTAGACGGACTAACACCAACCAAATACAGAACTTTAAAACTCCATGCTGTAAAATATTGCATCTCCGAAAATCAACTGTACTGGAAGGATCCACTCGGGTTTTTACTGGTCTGTCTGGTTGAGTCGGAAACTCCGCGAGTTATAGAAGAGTTTCATGAAGGAATCTGCGGGGGACACCATGCATGGAGAGCCACAGCCTACAAGATCCCGAGGGCTGGATACTATTGGCCGAAACTATTTTCGGACGTTAATACTAAAGTATGTGCCTGTTACTCGTGTCAAATATTCGTTGGTAAACAAAAACCCCCGGCACTACCACTCGTTCCAGTTAAAACTGAAGCCCCATTTCAGCAATGGGGATTAGAATTTATAGGGGAAATTAATCCCCATTCCAGTGATCAGCATAAGTGGATATTAACGGCCACAGATTATTTTACAAAGTGGGTAGAAGCAATTCCAACTAAAAGGGCAACAGGCTCGGTAGTGATCGACTTCTTGGAAGATAACATCTTATCAAGATTCAGGTGTCCCCGAAAGATCGTTACTGACAACGCCCAGCATTTCAAGTCCATGGCTATGGTCGACTTATGCCAAAAGTACAGTATCGTTCTCGGCCATTCCACTACTTATTACCCTCAAGAAAATGGGCTGGTTGAATCATCTAATAAGAGCCTGGTAAACGTAATAAAAAAGGTACTGAACGAAAACAAGAGGTCCTGGCATGTCCATTTGAAGCACGCATTATGGGCAAACCGCATCAGCACTAAAAGGTCTATCGGCATTTCATCGTTTCAGATGGTATATGGGACCGAGGTGGTTCTGCCTATAAACTTAGCATTGCCAGTGATGAAATTATGGCAAGATCAAAACAAAGATCCCAATCATGTAACCAGAAGAATTAACCAACTGATTGAGGTTCAAAAGCTCAGAGTGGAGGTTGATGAGAGAATGCAGAAATACCAGGACGATATGAAAGCATTGTTCGATCTCAAAGCAAAGGACAGAGAGTTCTTCCCTGGTGACTTGGTGTTAAGATGGGATGCAAGAAGGGAAGAAGCTGCGAAGCATGGAAAATTTGACCATCTTTGGTATAGACCATTCAGGGTCTCGGCTCCAGAAGGAAAAAATTCCTTTCTCCTGGAAAATATTGATGGAGAGGTTCTCAGCGCCCCTGTCAACGGGCGATATCTAAAGAACTACATGACTTGACAGTCGTCGGATGAAAAAGGAAATAAAATAAAATGAAAAATAAGAAATTGTATATATATAATTGTAAATAAATAAATTTTATTTTGAGTTTTTGTACATATTTATGTTTTTTCTCAGTCATTTATTTTCAATTTTTGGTTTTCCTTCCTAAATTCTCAATGCATTTTAAATCAAATTCGTATTTGTTTTTGCAGGATTCCAGCTGTAGATGAAACTAGCTGAAGAAATAAGGTGCAGATCGGTGTGGGAAATAGGACGACATAAAATAGGTGATACATAAGATAATTCGTAGCCCACAAAGAAATTGAAAAGAAAAGACAGAGGTAAGTTTTTTCGATACTCAGGTCATGAAAGGCTGTTTTAGCAATCTAAGGTAATATTGTTCAAATTGAAATATAAAAAGCGGATAATGAGATTATTTTTGACTTCATAATCCTCAAACCAAATAATTTGAGTAAATATATTAAAATCCAAAAACAGTCAGTCATAAATTTTGGTCCAAAATATATCTGAAAACCAATCTTGAACTGTTGTCAGCTTTTGTATATTAACACCACATTGAATTGCTACCTTGTTTTCTGTCTATATTTGGAGCCTAACTTTAGCAAGTCACTATCTTCTTGAGTTTTTTGCAGAGTAAAATTTTTTCATTTTAAACCTCAGGGATTTCGAAACAAATCTTAATCAGAAAGTCGGTCCTCACAACTACTTGATCTTCTGCTAAGTCAAGGAACGTTTATAGTGATCCTAACTTTCCTAGGTTTTTCAACAGCGTCGAAAAAATCAAAGCTTGCTTGAACAGGATGTCCCTTAACAGTTTTATTTACTCTCCCTTGTCTCCCTAAGAACTAAAGGTCTTGTGAGGGTCAAAGGAAGGTTGATACCGAGTAAATCAAAATAAATTGACAGAGCTCTGATAAAAAATATTACACAGATCTCAGCCCTGATATAAACTGATTGCTCCCATCTTCATGTTTTAAAAGTAAATACTAAGATAGGTGGTGAAAGGAAATTCAGAAATGATTTCCCCCACCTAGTCCATTAAGACAATGAAAGGAAATTTAGAAATGATTGCCCTCGTCTTAGCGTTTAAACGCATAAATATTTTTCTAAGTGGTGAAAAGAAATTCAGTGAAAAAAGGGTCTGACAACTTCACCGGGGTACTGAACAGGCTCGCTGGCACTGAAGCAATGTCTGAGAGATCTGTAAGGCTGTTATACGTAAACATCAATCTACTCTGGTAATCAACGCTTTCTGAAAACCTGATCATTTCCCAAATTCCGACAGGACTTCCCTATTTTAGATTATATAATATCATTCTTTTGATGCAAGATAAGAATTGCAAGACCTGTTGAATATCCTAGGAGCATTACGACTGTATTAAAGAGTTCCCCAAGCTTAGTAGCGAGAAAGGGAAAATTGCGAAAGTGACTTTAGTTGTGTTTAGCAAGAGTATCTGAATCCAAAAAAATTTCTGGGATTCTAAGCGAAATTTCCCTCCCCTTCTATCTTTTTCCTTGATATTTCTATTGATATTAGCCTATGACTCCATTTACCCAATTTTGGCACCTGGTCTACTGTTCTTCCCTCCTCACAGGGAAGAGGGATCCCTAGTTGGAGCCTATGTTGGAGCCGCCCTTGTTTTTTACCTCGCACAACTTTCAATTTTCGATACTTGAGATCTAAAGTTGCTTTTCTTCTCCTTCTGAAATCATAAAGCTCTGAAATCTTATCCCATGACTAGCAATGCTTAGTCACTTTCAAAAGGAGTCCATTTTTCGCAAGTATGTTTGCTCTTTTGTTTTATTTCAGGGTCTCGCAAGTCAGACACTTGATTTTTTGAATTAGGAAATCACGAGTCACGAAAATGCAAACTCGGTTATAATTTTCATCCAAGGCATTAACTAGGGTAAAAATCTTTAACCTCTGATTAGACGTCGTCGGGGTTTCACGCCTCGGCATCCATCAGACCTAAGTTTTTGTTCTTACAGCCCCGATAGCCGAGAACACGATGACTTTGTGTTAACCTTGGTTAGAGACTAAGGGTAAAAAACAAATCATGGTTAAATTTAGTTCTCGGCGCTTCGCCACTTGGTACTTTCTGTCATAAAGATAATGCGCCTAAAACCCCGAATCACGAGGTTACGAGATGATTATAACAAGATTAATTAATAGCCTAATATAAGACTTCCTTCTTTTAATTTGAGTCTTAATTATCGCCACATCACGATATCGCAACTTGGCATATCATTCTTCCAAAAGTTTGTCTTCGAATTCCCGAGTCGCGATATGACAATAGGGTTAGTTATATAATTAAGAATATGCCAAATCTTGGTTATTATTTAAGAAAAAATCGGTACTCGTAACCTCGCAAGTTGAAGAGTCAAAAGCTGAAAAGAAAATTTACGATACAGCGAAAGGCGAGAAAATGATTAACGTTGTGAAATTTGAAATTTTAAAATTTAATGAGATACGCCCCACGTATCGAGGTTGGCACACTTCACGAGGAATTTACTTGCTCTCCATAACCCGGTTGCTTGTCAAGCCGCCGAACATTGATGACATTAATAAAGAATTAGGGTAAATACACGACTAAATAAGATCAGATTTATACAATAAATTTGGTTTTATTTGCAATTTGACAGACTTACTTCAAAGGTACAGGATTTTCAAATATATACGAGAGTTTCATTCTTTTTAAAACATTTCTCATAAGCGCACAGAGCTCACTTTTCTCCGAGAGAACTCATTTCCGCATGTATACACAGGTCTATTACAGAAGAGCGAAAAAGCAAGCGTCAGCCATGGCTCCAAGGAGAGCAGCGAAAGCAAATGTCGAGGTGGCAGCACAGGGTCCAGACAACGTCTCAGATACCTTGCCTTGAACTGGCAGCTCAGTACCCACCTGTTCGTTTATTTCAGACATTCTGCAATCCGAGTTGGTAAACTATTCAGAATCAGATGATCATGACAATGATATTGTAAAGGATGACCTGAACACTAAGTATAAGACAGTTGTTCAGTCGGGAATGCATCGGGTTGCAACCAGACCTCAGTTGCTCCCATACTATGACATGATCCGATGGCCTTTGGATCACATCGACCTGCCCGCCAGAACTATCTTAAATGACCGACAAGACATGGTCAGGACTTTCAGACCAGAGCATATCCAATCTATGTATAAGCTCCCAGCAACTTCCGAATATACATATGGCAAAGAATTCCTGGAGGAATTCAAAAAGAAGGAATGCGAGGAATATGACAAAACCCTACCCAGTCTGTTAAAGGATTGGGTCTCACGTTCCGCAACATTCAGAGTGAACGACAAGGGTGTGTATTCGATTTCTTCATTGGAGCCACAATATATGTATGTGGCGATGATGACTTGTCGGCTTTTCAGATGGGAGGATACTGCACATTTTTACATCCAGTGGGTACCTCTCATCTTTCGGGTAGCGGAAGGTTTCTCTTTCAATTGGGCTAAGATGCTCTCCGATAGTTTATTCAACAGAGTTACAGATTACCGGGAGAAAAAGGCAGTCGGGAGACCATCCGGATTCTTCATGTCCGCGTATATCATGGACGCAATATGCTCCATGACACCTTTTCCTTTGATGAATTGGGCTTGGAGTCCAACCCAGGAAAAAACGATGCATGAATACCACGACAAGCTATGGGAAAATAATGCAAATAAGTTTATTTATGAGATCTTCAACTGGGTGATAGTGCCCCTATACGTCGTCATTTTTGGTCTTTCGCCACCCCGCATCTCCGATAGCGTTGCTGTGAATCTAAGTAGTATCGCGGATTGGTATGTGGAAGAAGAATTCTCCTATTTTAGAGTTTTCAGAGCAGCTGTCCCTCCTCTGGCGCTATCGCTTTTCATCCCCGACAAGCTGGCCTGTCGTGAGATTGCGTGACAAACAATAATTGGCGGAGTGAGTAAAGATCTCAAAGTGTCATCAAAGAAGGTATGGCCGTTTTTCCCTATTCGGCTTAATTCCTATTCCTTATTAGATTTCGGACATGCTAAGGATGAAGCTGCAACATTAGAAGACTTGAGCCTAGTCCCTATTGAGTACAAAAAGCATGATCCGCAGAGAATTGTAAGCACCCATTTGGGGAATTGTGGATTAAAAAGGTTTGAACATGAGTGTTCGCCCTCGGATGATGTTTTCCGAGGGGTGAGGTCCTATTCGGAAGTGCAATATCGAATTAGATCTCTAGCACCCGAAGATAGGGCCTCGATTTTAAAGTTCCAAGAACATAGGAAAAGATGTCTCCCCGTGGTGCTGGGAGGTTTGGGACTTTCCAAGGACAAAGAAAAGGAGGTTGAAAGTTCTGCGGGGCAAACTTCTAATCCCGAAAAATGTCAGGAAGGGGAGCAGGAGTGGAATCCCRAACAGGGAAAGAGTCCCGAGCAGGAGAAGAATCCTGAACATGACAAGAGTCCCAAACAGGGGAAAAGTCCCAAGAAGGAGAAGAACCCTGAACATGACAAGAGTCTCGAACAAGGGAAAAGTCCCGAGCAGGAGAAGAATCCYGAGCAAGAGAAGAATCCAGAGACAGGGATAGAGACGAAGACCTCTGATCCTCTGAAAGAACAAGACCCACTCGTCACACCAGGGAAGGGGGCGAAGCATATTGGACAGCCCATCACCTCTGTCACACCCTTGTAGTCGGCTCAGGGAGATGTCAGCGAGGGATGGATATTTGGTGAGGAACTAAGACCTATAAGGGTAGAGGAACTCCCCTCTAATGAGTTCTTTTTTGACAGAAAGAGAAAGGTTGTGGTAAAGCAGGAATTTTATCAAGAGGGAGAGTCCATTGTTAAAAAATTCAAAGTAATGACAGATGGAAAAAACAAGAAAAGTGATGAGTTCACCACAGAGATAGTAGGGATGCTGGGAGCTTATGCGTCAGTGAACCAATTCTCGGTTGCGATGTTGAAAAACCAGGTCAAGAGAAAAAATCGACTGATCAAGACTCTTGAAGCCCGAGTAGCTTCAGCCGCGGAAGACGCTAAGAGTCAAGTGAGTGGAGCAATAGAGCTGGCCCAATTGGTCGATAATAAAGAGATCGAAGTCCTCAAAACCAAGCTAGAACAAGCAAACTCAGTGATTCGAGAGGGTCGAGTGCATTCGGGTCAGCAGAGGGATACGATCACACAGTTACAGGCTCAGCTAGAGGTCGCAGGCAGCAATGTGATCGACATCAAGATTGTTAAATCCCGAGCGATCGACATTCGGAGCAGGATCTTTCCTGCTCAACAGAGTCTACTAAACAAAGTAGGGGAATTTCGGGGAGATTGCCTGTTAATGCATCAAATTTCTGAGAATCTGATTGTCAAGGAAAGAAACGCAGAAGCTGCTCGGATCGCCTTCCAAGAAGCAGTGATGGCCACCAATAATAGGTTTTCAGCAGGGTCTCCCGGGCTCACCATTGTTGAACAGACTAGGGGAAATATTTTGTTAAAAAATTGGGAGCATGATATTACTTTAAGCAAGGAGCAGGCTCAAAAAGTTACAAATTCACTAGAAGAAACTTTCAAATCCATAAATGGTGAATTGTTGGGGATGGAAAGTGGGGGTGACACAGAGACGCTAAGGTAGATGAATTTAGAGCGGATCTCCCTCGACATGAAGGAGAAAAATGAGAGAAATTTGGCAGAGATCTCTAAGATAAACAAGGTAGACATTGCTCAAATTGATGGACATTTGATTCAGCCCAACACACAACTCGGGGCCCTTGATATGGTTGATGCATATATGGGGAATATACTTCCACAATTAGCCCGAGAGTGCTACTTTGCCGAAGCCATTTGTCAAGTAGAGCCGTCACAACTTGTATCCCAATTCATGGACAGATGTAGGATATGCACTGAATCTATGCAAAGACAAGCACCTAGCCCTTTTTGAAAATAAAGTAGAAGAGATGGAGCGTTTTCGCTCCTCACAGCTGCCAAGCGGAACTTTCACAACTTGTATCCAGTTTATGGACAGATGTACAATATGCACTAAGTCACGTAAAAGCAGGCAGCTGGCACTTTTTTGAAAATGGGAATAGGGAAGGGAAAATTTGTATAAATAGATCACCAAAAGAAGAACCAAAGGCTGGAATTTTTGGCAAACATTGTAATGTAATTTTTGCATTGGAGGATTTAATACAAGCAAATTTGAAGATTCCTGATTCCGTCATGACTGTGTTGCAAGTTTGTTTCATTATGTTCTTTGTTTCTTTTCATTTTCCTCTACATAATTGATGCGTATCACTATAATTTAGTACGACCACTACTATAGTGAAGGGATTTCATGTTTCTGTAATTATGTCTTGTCTTTCCTCTGCACCAGCTATCAGCGGGTGTAAGACCAATTTGAATTTACAGAAGTTTATATTTAGTTACACTATGTCAATTATTTCTATGTCAAATTCTTCTTCTGTGTATGTGTGAGTTTCTATTGACAGGAACCTTACATTATCCATAGCCAAATGTTTTTATCTCATTCCATACCTTTTAATAAGAGAAATACATTTACGGGAAAAGGCCTTCAGTTTGCATTCCCATTTTGTTCTTCATGCAAAAATACCACTTAAAAAACCAAATTGAAACAGCGTTAAAATCTCTTACTAAATCGTTTCCATACTGGTACTATTCCTTAAATGACTGTCCCTGCAACAACCCAACCTAATATTCAATCGGACTCTCTAATCAAACTCATATCACTTTATATTTTTTCGATACAATCCTTAAAACTGCTAACACCCGGGAGGAATTAGAACTTTCATGGACATCCATTGAGCGTGACATAACTGTTCGAGAGCAGTTGGAAGCTAGACGACGAGAACGTAGAAATATGCTCTAGTTTTTCATACCGAAGGTTAGTATAATCCAATATCAACCTTTTGTATACTTTCGGATGCCTTGACACTGTACTTTAAAGCCTTAGGTACAGACTCAGGAAGAACAGAAGGCTTCTCAAAAATTGTGCACCCAGTTACATCCTTGTAAAACAAAGGTGTGCAATTTGAATGTACTTCTGATTATGTAAGTTTTCATCTCTTGAAGAGTTTGTTGACAAGTGTGTCAATTTTTAGAATTGTTGATTCAGATGCAAACTTCGTTGTGTGCACAGATGCATGCAAGGAAGAGATCGGTGGAGTCCTTAGTCAGAACGAGCATGTGATATGCTATGAATCAAGAAAATTAAAAGAGAATAAAATTCTCTATGATAGTCATGACTTATAATTGGCATCCATAGTGAATACCTTGAAGATGTGGTGGCACTATCTCATGAGTAAAATATTTGAGCTGAGAAATTACCATAGTGGTCTGAAGTATTTGTTTGGAAAGCCAAGTTTAAATTCATATTGGCCCTTGGTTATGGAAGGAAGTGAAGATCAAGGAAGAAAAGGTGGAATGTGCACTTAGCGGAAGACATAGTAATTATTACTGGGGCGAAGTGAGCAAAAGAGAAGAAAGATGGAGCGAAGTACGAAAATGAAAGCCATTGGATGAGAGGATAAGACAGATAAGCAAGGAAGATAGATTGAGGACATCTTAGCAAGCGGGAAAATCCACCGTTAGCACCACGCAGGAAGAAAGGAAAGACAGGCTGGCGATGCTTGAAAAAAGCGGGTCAAGTTGACCTAGGGTTTTAGACACCTAGGGTTTTGGTATATAGGGTTTTGACACCTAGGTTTCGGACTAGGGCTGGCGGTGAAGTATTGTAATGTATAAATTAAGGTCAAGAGGACCTGAGTCGGGTCGATATGATATGGTTATTGATCTAGCTCTATTTTTGTGGTGAGATATTATTGTATTGAGAGAGAGAAGTTCTAAGTGAGAGAGCCTTATGGTATTGTAAGATCTTCAACTGTGTGCGAAGGTCAAGTCCTGCAGCTGGGTGCACAGGAAGGGGAGAGAAAGAGAGAAGAAGAAAGAAGATCTGCTAGCTGAGAGTGCAGACAACAACTGTATGCTTTACTTTAATAAATCATAATCACAGTTTTGTGGGAGTATCCATAGAGAGAGGGTGAACCACGTACATCTTGTGTGTGTGTGTGATTGATGCTTTAATCTCTGTCACTGTTATATTTTTATTTTCATTGTTACAATTAGATCAGATTTATAACTGTGCAGGGTAGATCCATCTTGGTGAGGGATATATGAATGTCTCCTTGTTGTCGTATTAGATACACTTGATATCCCCCTGGTTGTATACATCTCTATCCTGCAAACCCTTCATAGCTTTTTTGGGTGAGACTGCATCTGCTTCGCAGGTGTTGCAGAAAGGGATAGTAGGTAGGGCTTATTGGTGTGCTCTTCGAGTGAACCCTGGGTCTGCCCTTGTGCCAACAAATGGTTCCATTATCAGGACATGAATCTTGTTAATGGAATGTCAAGGTGGTTCCCATCAAAGATAGAGATTCTGAAGTGGATAGAAGATCAAGAGAGGGACTTCGCTGAATCTTAGAACAAGAACCCTAAGATAAGTACTAAATATTGGATACAAAGATACATCTTCACCGACATTCACGAGATCTTCTTTGGAGGAATCCATAAGGATTTGTCTGAGTGGTTGGCTAGGTTAGCAGATTCCTAATTCGAGATCATATCCAGAACCCATGTGTTTTGGACATCGACGCTGATCTAGAAGGTCAAAAGAGTCGATAACGTTGTATCCAAAGAAGTAGATCATTGGTTTGATAGTATCATTGGAGGGTATATCACCAATTTTTCCGTTGACAAAATAGAGTCATACAGTGAAGATGAAAGATATTTATTTAAGGGACCCAGAAGAAAGTTTTTACAATTCTTGAAGTTGAGACTCAAGATGTTGTTGCATGAGAAGAACATCTTGAAGATACAATAGATTGGATGGATCCGAAAAGGATAATGTTCAAGAATTCAGACAGTGACAACAACACAAAAGCTAGACATACGCGTAGTGGAAGAGTATTTAGAGGGGTTCACCTTGAGAACCTGTTCAAGCAAAAATACTGAGAAGAGGGTTTCTACAGTGGAGAAGAAGTAGATCTGATGGATGAAGAACACTCAGAACGCACCAAAACAGAGGAAGGATGAGCTCAAGAGATTCGGTGAGGAGAACCTGAAACCTCGAAAACTATGTAGACCATCGAAGTAAGTACTGTTATCCTTCTTGTTAATTAAGTAGTAAGCAACCAAAGTAATCCTAGTCACCAGAGCGTCCAGAGCACTACCAATACTAGTCCACCACATATTCAGTCAGGAACCCTAGGAAGATCTATGGCAGATGATATGAGGCTTCCTATCTTTAGGGGAGATGGATCTGAAGATTCTAATCAACACTGGTTCTTGTGTGAATCCATATGGAACATTAAGAATTCCATAGATGAAGCTGTCAAAAGAAACCAGTTTAGTACCACTCTAAGGGATCACGCACTGAGCTGGTACATGAAGCTTGTCCAAGGACTTGCACAACCTAATCCACTGAGTGATATCAAGAACAAATTGATTGCAGAGTTTAAGAAACCTAAGTCAGAGTCACAATGTATTACAAAGATAAAGGAGATCAAGCAGAAGGTAGCCGAACCCATTTGGGAGTTCAACCAGAGATTCAAGACCTTAACAGGCCGATTAACGTTTCAGATCCCAAATGAACAAAATAAAGAATGGTTCATTGCTACCCTTTTACCACACATCAGAGTTCCTCTGATGCAGTAGAATATTGCTTCGCAGGTAGAAGCATTGGAAATCGCTATGAATCTTGAATCAACTCCTATGGGATAATCCAACTCAGGTATGAGCTAGATCTTGAGCCAACTAACTAGTTTGTCTCTGTAGGTCGAGGATATGAAGAGGGACAAGGGGAAGGACAAAAGAGAAGATATTTGGTGTGTAATATGCAGATCAAAAGGCCATGATAAGGAACATTGTCCTTTATTCCATAAATATTTGGCCTCAGGAGCACCGAGCCCCTTGAAGCAAGTCAACCTGCCCTCGTGCGAAGTATGCAGAAATAGGCATAACACAGGTGAGTGCTATTACATGTAGAAGTATGTTCAGACTCTCACAAATTTATATTGCACATTTTGTAAGTATGTGGGGCACGACAATAAGGATTGTAGGGCCTATGACCTTATGCACGAAAGATCGAGGAACATATACAAGATCCAAGGCGAAGCACAACAAGAAGGTGAAATTTCAATCCTTGCGGTGGATACATAGGACGAGGATGAGGAGGAGGAATGGTCTGAGGTCAAGGATAGATTATTTGTTACAACTGAGCACAACCGGGACACTTGGCAAGGGATTTTCCGAATCCTTGCACTACATGCAGCTATTGTAGCTCGTTCAACCATGTTATAGAAGACTATCCTATGATGCTAGCTAAGCTACAAGAAAGAAAAGGACCTCAACAGAATCCACAAGTGAAATTGATATATGATGAGCCTCGCAAAGAAGACCCCAAATTTGTTGTTATCACTCAAAGAGGCACTGCTACAGGAGAGGATAGAATGACTCAAGGAAATACTGCAGAAGACTCAGGTATCAGGAAAGCTGCAAAGAAGACCTAAAATTTTGATGCGAAGAAAGAAAGACAAATCTTTGAGGAAGCAAGGCCAGATTTCAAAGCAGATCAAGGTTCCTCATCAAAGACACGATCAAAAATAAAATAATATGGAATGCCTCAGGCATTTGAGAGGTAAGCAAGCTCATGGGATTTTTACACACCCGTGTTAACTTGATTCAGGATAAAGGCATTGTACAAGAGCTACAGAACTTAATCAGACAGTATGAACTATGAAATATAGACCCCTTATTGAATAGGGCAGTACATCAAATCAGAAAAAGGAGAAGGAAAAATAAAGAATTACACTTGAATGCTCAAATAAGAGAGTATGATATAGATTATGCGGTCCTCGACTTAGGGTCGGAGGTCAATGTCATGACAAAGAAAACTTGGGCACTGATGGGGAAATCAAAGTTGATCTACTCCCCTATCCGGCTTAGGATGGCTAACCAACAAGTTGTCAACCCCTTTGGCAGACTGGAACATGTCCCTGTGGACATCGATGGAGTGAGAATGTTCAGAAATTTCGAGGTAATTGAAATTTTGGATGACAGTTGCCCTTGTTGGTTGTGGAGCCTGATTATCTTCCTGATGCAGAGGTTCTTTGCTTTCAGCCGTGTCTATACCCCATGAAGTATTTACACCCCAGAAGTATGTACACTCTTCCACGCGGGGGAGTGCAG
>JASDQU010102726.1:170530-190454 GCA_032191745.1 Picea mariana | reverse complement strand
AATCTGGACCGTTCATTATAAGGTCGCAGATCTAATGGTAGAGATTATGTTAGGGTTTTTTGCCCTAGAAGGCAACCCTCTTTTATGAGGGAAATGTATTGCGGCTATGGATTGATGGTGAATATTGTATTCTGAGCGAGGAGACTGTGAGAGAAAGAAGAGGAAGTTACAGCGGTTTTTGCTGTAGGTTTTATCCCTTCATTTTGCTGGATAATAATAAAGGAAGGACCTGGCAATTTCTCTGGTGGACGTAGCCCACACTGGGTGAACCACGTAAATCTGTGTCTCTCTTGTATTGTGTGTCTTCTGTGTTTTGTTTCTGCATTTGTTTTATTTTATTGCTCCGCGGTCCTATTTTTCTAACAGCCCTTACGCTGCACTATTAGGAATTGATTGGGCCTTAGATAACTCCATAGTGGTTCATTTGAAGAAAAGACGTAAGACATTTGAAAGATATGGCCTTCGAGTCATTGCACCTTTAGATCCAGATGAGGGTCCATGATATACAGATCCCATTAGAGAAGAAGACCACGCATACGAACTGAAAAAATATACAAACTGACAGCTAGACAACAGGATTACATCAACCCTACAACCGATGGGAATCTGAGCTGGCGAAGTGACAACGCGTGTTCATCAAATTCAAAAGAATCGTTGGAGAACTAGAAGAACCAGATGTATGAAGTATCTACCAGAAGATGTGCCATATTAACTAGAGAAGTTCGTTGGATCGACACAACAGTGAGTAACTTACCCACATTTGATGGTCTAAACCCTTTAGAAACCTTCCTATCAGATTTTGAGACAAGTGTACCAACACAATAGAGGTTGTTGGAAATGGATGAGGCCTTGAAAGACACACTAGAAAGATGGTGGGGAACCCACAAAAGTAATATTACAGACTGGATATAATGTCGAACTTTGATGACAGTGCGGTTCTCAGCCCAAGTAGAAAGTTGTGAAGTGAGATACACAGGTCAAAGTTTCCCAAAAGACCATGTGAGAAGATGTGAAGTGGCCTGGAGTGACATTCCCTGAGAACAATGGGTGCACAGATTTATTAACACACTGGACACAACCCCTATCAACTGGTACCTTCAAGCGGAACTGTGCCTCATCACTGCAGACTGGGAATGTATGATTCAGAATTTTGTAACCACCTTTTTATTTGAAAGTGAATATCCTTCAGTAGACCAAGCATTACAAATTGTGAGACAAAAGGTATTCGAAGAGGCATATAGCCTCCCTATGGAACAAGAAGAGGATGAATGGACTGTGCCTCTCCAAAAATTACAGAGTTTCTACAACATCAATGCTGGCGATGATGATCCCAGAAAGGTAAACATCACTAAAACAGAAGGCCAAAGATATGTAGAAGGATCGAGAGTTGAGATACCATTTATTGGTTAGCCAATCAAGATTAAAAAAGTCAATATTGGGATAGAGCAGAAACCAAATCTTGCCAATGTCGGAGATTAAAGGGATGCTTCTACTGATGCAGGAGCATTGCCAACACATCAAGCGAGCCAGCGCGGAAGTGGAAGACAGCTGGATCAGCCACCACAAATTTTGAGAAACACTTTGGGATTGTTGCGCAAATCTTAAATGAGCCATTAAGATGAGGTGCACTTGTATATTGTAAATGGACCTTGAGCGGATAGCTCTCTTCCTTAGTAGATAGACGACATTTAAAATATTTAATGCAGGTAGATAAAAATTTAATTCTAGATTTGATAGCTTTAGAGCACAAGAGGGAAACGGGATATAGACACCCTCATTGTGCATTTGTAAGATAGAGAATTCAAAAGCAGAAGAGCATGCAGAGAATTGTATGAAAAACACCCATGTACAAACATTTGAATTAATAGAAGAGAGCTTTGATTCAAATTCATGGTTTTGTGTTGTTTCTCTGTGTATTGATGTTATGCTCATGAATGTTTGCTTCCTGTTATACATTTTATTTTATATGTTTTGTATATGATTTCATGTTTGAATTGAATTCTGAAGGGGTGCAGGAATGAGTTTCAATTGTTTCTCTATCTCAGTCAGAAGATTCCTGCAAGGAGTGCAGTTGAATTGTCTGCAAGGAGTGTGTTGACAGAGGGTTCAGATAGAGGTGACTTTGGTTCTCATTCATCCCAGAAGGTGCAGTTGGGCACAAGAGCCATGCAAGGAGTGCGCAGGCTGGGTTAAAGGTCTCAGGGTTGTGAATCTGAGTGAAGCATTTGACAAACTGCTGCTGCAGGTGTGCGAATAGTCGAAGAGCTTCAACACTTAGACGGTTGTTGAAGGTTTGCCGCAAGGAGTGCATGCAAAAGGCTTTCTGAAGGACTTGAAGGTCGTGGAGGATCTCAAGAAGGATAGGTCTTCGAATTCATCGAAGAATTGCACATAGAAGTTGTGTTTGAAGTGTTCAAGCAGGCGCCATAGGTTTGCGCACAGGTGAACAAGTCTTCGCAGAGGAAGTACTTGATTCAATTCGCAGAATTCATCAGAAAGGAAGAACGGACGGTCAAAATCATCTGAGGAGATTTCGTGAAGTTTCGAGGGCCGTTAGATCTTGCGGAGGTGCAAGGAGGTTACGACAAGAATGTCAAAGGGTTCCAAGCTTAGGAGGGGCAGAGCCATTGATCAGAGTCACGAGGGTCATCGGATATACACGTGAGATCGCGTATCGGGGTTTCGTGAGTCGAAGCTCCAAATCATTGCAACAAGAATCATGATATCGCGATACACGATATCCTGACAATCAAAGGATAGTGTGTGGTCCACAGCTGAGTTGGCGAGTGGAGGAAAGGTGGCACACCATATCGAAGTTCGGGGAAAGTAAAGTCCCGAAACCATTGACATCAGGATTTGCGATCCCGTGAATTCTGAAATCCCGACGAGGTGATGGGACCGTTGAAAAGTCAAAGCCACGAGCTCATCGAAGTTTCGGCGTAATGGGTATCGGGAGTCGGAGAATCAAGCTTCTCGACACTGTGAGTGCCGAAATCCCGATAAAGAAAGTCCCAACAAAGCAAAGGAGGAAGTCAGCGTTGACCAGGTATCGGGTTTCATGGATTCGTAAACCCAAAGGTCGACCACTAAACTCGCGAAGTCACGAGTTCCGATTTTTCGATAAGTAAACGGGAGGGAAGTCGCGCGAGGAAATATGTGGGTGTGGATTTCCTGATAGGGAAATAGAAGAACCTTGGAGTTCTTCGGGTCGAGGAAAGAGAAGATCCTATGAGTGGGCATGCCTGTGGGTGCGGCTGCGTCAGGTTTGGTATCAGAGCATCAGATTCTTGTCTGTATATTTTAGGCGAGAAAGACATAAGAGGTAAGGAGTACTCTGATACACAACATCAGGTTTGGTATCAGAGTGAGAAAATTTCTTTGCTTTCTATAGCAGAGAAGAAGGAAATTCACCATGCCGCTGAGGAGAGAAAGATAGTCACCCGATCCAGAGGATAGGGAAGTGCAGCGAAGAAGAGGCAGGCAGATGGTAAATCTAGAAATGGAGAAACAAATGTGTGATCTCCGAGCAAGACTTGAAGACATGGAGACAGTGCAAAGATGCACAGCTAGTGCAGGGGATCTGAGTGATTCTGAGAGCGAGATAGAGGTTGAATTTGAGGAAGAAGTTGCAGCTGAAGATGCATCAAACGAGAGTTTGATCAGAGCTATTTCCAGGATGGGTGCGAAGGAAAAAATGGACATTCCAGTTTATGAGGGAAACTTGGATGCAGAGGATCTTCTAGACTGGATTAGAGCTCTAGATACTTACTTCGACTACGAAGATGTGGAAGAAGATAATAAAGTCAAGCATGTTGTCACACACTTGAAGGGACATGAAGCATTGTGGTGGGATGAGCTACAAGTTGACAGATGCTGCAAGGGCAAGCAAAAGATCAAGAGCTGGGATAGGATGATAGTGAAGATGAAGGAAAAATTCATCCCAAGAGATTACCAAATTACTCTGTTCAGGAGAATGCAAAACCTGAGACAGAAGCTAATGACAGTGAAAGAATACACTGAGGAATTCTATCGACTGAACATCGGGGCAGTTCATCGGGAGAGCGATGATGAAAAAGTTGCAAGATACATGAATGGCCTGAGATATGATATCCAGGATGAGATGAGCATGGTAACCATCTGAACGGTGGAAGATGCTTATCATATGGTTCTGAAAGTTGAAGAGAAGCTGAGCCAAAAATAGAATCAGAGGGGCCAAGGTAGAAGCCATCCAAGAGGCAAATAAGTTGCCCAGGACAAATTCCAGAAGCCTAAGGAGGAATGGAAGAAACCTAAGACTCGCGTAGAGAGAGGTGGAACCTCACAGCGAGGGCAGCCATATGTTGAACAAAGAGGACAACATAATGAGCAGAGAGGAGATTATGTTGATGGCAATACTTTTCCTCATACTAGAGGTATAGGCAGAGGCTGAGGTGGAGTAATCACATGCTTCACATGTGAAAAGAATGGGCACAAGTCTTACGAGTGTCCAGAGAAAAATAAATACATCGAGGAAGTTCACATCACCAAAGCGTAGAGGCGGGATGTTGAGGCCGAAGACACTAAAGGCAGAAGATCGCTTATGATGCGAAAAGTCCTTTTGACACCTGAGAAGGAGGTGGAAAGTTCAGTCCAAAGGACCAGACTTTTTAGGACAGCTTGCAAGACCAAGGACAGGGCATGCAAGGTCATTGTTGACAGTGGTAGCATGGATAATCTCATATCTACAGAGATGGTAGAGAAGATGGAGCTGGAGACGACTGATCATCCAAGCCCATATAGAGTTTTGTGGCTACAGAAGGGACACCAGGTAACTGTTACTAAACAATGCTTGGTTGAATTTAAGATAGGTGGATATAATAATAAAATTCTGTGTGATGTTATTCCCATGGATGTTTGTCATCTATTGCTGGGTAGACCATGGAAATATGAATGAAATGTGATTCATGATGGGTGAATGAACACATATACCCTGGAGAAGAATAGGAGAACCCATATGCTGCTTCCGATAAAGGATAAGGAGGTGAAGCCGGAGGTAAGCAACACAGTACTTCTCATGAGTGGGAAGGAACTTCTTACAGAGGTGAAGAAGAAGGAAGATCCACAATTATTTGTGGTCAGGAAACCGAGAATTGTTCTGACTAGCACAAGAGTGGATGATTTACCATATGAGATTTAGGAACTGCTGGAAGAGTTCGCTGATATCATAGTGGACGAATTACCTTGTTCGTTGCCACTGATGAGGAGTGTGAGTCATCACATTGATCTCATACCAGGAGCCAGTTTACCAAATAAAGCCACATACAGATTGACGCCGCAAGAGAATGAGGAGGTTAAAATGCAAGTCCAGGAGTTATTGGACAAGGGATTAGTTAGGGAAAGCTTGAGTCCGTGTGTTGTTCCAACAATACTCAGTCCGAAGAAAGACAGAGGCTGGAGGATGTGTACTGACTCAAGGGTGATCAATAAGATAACCATTAGATACATATTTCCATTGCCGAGGATGGATGATCTGATGGATTGCTTGAGCAGAGCAAAATACTTTTCAAAGATTGATTTGAAAAGTGGATATCACCAGATTCGCATTAGGGAAGGTGATGAGTGGAAGACGGCCTTCAAAACCAACAAGGGTTTGTATGAATGGCTTGTTATGCCGTTTGGATTAAAAAATGCACCAAGTACCTTCATGAGGTTGATGAACGAAGTCCTGAGGGAGTTCATTGGGAAGTTCGTCATTGTGTATTTGGATGACATCCTGATTTACAGTAAATCAGTGGCAGAACACTTGAAGCATTTGGCTACAGTGATGTAGAAACTATAGCAGGAGAAGCTGTTGATTAATATGAAGAAGTCCTCATTCATGAAGATGGAACTCATTTATTTGGGATTTGTTATTTTAGCTAATGAGTTGAGGATGGATCCGGATAAGGTGGAAGTGATCAAGAATTGGCCATCACCGAGAAATATTTTTGAGGTGAGAAGTTTTCATGGTTTGGCTAGTTTCTACTGGAAGTTCATCAGGAATTTCAGTGGAATCAGCGCAGCAATGATGGATACAGTGAAAAAGTGGCATAAATCTTTTCACTGGACAATAGAGGCTGAGAAGAGTTTCAATTTGTTGAAACGGAAGATTACGGAACAACCGGTTTTGGTGTTGCCGGATTTCCTGAAGACATTCCAGGTGAAATGCGATGCAAGTGGATTTGCAATCGGGGCAGTCTTAAGTCAAGAAGACAGGCCAATCACGTATTTCAGTGAGAAGCTGAATGAGGCAAAGGTGAAATACTCCACATACGACAAGGATTTTTATGCTATCATCCAAACATTGAAGAAATGGAGGCATTACTTAGTCCCGAAAGAATTTGTTTTGTATAGTGATAACCACGCATTGCAGTTTGTGACTCAACAGGAGAAGTTGAATCAGAAACATGCCAAATGGGTTGAGTATATGCAGAACTTCACTTTTGTGATTAAGAATATTTATGGCACTGCTAACAAAGTTGTTGATGCTTTGAGCAGGAAGTGTTTGCTGCTGCAGGAGTTCAAAGTCAAAACCTTGGGTTTTGATGATCTCAGGGACATGTACGCAATAGATCCAGATTTTGGGGAAGTGTATGAAGCAGATGAGACTCTAGTTCTCAGAGATAGAATCCCTTGGATAGATTATATGATCCATGAAGGATTGTTGTTCAGAGGCAATCAACTGTGTATTTCGAAATTCTCCATGAGGGAGAATCTGTTGAAGGAGAAACATAGTGGTGGATTGGCAGGACACTTTGGCCATGAAAAAACATTCACGAAGCTTAATGAGTCATATTTTTCGCTAGGAATGTGAGAAGATGTCAAGATATTCGTTGACATATGTCGAATTTTCCAGCATTCGAAGGGAAGAAATCAGAATGCATGTTTTTATCATCCATTGCCCATACCAGAAAGGACGTGGGATGCGATTAGCATGGATTTTGTATTGGGGTTGCCGAGAACACAAAGAGGTGTTGATTCAATCGTTTTGGTGGTGAATAGATTTTCCAAGATGGCACACTTCATTCCATGTCATAAGACTAGCGATGCGACTCACATCGCGAACCTGTTTTTCAAAGAGGTCATTCGACTTCATGGATTGCCGAGAAGTATAGTTTCGGACAGAGACACAAAATTCATAGGGCATTTTTGGAGGACCTTATGGAAGAAGTTGGGAACTAACTTGTCGTTTAGTTCAGTGTATCATCCTTAGAAGGATGGATAGACGAAAGTGGTGAATAGAAGTCTGGGAGACTTGCTGAGAAGCTTGGTAACAGAACACCACAGTCAGTGGGACAATATATTGCCACAGGAAGAATTTCCATACAACGACTCAATGAGCTGGAGCACAGGGAAGAGTCCATTTCAGGTTGTCTATGGCATGCAGCCGAGAGGATTTTCTGAACTAAGGGATTCAGAACAGACTGTTACTAGCAGTGCTAGTGCAGAAGAGTTCACAGAGATGATGAGAGAACTTCACAGCAAGGTGAAGGAACGGTTGCTGGAGTCAAGTCAGGAATACAAGCGCAGAGCCGATCAACATAGATGAAAAATTCAGTTTGAGGTTGGTTATCTGGTTCTGGCACATTTGAGGAAGAAAAGGTTCCCAAGAGGAACATATAATAAATTGAAGATGAAGAAAATCGGGCCATGTAGGGTCTTGAAGAAACTTGGGGACAACGCATACGAGATTGAATTACCGGATGAGATCGAAATCTCTCCAATATTCAATGTCTCGGATTTGTACCCATATAACGCTAGGGAAGCAGAGACTGGAGCTGAGCAGCCAGTGATCCAGTGGATGGAACAAATGCCAGTTGTATAGAAGCCACAGATGGAATGCATACTGGACAAGAGAGTGAGCAAGAGGACCAGGCGAAAGTAGTACTTCGAGTATCTGGTCAAGTGGAAGAATCACCCAGTCGAAGATGCCAGCTGGGAGACTGAAGCAGAAATACAAAAGCATGGACATACCATCCACGAGCTCATGGACAGAAGCCCATGAAAGTTTTTCAAGCGAGGGAGTATGATGTAGGAGCATCGCCAACACATCAAGTGAGCCAACGCGGAGGCAGAAGACAGCTGGATCAGCCAGCAAAAATTTTGAAAAACACTTTGGGATTGTTGCGCAAATCTTAAATGATCCATTAAGATGAGGCACACTTGTATATTGTAAATGGACCTTGAGCGGATAGCTCTCGTCCTTAGTAGATAGAAGACATTTAAAATAGTTAATGCAAGTAGATAGAAATTTAATTCTAGATTTAATAGCTTTAGAGCGCAAGAGGGAAACGGGATATAGACACCCTCATTGTGCATTTGTAAGATAGAGAATTCAGAAGAAGAAGAGCATGCAGAGAATTGTATGAAAAACACCCATGTACAGACATTTGAATTAATAGAAGAGAGCTTTGATTCAAATTCATGGTTTTGTGTTGTTTCTCTGTGTATTGATGTTATGCTCATGAATGTTTGCTTCCTGTTATACATTTGCTTTTATATGCTGTGTATATGATTTCATGTTTGAATTGAAGTCTGAAGGGGTGAAGGAATGATTTTCAATTGTTTCTCTATATGAGTCAGAATATTCCTGCAAGGAGTGCAGTTGAATTGTCCGCAAGGAGTGTGTTGACAGAGGGTTCAGATAGAGGTGACTTTGGTTCTCATTCATCCCGGAACGTGCAGTTGGGCACAGGAGCCGTGCAAGGAGTGCACAGGCTGGGTTAAAGGTCTCAGGGTTATGAACTTGAGTGAAGCATTTGATAGACTGCTGCTACAGGTGTGCCCAGAGTTGAAGAACTTCAACACTTAGACGGTTGTTGAAGGTTTGCCACAAGCAGTGCGTGCAAAAGGCTTTCTGAAGGAATTGAAGGTCGTGGAAGAGCTCAAGAAGGATAGGTCTTCGAATTCATCGAATAATTTCACATAGAAGTTGTGTTTGAAGTGTTCAAGAAGGCACCACAGGTTTGCGCACAGGTGAACAAGTCTTCGTGGAGGAAGTACTTGATTCAATTCACAGAATTCATCAGAAAGGAAGAACGGACGGTCAAAATCCTCTGAGGAGATTTCGCGAAGTTCTGAGGGTCGTTAGATCTTGCGGAGGTGAAAGGAGGTTACGACGAGAATGTCAAAGGGTTCCAAGCTCAGGAGGGGTGGAGCCGTTGATCATAATCACGAGGGTCGTTGGATCTACATGTGAGATCGCGTATCAGGGTTTCGTGAATCAAAGCTCCAAATCATTGCAACAAGAATCGCGATATCGCGATACGCGATATCCTGACAGTCAAAGGACAGTGTGTGGGCCAAAAATGAGTCGATGAGTGGAGGATAGGTGGCACATTGTATCGGAGTTTGGGAAAAGTAAAGTCCTGAAACTATTGACATCAGTATTCATGATCCCGCAAATTTTGAAATCCCGATGAGGTGACGGGACCGTTGAAAATTCAAAGCCGCGAGCTCATTGGAGTTTCGGTGTATCTATCAGGAGTCGGAGAATCGAGCTTCTCGACACTGCGAGTGCTGAAATCCCGATAAAGAAAGTCCCGACAAAGCAAAGGAGGAAGTCAACATTGACCAGGTATCGGGTTTCGTGGATTCGTAAACCCAAAGGTCGACCACTGAACTTGCGAAATCACGAGTTCTGATTTCCCGATAAGTAAAAGGGAGGGAATTCGCGTGAGAAAATATGTGGGTGTGGATTTTCCGATAGAGAAATAGAAGAAGATCTTGTGAGCGGGCGTGCCTGCGGGTGCGGCCGCATCAGCTACCATTGACAAGATTACAGAGTTGTTGCACGAATATAAGGACTTGTTTCCTACCAAGTTCACTAATATGAAAGGTATCAAAGGTCCTATGGGAGAGATGAGGATCCCTTTGAAACCAGGTGCAAATCCATTCAATAAAAGACCCTACAGATTGAACCCAAAATATAAGGAAAAAGTGAAGATTGAGCTCGACAAAATGTTGGAAGCAGGGATTATTGAACCTATCAAAGAGTCGGAGTGGATCAACCCTATGGTGGTACAAGAAAAGAATACAGGTAAGATCAATATCTGCATAGATCTCAGGAAGTTGAATGATGCCTTTCTGCATGACCCTTTCCCTACACCATTCACTGATGAAGTATTAGATAGTGTGGGAGGCTAGAAGGTATATTCTTTTACAGATGGATTTACAAGCTACCATCAGATCCAGATTGCTAAGGAAGATCGCAAAAAGACCACGTTTGCCACAAAATGGGGATCCTACCAATATACAGTGATGCCATTTGGACTGAAAAATGCCCCAGCCATCTTTTCCAGGGTGGTGGTCAAAGCGTTCAAAGAGTTTTTGCATAAATTTTAGAAGCATATTTTGATGATTGGACTATGTTTAGTTTGTTGAAAACCCATATTGAATGTCTAAGGCTAATGTTGGATAAATGTAGGTAGTTCTAAATTGCTTTAAATCTGAAGAAGTGCATCTTCTTCTCACCATTTGGAGTACTATTAGGCCATATTGTATGCAAGCAGGGATTGCTAGTTGATCCATCAAAAATTGCAATTATAGTTGATTTTCCACCTCCTACTTCAGTCAAACAACTGTGCACTGCACTAGGACATACTGGCTATTACAGGAAATTCATTGAAGGCTATGATCATATCACCACACCGATGGAGAAGTTGTTGAAGAAGGACTATCAGTGTGGTTGGATAGACAAATTCCAACAAAGCTTCAACACATTGAAATAGAATATGGTCATTGCACCTATTCTGGTCTTTCTGGATTGGAGCAAGGAGTTTCATGTGCATGTGGATGCGTCTTCTATCGCCTTAGGAGCAGTATTGGCACAACCTGGAGAAGGGGATATTGACCATATGTTAACTTTTGTTAGCAGGAAGCTATCTACAGCTGAAGTTAATTACACCACTACCGAGAGAGAAGGATTAGCCATGGTGTATGCACTGCAGAAATTCTGCCACTACTTGTTGGGAGGACACTTTTAAATGTTCACAGATCACTCTGCGTTGAAGTACCTAGTCAATAAGCTAGTGTTGGGGGGGCGAATATGCATATGGATTCTGCTATTTCAAGAATATGATTTTGAGATCATTGTTAAGCTAGGAAGAATGAACAAGGGCTCTGACCACTTGTCAGGGTTGGAACATGGCGAAGAACCCATCAGTTTGGAGGATACACTACCGGATGCACAATTGCTCCCCATTAGAAATATTGATGACCACTTCAAAGACATAGTCTAGTTCCTATCAACAAGAATGGTGCGTGCTGCAGACGTTTCACTAATAGATGGATAGCTATACAAGATGGGACCCAATGAAATATTAAGGACGTGTGTTATGGAGACAGAGCGACCACTGATCCTCGCAAAAGCTCATGAAGGCATCGCAGGAGGACATTATGTAGGGAAAGAAACTGCGCAAAAGGTTCTTAGAGATGGCCTTTGGTGGCCTACCTTACACAGAGATGCTAAAGATTATGATAGAGCCTATGTATGCCAGAGAGTTGGAAAACCATCCTGAAGAGATGAAATTCCATTAGCACCACAAATGACCCTACAAGCATTTGAAAGGTGGGCCATTGACTTTGTGGGACCTATAAACCCACCAGGAAAGTGCACAAGATCACGGTACATAATTACTGCGAAAGAATACCTGACTAGATGGGCTAAAGCAAGAGCAGTAAAGGACTGTAGTGCAACTACAACTGCACATTTTATATTTGATGACATAATAACCAGGTTTGGATTCCCCAAGACCCTTACGAGTGATCAAGGCACACACTTCATCAATAAGACATTCAAGCCCTGACTAAAGAATTTGCAGTCCACCATCAGAAGAGTACACCTTACCATCCCCAAGCAAATGGAATAGTTGAAGCATTCAACAATATCTTGGAGACCGCACTGACAAAGATTTGTAGTGCGAACAAGGATGACTGGGATTTAAGAGTACCTACAGTACTATGGACCTATAGAACTACTTGGATGAAATTAACAATGCAGACCCCTTTCAAGTTGGTTTATGGTCTTGAAGTTATTGTCCCGATGGAATACTTGGTGCCAAGATTAATAATTTCTGCATTTACAGACATGGATAATACTGGTGTTGTTTGCGAGAGGCTTGCACAATTGGTTGAACTGGAAGAAGACATATTTATTGAAGGATTACACTAGCAGGTTCAGAAGGAATGAGAGAGCCTATCATGACATGCACATCAAGAAGAAGGCATTCAAGCAGGGTGATTTAGTACTAATGTATGAAATCAAGTTTATAAAACATCCAGAGAAATTCAGAATGCATTGGCTTGGACCATATGAGATCGCTTATATTACCGAAGGAGGACCTGCACACCTGAAGATGTTAAACAGAGAATTGAAGGAAGGCTTGGTGAATGGGAGTCGACTGAAGTTGTATTATGACAACCAACTACCTCACAGCTCCCAGTAGGAGCATGAAACAAAAGGGTCTAGGTACCAAGTGCAGTTGAAACTGGGTACCATACACAGAAAAGACGGTCTGCACAAGGAGGGAGAGGAGGTATAGAGAAGAAAGAAAAGGCTTCCCTACGTAGTCCAAAGTCAAAGTAAAACAAAAGGATCAGATCTAAAGTGCCACGGGATGAGTCACAGGTAAGTTTTGGGGGCCTATTGGCCCTTGGTTATGGAAGGAAGTGGAGATCGGGGAAGAAAAGGTGGAATGCACACTTCACAGAAGACACAGTATCTGTTACTGGGGCGAAGTGAGAAAAAAAGAAGAAAAATGGAGCGAAGTACGAAAATGAAAGACGTTGGATGAGAGGATCAAGGATGGTAGATAAGAAAGGAACATGGATCGAGGACAACTCAAAAAGAGGGAAAATCCACCGTTAGCACCGCACATGAAGAAAGGAAAGACGGGCTGGTGAAGCCCGTAAAAAGAAGGTCAAGTTGACCTAGGGTTTTGGTATCTAGGGTTTTGACACCTAGGTTTTGGCCTAGGATTTTCAGTGAAGTATTGTAATGTATAAATAAAGGTCAAGAGGACCTGGGTCGGGTCGATACGATATGGTTGTTGATATAGCTCTATTGTTGTGGTGAGATATTATTGTATTGAGAGAGAGAAGTGCTAAGTAAGGGAGCCTTTTGGTATTGTAAGATCTTCAGCTGTGTGTGAAGGTCAAGTCCCGCAGCTGGGTGCACAGGAAGGGGAGAGAAAGAGAGAAGAAGAAAGAAGATCTTCTAGTTGAGAGTGTAGACAATAACTGTATGCTTTACCTTAATAAATCATAAGCACAGTTTTGTGGACGTATCCCTAGAGAGAGGGTGAACCACGTACATCTTGTGTGTGTGTGATTGATGCTTTGATCTCTGTCACTGTTATATTGTTATTTGCATTATTGCAATTAGATCAGATTTATAACTGTGCAGGGTAGATCTAGCTTGGTGAGGGATATATGAATGTTGCTTTGTTGTTGTATTAGACCCACTTGATATCCCTCTGGTTGTAGACATCTTTGTCCTGCAACCTCCTCATAGCTGCTTTGGGTGAGACTGCATCTGCTTCGCAGGTGTTGCCGAAAGAGCTAGTAGCTAGGACTTATTGGTGCGCTCTTCGAGTGAACCCTGGGTCTACCCCTATGCCAACAATACCAGACATAGAAGGTGGTTATAATTCTTCTGTGAGTATGACTTTGACATAAACCATATCAAAGTAAAAGAGAACAAGGTGGTTGATGCACTCAGCAGGAGGGTGCATGAGATGCATGCTACAACCATTATCATGTGCAAATTATATTTGTGTGATAGAATTTTAGAGGTTTCCAAATTAGATCAACACTATGTGGATATAAAGGTGAATTTACAACAAGGTATGTCGTAGCAGAAATTATAAGGTTATGAACTAAAAGAGGATGGAATCCTCATGTATAGGTGCATATTTTTTGTGCCAAATGATCGGGATTTGAAAAACATGTTATCGTCAGAGATGCATAAATTTCTTTATGCAGAACACCAAGGCTACTAGAAGACAATAGCAACAGTCAAAAAGAAATATTATTGGCCAGGCATGAAAAATGAGGTTGTTTATTTTATTGCTAGATGCCTTGAATGCAAAAGGTCAATGATGAGAACAAACATCCAGTTGGTTTGCTACAACCTTTGCCCATTCCTGAGTGGAAGGGGGAATTTGTAACCATGGATTTCATTACTAAGCTTCCTAGGATTGCTAAGCAACATGATTCTATTATGGTAGTGGTGGACAAGATTACTAAAGTTTCCCATTTTATTCCAGTGAACTCAACACATAAGGTATCCAACATTGTTGAAATATACATGCCAGAAATTTCCAAGTTGCATGGTGTACCTAAGACAACTGTGTCTGACATAGATTCTAAATTCACAGGATATTCAAAGGATTTGGGACAAATATAAAATTTAGCACAACATAACACCCTACTACAGATGGGAAAACAGAGAGGGTAAATCGGGTGATTGAAGATATGCTCAGAATGTATATGATGGATAAACCATCAAAATAGAAAGACTACCTTCACTTGGTAGAGTTTTCTTACAACAATGGGTATAAAGCATCTTTAAAGATGAGCCCATTTGAGGCACTTTATGGTAGAAAGTGAAACACACCAGTGATTTGAGACAACCTAGTAGACCGTGCAGTGGATGGGACATATTTACGTAAGGAAATGGAAGAGAAGATGATAACGATAAGGCATAATTTAAAGGCTTCCCAATATAGGCCGAAATGATGCGCAGATAAAGGCAAAACCCATAGAGATTTTAAAGTTGGTAACCATGTGTTAGCATAAGAATTTGCAGCTAGAAGAGGCCTAACTATCAGATTTTTGGTTTTTTACTAAGTGCTAGTTTCCCCAGTGGTAAAAAGGTACTACCCATTGTATAGTCAAGGCACTTAATTGAAATGGTTTTGTCATCATGAAAGAACATGCACTGCTTTGTACATATTCAAGATTGAAAAGCATTGTGTTTTGGCAATGATACCCAAACCTGTATGCAGACGCAACATAAGTAGCGCTACGTAAAGGCATTGCGTAATATTTCACAGAGGATAGAATCTGAATACAGCCGCAACACAGTCGGGCACTGCATAATATTCTAGCAGAAAAAGAATTGTGCAGAGTTATTTTACCAGTTTTGAGTCATTAACTTAAAACTTTGATTGTGAGCAATTGAGAAGGTAGTTTTGAAAACTGGAGGAGGTTTTTGTTCATAACAAAAAAATAACAAAAAAATCTCTCAAGTTTTCAAAATGTGTTATGGTTTGAGAGATATTGGATATAGAAGTGGTGCTACCCACTCTGCACAACAACGCTACCTAATTTCTTGTAGCAGTCACGGATTTTGATATTTGCCTTGTTGGGAGGTTTCCACCTGTCAAGGAGGATTCAAATGGCTTCTCAAGGATTAGTTAGATTTCAAGGGACACCTGCACCTAATATTTAGCTCCAAAAAAGTCCTCATGCAATGAGGTGGAGACATTTTATTAATGACTTCCAACAAATTCCTGAAAATTAGCAGTTTGTTGGATTTTTGTCTCTTTGATTGTTGCCACCTATCTCCAAGGCTTAGAATCCAATGAAGGAGATGGGATTCGACCTCCTAAGGTTATTTGGGTTCTATTTTCTATTTAAGGAAGGAGATATCTTGAGGAAAAGAGTGGATTCATGATCCAAGAGGGGAGAGAGATAGAGGAGAAGTTTATTTGCTAAATTGTAAGCTTGAGGGCCTATTGTAATTAGCATTTCTACCATTAGAGATTCATGAGAGTTTCTTATCAGAATTTGTGTTCTTTGTTATAATTCTATCTTGTCATCTTTCTTGAATAATATTTACAGATTTTGAAGATCAAAATCTACCTTTGGTTAATGAATTCATGAGCTGCAAAGGATTTGTGGTAATTTCTTGTTAATCACAGTTCATTGTTCAATCACTCTTCAATCTATATTACAAAAAGGATCTCTGTTGTGTGGTTATTCTTCTCTTTGTTTACCTTCTATTCTTATATCCATCTTTGCATAAGCCTTTTTTCTGGTAGGTAGTTTGATTGCCTTTAATCTGTAGGATGTTATGACTCCATGCCCAATGGAATGTATTTGCAGCAGTATGATGCCCTCCTTTTTACTCTTCTCTTGTTGATCCACCTATTTAAACTATTTTAATCCATTTGCATTTCTATGTTACCAATGTTACTCTAATTTGCAGTATGGGAGTGACTCTTGGATTGATAACATAATTGGCACCATTGCCGGGGATAGATTTGAGCAGATTGAAAAGCTCCATGGGAAGAACAAAATTGCACAGCTCCAGCTTTAGATGGTGACTGAAATTGGACACCTTCAAGACTACACATTCACCATGGAGATTCCATTGTTCAGAATATGTTGGTGAATCCAATGGAATGCGACCAATTAAATGGCTATGGAGGCTATCCTTGCCAAGAGGTTTGCCCCACTCAATTTCTCATCTATAGAGGATTATCCACATCCTGTGCCTCTTATTGATGAATAGAAAGATCTTCTGCCCAGATTTTATGAAGGTAAGGATGACAACCTTGTTGAGCATGTTCATTAATTTCATAATTTGATGCAGCAACTTGACATCCATCATGAAGATATATTGATAAAAATGTTCATGTATTCATTGGATGGGGATGCACATAAATTTTAGTTCTCATTACCCCCTTCCAACATTTCATCCTTGAAGGATTTCCACAGAGTATTCAATGAACACTGCAAAAGGTTTTATCCCTCTGAAAGTATTTTTCATAACTGTTGTGAGGGATATGTAGAATGTGCTCAAGATTTGTTAGATTTCTCAGATGAATACAAAGATGAAAATGATTTATTTCACTGTCCAAATGAAAGAATAAAGAATACTCTTGTATTCAAAGAGGACAACATTCATAACGTTGTTTCATATGAAAATCATGTATATGAATAGCTAGAAGCAGCAGTTACTATTGTTCTTGAAATGGATATTTTTAACAATTATATTCTTGATGAAATTGTTGTTTTAGAGGTTGATCATAGGTATGAAGGGAAACCTGTTTTTGATGAATATTCTAGTGATGATGAGCAGCAAGATTATCCTATATTTGATCACTATGAAGACAGGGAGTATGATGCAGAGGTTGGCCTTGTCACATAAGACATAACCCAAAGATTTGACCAAGAGAAACCCTTAGTTGAGGCACATGAAGAGATTGTTTATACACAACCAGAAGTAAATCAACATTCATCAGTGGATCAATAACCACCTACGTCAATCCTTCTTCCACTTGTACCCACAGTTTACAGTAATCAACTTGAAGTGGAAAAATAATTATTCTTTCAGTCCCATGTGTTTTGTCACCATTTTTATGACCCTGTAGGGGTGTATATGGAGTTGTATTTCTCAAATGCTTTGGAACCTGTAAACTTTATTTTGTCAGAAACAGTCAGAGGAGATATAGGAAATGTTTTCAAACCATTGTCATATTCCTTTTGTATGATGTCAATCATTAGCATTATAAATACTCATGTCAGCAAGTTTCTTGAATGGCTTTGGTGGAAGTTTGCCTTCACCTAGCCCATTGTAAAAGTCAGTTAGCTTAGGTTTTGTACATAAATAAGCTCCATCAAGAGAAGGTGTGTTTGCTTTCTGTTTGAAAGTAAAGTATTATAAGTTGTCAGTATGTTTTCTTCAGCACTATGCATCAAAGCATGAATCCACAAGCCCAAAGGATAAGGCACTAAAACTACAAGACTTCTTAGAGCCTCACAGGGAGGACTCTATCCCCCATGGAGCCTATGTTAGCACAAGAATTTGCAGCTAGAAGAGGCCTAAAAGTTTTGGGTTTTTGCTAAGTGCTAGTTTCCCCAGTGGTAAAAAGGCACTACCCATTTTACAGTCAAGGCACTTAATTGAAATGGTTTTTTCATCATGAAAGAACACGCACTGATCTGTACATATTCAAGATTGAAAAGCGTTATGTTTTGGAAATGCTACCCAAACCTGTATGAAAACGTAGTGTAAGTAGTGTTACGTAAAGGTGCTGCGTAATATTTCACAGAGGAAAGAAGATGCATATAGTTGCAACACAATCGGACGCTACCTACAGACACTGCGTAATATTCTGGCAGAAAATGAATTGGGCAGAGTTATTTTACCAGTTCAGAGTCATTAACTTAAAACTTTGATTGTGAGCAATTGAGAAGGTATTTTTGAAAACTGGAGGAGGTTTTTGTTCATAACATTCAAAATACCAAAAACCTATCTCAGCTTTTCAAAATGTGTTATGGTTTGAGATATATTGGATATAGAAGTGGCACTACCCACTCTGCACAGCAGTGCTACCTAATTTCCTGTAGCGGTCACGGATTTTGATATTTTCCTTGTTGGGAGGTTGCCACCTATCAAGGAGGGTTTGAATGGCTTCTCAAGGATCAGTTAGATGTCAAGGGACATCTGCACCTAATATTTATCTCCAGAAAATGACTCATGCAATGAGGTGGAGACATTTTATTAATGACTTCCAACAAATTCCCGAAAATTAGCAGCTTGTTGGATTTTTGTCTCTTTGATTGTTACCACCTATCTCCAAGGCTTAGAATCCAATGAAGGAGATGGGATTCGACCTCCTAATGTTATTTGGATGCTATTTTATATTTAAAGAACGACATCTCTTGAGGAAAAAGAGGGGATTCGTGATCCAAGAGGGGAGAGAGCTAGAGGAGTAGTTTATTTGCTCAATTGTAAGCCTGAGGGCATGTTGTAGTTAGCATTTATGCCATTAGAGATTCATGAGAGTTTCTTATCATAATTTGTGTTATTTGTTATCATTCTATCTTGTCATCTTTCTTGAATAATATTTATAGATTTTGAAGATCAAAAGCTGCCTTTGGTTAATGAATTCATGAGCTGCAAAGGTTTTGTGGTAATTGCTTGTTAATCACACTTTATTGTTCAATCATGTTAAGCCCTAATATTGGCTCATTACCACTTAATTGGGGCATATTAGATTAGTAATGTTATTTTATTTATGTCGGGTTTAGGCCATTAGTTGTAATTTATATTATTAATGTTATTTTATTTATGTCGGCTTTAGGCCATTAAACCTCCTAGTCTCCTATATATACCAAGGAGACATTTTCATTTTGAATCATCTTGGACTTGAAAATTTAAGTGGGGTAAAAGGAGGTTGACCCCTCGAAGAGGCCTATTATCTGATATTATCTCTTTTTCAAGGCGTTGAGTACTTTTCCTGAGGTTTTTCTATGCTATATTGATGTTTGGTTCTTAACATATGGTATCAGAGCTCAAGGTCTTGGGGTTTCGCTGCTACATCTGAGACATCGTGGAATTTTTTCTATAACTTTTTTTATACAACGTTTCAGAAGGAACCGCTTGGAGGGTATTTAGTAGACGGATCAAGGTACGTTGGGTTCAAAATTCATCTCCTAATGCCTGATACTTTAGGAGATACAGCCGGTACAAGATAGGGTTCTGGAATCATCCTGAAATGAGTCATTGTGGAATTTTCGCTATAAAACATTTTCTATAACGTTTCAGACCCTGTCCTTTGGAGGCCATTTACATAAATTAGTAAGGTACTTGTGGTAAAAATTCCAGCTTCTTTATCATCTTCAATTTGTAGATACACCTTGTGTAATATAGGGTATCTGACTAGTCCTATTGACTAGCCTCAAGAAGGTGTTCCAGGTAAAAAAAGAATAACTTCTTGCCAGAGTATCCAAATTGAGTGGGACTGATTGCATTGGATCTTGGACAGTCTGTAGTATTTTGGGTGCGAGTTTCAGAATTTTATATCAATTATTTTGTGCGGGGAATTCTATACAAGTGAGATCTCCTGAAAAGGCCAAAAATTGGCAAGTTGTGAGGAAGTTATTGTAAATT
>JASDQU010102726.1:151117-170430 GCA_032191745.1 Picea mariana | reverse complement strand
GTCCCTCAAGCAAGCCAAGAAGGATAATAAATTATCACCAAAGTACTATGGCCCTTATAAGGTGTTGCAAAATATTGGTACTATGGCATACAAATTGGAGCTGCCTGCGTCTTCACGAGTACACCCAGTTTTCCATGTTTCATGCTTAAAGAAAGTTATAGGCGACAAGATCCCCTTTCAAACTATATTTCCAGAACTTGACGAGGAAGGAAAAATGATATTGGAGCCTGAAGCCATCACTGACACAAGAATTCACCAACTGAGGAATAGATCCATTTCAGAGTATCTCATTAAATGGAGGAAACTACCAGCTGAAGATTCCACTTGGGAAGATGAGTCTTTTATACAGAAGCATCCAGAGTTACTCAAGCGTTGCAGACAACACTTGTCTCAAGGGGAGGGGCATGTTAAGCCCTAATATTGGCTCATTACCACTTAATTGGGGAATATTAGATTAGTAATGTTATTTTATTTATGTCAGCTTTAGGCCATTAGTTGTAATTTAGATTAGTAATGTTATTTTATTTATGTCGGCTTTAGGTCATTAAACCTCCTAGTCTCCTATATATACCAAGGAGACATTTTCATTTTGAATCATCTTGGACTTGAACATTTAAGTGGGGTAAAAGGAGGTTTCCCCCTCGAAGAGGCCTATTATCTGAGATTATCTCTTTTTCAAGGCGTTGAGTACTTTTCCTGAGGTTTTTCTATGCTATATTGATGTTTGGTTCTTAACAAATCACTCTTCAATCTATATTACAGAAAGGATCTATGTTATGTGGTTATTATTTTCTTTGTTTACCTTCTATTATTCTATCCATCTTTTCATAATACTTTTGTCTGGTAGGCAACTTGATTGCCTTTGATCTGTAGGATGTTATGACTCCATGCTCAATGAAATGTATTTGCAGCAGTCTGATGCCCTCCTTTTTATTCTTATCTTGTTGATCCACCTATTTAAACTATTTTAATCCATTTTCATTTCTATGTTACCAATCTTACTCTAATTTGCAGTCTAGGAGTGACTCTTGGATTGATAACACCATGCGTTCTTGAAAGTAAAATCTAGACACAGTTCCCTGAAGTTGGGAAATTGTTCTAAGCTGGCAGCATGGTACTATGGGCCATTTGAAATCTTAGAGAGGATTGGTCATGTTGCATATATGCTTGCATTTTATGCATCCTTGTGTATTTATAATGTTTTCCATGTATCATTGGTTAAAAAGTACATACCTCATGTTAATCATATTATTGATTGGAATGTGATTCAGGTGGAGCCGAAAGGTGATTTTTCGAGTGCAACCAGTTTGCATATTGGATCAGAAAATCAAACAGCTCCGGAATCAAGTCATGGAGCTAGTAAAGGTCCAATGGACCTGGTACGGTCCTGAGGATGCAACTTGGGATCACGATGATGCTATACAAGCATAGTACCCGCATCTTTTTTAATACTTTTGAAATTTTGTAAGTACATGTGTATATAATGCACTAAGGATAGTGCATAAATAAGGGGGAGGGGAATGTAATGTCCCTAATACGAACCACATTTGTAATTGTACATATAGGTTAGTGATTCATTGGTACTAGTTGTAAATGTTAATGTACATATAGATTGGTGAGTCGATGACACCAAGTTTTGGTTTTGCATGCACCTAAGTAGTGTGCGAGGATTGTTATCAAAGAAAGGGTGCACACATTTCATAGTGTTGCGTGCACTTGGGTAAGTGCGTGTGGTTTTACATCAAAGGAAGGGTATGCACATTTCACAGTGTTGTGCACACTTGAGTAAGTGTGTGGGGATTACCTTGAAGTGCACATCGAACTGAGTTATATATATATATATATATATATATATATATATATATANTATGGATGTATATGTATTTGAGGCCAGAGAGAATGTGTGGTTATGGGTCTCGTGAGATGGGATAAAAATAGGTCAGTGCACCTATTCTTGTAAAATGTAATCACACTCAAGTTATTAATAATGTCACATCGTTGTGTGCAGACAGACCAAATGAAAAGAGATGGGGGGATAAATCCACCAAAAAGGGAAAAGGGGGAACTTAAGTCCAAGGGAATATTTCATTAATATTTCTGAAAAGTATAAGTATGGATATTTATTTATCCTAAGTTCCCAAGGGATGAGAATGAGTCACCGAGTGTTAAAGCTAATTTTGAAGGTGGCAAGTGTCCAGTTTAAGGCATGCAATATATATTGTTGGCATTATTTTATTTTGGGAAAATTCATTCATTTCTCATGTGTGGAAGGGGTCAGACCATATGAGGAAAGATGACCATTACCTTATCTACAGAGAAAATCTTGTAAAGGTTTTTTTTGTATGATATCCAGAAAATGTTTTGTCGAAGAGGTGGGTTGTCAGGCCCGTGAGCATTCTCTCTAGGTGAGAGACTTGTTGTCGAAGAGGTGGGTTGTCAAGCTCACGAGCATTCTCTCTAGGTGAGATATTTGCTAGGAATTGTTCACTGGTGCATTGGGAATTAGTTATAGGGCTTTGATACTTCCTCTCTAACCTATTGTTGAAGCCACGGAAGGGAAATGGGGAAATCAACGGACTATTGAGAAAAGAAGGAGCACACTTCCTAGGGTGGTTCAGGCATGTGGGGAATGAGAGACTATAGTCTAGTTTCTACAGTTGGGCACCTTGAACTAAACAATTCTATTGATTATAAGACCTTATCATGGCATTAGGAACCATTTTTCCCTGGTGGAGTTTAAGCCCCAGCTCGGGGATGACCTGTTGTTGAAATTATATGAGCAACAAAGTTTATGGCTAGGAGGAACATCTGATTTATGCATTTAGTTGGTGAATTTTAATAAATATAAGTGTCCTTTATGTGTTTATCTCATTTATTGTGTGCTTAGTTATCTATGTTTAATATGAGTTTAATTCTTGTATGTTGTTGCATATAAGTATTTTTTTTTATTTTGTATAATGTTGCTTGCACATGTAAGTGTGGCGTTGATATTCAGTAATTGTAGTCGTACATGTGGAGTATGACAGTTGTTATTAGTTAATCCCATTAATTTAACCTTATAATAATGGTCACGAGTCTCAGAGGTGAGGCTAGAATGGTCGTGCGTGTAGGGAAATACCTATGTGCACAAGAGGCTAGGTTTGCTTGTACGTGTAGGAAAATAGTCAGTGCACACAAGGAGAATAGAATTTGTGTGTGATGAAAAAATGGTTGCGCGTGCAATAGTGATCATATGTTTAGAGTGGATTACACACACGGTAATTTTGTGTGCTTAGTATGCTTTTGCATGTAATTGTATTGTGTTACTTCCGTTGTTATAAGTTGTGTCAGAAGAGGAAAATTTGTGTGGCGCGAACCAAATTGGGGTCGAGCACATTGCTTCAAGTATTTATGTGTAGATTAATGTTATAGAGTATAATATGGGTACTAGATTTTTTAGTATCATTTCTCAGTAGTAAGTGTGGTACCCAACTAGGAGGTTGGGTACGTTACAAACTAGTATCAAAGTGTGGTACCCATCTAGGAGGCTGGGTACATTACAAATTGGTATCATAGTAGATTGGTAATGAGGACATTGCATTTCTCATCATTAGAAGAAGAAAGTTCTTTCTATAGTACACAGAGGCTTTGTAGCCTCCACAAGACAGAGAACCTAGTGCAAGACATAGATAGAGAAAATATAAAGATAATAACTTTAATATCCACAAAGGATCCACCATGGTGAAGTGAGTAGGATATAAGTCCCTCATTTATGGATCATATGGTATCAAATCAGTTGCATCCTTGACCGAGACACTGCTTCCATAACTGTGAAAACAATATTGTAGAGCTCAACATGGGTAAATCAAGAAGAGATAAGTTTGAATATTTAAAGTCCAAAGGTCAACAATGCTCAGCTTCGAGAAGAGAACAAGCACTTGAAGGAGTGGGTTAATATTTTTAACCAAAGGGTGCAAAATATGGAGAACCACATGGAGACCTCTACCAAAATATTTCCATTTCTCAAAAATAAGTTTGAATAACACCAATACATCCTCACAACGGTCATGATAGATTGGGACAAGCATAGATCTCAACTTGTACACCTTGGGGATAAGGTCATCCAATTAGATATATGGAAAGAATATAGGATTGCTTAGATGTTGGAACAACTGCAATAGGATTTGGTAGAGAAGGAGGAGGCCTTGGAGAAGCTCCAAGAAACTATTAAGAAGAGTCAAAAATCAAGGCCACCATCCATTACCACTTCCTCAACCAACACCATGACCGATACCATTTTGGTAAGTTCACCTTCCTTAGACATTCCTCAAGAGAAACTTTGTGAATTTGAGAAGCATACCAAAGGCATTGGTCTCAAGCTCTCAATGCAAATGGGCTATGATGGACAAGGGATAAGAAAGATGAGACAAGGCATATTAATCCCCATTGTAGCTACTCCAAGGGCCAAGCATGAAGGCCTAGGATTTAATGGTAGAAGTGACTCACCATTTGGTTGCTTAGAATCCCTACTTCCAAACCCTAGCATTTAGTCACTCCATTTGTGCTTACTTGTTGTTCAATGTGCCCCAAAACCTTACCCCAATTATTGGGTGCACTATGAAATTACTGGAAGATATTATTTAATACCCACACATATAAGGATAGACTTGGGGCATAAACATCTCTCTAAGACAGTCTAGTAATGTTTTGTGCAGGATATTTGGTTTCCTGAGCATAATTGACATGGTTTGAATGATGTGGCAGTTATGAGATTGATAATGAGTGGAAAATGAATGATCAATGCATTGAATGACTAGGTGAATAATTTGGTAATGGATATCTCCACCACCTGGATCATTGATCGATGAAATATTAACTCATTTTTTGTGTGGGCTAAGTTTTGGGACCTTTCACTCATTAAAGTATTTTAATTGCTACACAAATGATATGGTTTCCTAGTTCATTTGTAGAGAAAAGAATAATTTATTATGACTCTAGATTTTCTCATTAAATGGGTGAAATCGAAGATGAGAATGACTCTCAATAGGAAATTAGGTTATCTTGGTGTAGGATTCTAGTTCATTTTCATATGTTATCATTGCTCATTTTACAAACCAAAAGAATGAGCCAGTTAATCAATGAAGAAACCAGAGAGTAGTTGCACTTAGAAAGGTATTTTACCCTAAAGTCAAACTTAGAGACTTGAGTGACATAGTGAACACTGAGCTATACTAATTTATCAAGTGATAGAGTGTTGTAGAGATTTGATTTATTTGGCATAAATTTCCATTTCCATTTCTAGCTATAGGATGTGTGTAGGCTACATTGAGTGACGAATTTTCTCATCAGGAAAAGAAGAAAGGTCTTTGTATAGGACAAATGACAAAGTCTTGGTATCCTCCACAAGATAGAGAACCTGGTACAAGCCAAATATAGAGCAAAGATAGAGGTAAGAACTTTAATTTCCACAAAGGATCCACCTTAGTGAAGCGAGTGGGCTATAAGCCCCTTGTTTACGGATCATATGGTATAATAGAAGTTGCATCCTTGACCGATACACTGTGAACAAAATATTGTATAGCTCAACATGGATAAAGAAATAATAGATAGGGTGTAATACTTAAGGGTCAACAATGCTCGACTTTGGGAAGATAACGAGCACTTGAAGGAGCAGGTTAATATGTTTAACCAAAGGGTGGAAAAGATGGAGAATCACATGGAGACCTCTACCATTTTTTTTTCATTTCTCAAGAAGAAGTTTGAAGAATGCGAAGACACCCTCATAGTGGTCATGACATATTGGGACAAGCATAGAGCACAGATTGCACACCTTGGGTAGAAGGTTATCCAATTGGATAGCTAGAAAGATTATAGGCTCACTCAGATGTTTGCACAACTGCAACAAGAGTTGTTAGAGGAGGAGTCCTATTAGTCATATTAATGTATCAATTCATCACAATGATTTTATCATGTTAACTTCATTTCAACTGAGGATTACTCATAATAATACATCAAGGTATATTCATCATGTCGTGCATGTCTTAAGGCAAGAAAATGTCCAACTAGGGTCATCCCAAAATAATAGTCCAACTAACCATATAAAACAATCAAGCCTATCAAGAGGGTAGCTATAAAATAACACAAATCTTATTACTTACTGGAAAGGGGCACACACATACTAAGTTACAATTCATCAACAACTAGTGACCAAGGTACACCTCAACCATCATCCATGGAGGATGATCCTTGTAAGCATTAGCTAGAAATGGTCAATGAATAGCCAATCATCCATAAACCACAATATCATCTGCCATCATAGACAGTCAAATATCTCACACAAAATTCACTTAAACCACATGGATTTACATACAAAAAAAATTTGTTATGAGATTAGGGTCCAATTGAATTTGTGAGAAATAAAACAACAAATTAAAATTGGGAAGAAAATTATTCACCAACCACTTAATTATATAAATATATTTATTGTGTCAGAATATGTATTATATAATTCAATGTGAATTAGATGTGTAATTTGGATAAAAATGATGTAAGCATATATCAACTCATATAATATTTAACAAAAGGAAATCATGTTTCTAATGTAGTATATGAGGGAGAGAAAATATAATAAAACAATAACAATATCAATTAAATATATACTTCGTTATAATCCAAACTAAATCACTTACCTTACACCAAGTTACATATTGATTAGAATTATTCTTGTGTAATATTATGCTCTCTTGAAAAAGACAAAACTTAGATCCATCTTAATCCTAGATATTTGAAGCATAGAACATTAGCAAATTTCTCAAGGCATAAACCTCTCGTAAAGTTCTTGCACCATCAAAAAAGTTTGCACATTAAAGGATTTGATCTCTCTTGGTGCTTGATTGATCCAACATTAAAATGCACCTATGCTGGTACTTATTTACATTCCTAAATTCTTAGTCGTGATATGAAAGGACGTTCTATTATTGTCAAAACTACTCCGACCAAGATAAAATTGTAAACCTCCCTAGAAAATCATGCTCCTTGACCACATAAGATAAGTAAGATGGATGAGATTTAGTGGCAATGAGAGGACCTAAAAATAATATGTCCTAATGGAATTATCTCTCAATTGTCTATCTCATCAAGCCTAACCTAATAAATCCCACACATTACTAGATTTGGAGTAAAAAAATGACATGTATACAACATTGTTTCAACATTTCCACCTCAATATAAGGCCTTTCAAGAAAATTGTCTTATTTTAATTTACTTAAACTTTGACGTCATTTTATAAATGTCACTATATCAATATCCCCATTGAACTCCATCATTATATCAACATTTGTGTATGTCAATATGCCTATGGGTATGCACAATGTCCATCTTTCCCTAAAATAATGGTTTAATGATTTCACAAGGTCATTAAACTAATGATTTGGAAGATGACAATTCACATTGTAGGGAAGGGGATCCCAAGCTGAGTGTCAATTTATCTACACTTGCAAGTGTGGAAATATTTACATCAATGCAATCAAAATGACACTAAGATGTCCTTATATTGATGTTGATGTAGGGAAATTGGCACTTTAATTTCAATATAATGACATTAAGAAGATAATTCTACTATGCAACGCCCATCCTATAGTTCTTCAATTATACCATTTGAGAAACACTACTATTGATGTGGAGGAGTGTTTCCTACAGTATTGAGTTCAATCCTGACAAGTGTGACAATTCATGGTCATATTTTCCCGACAATGGTGATAATTTGTCATTGTTGTTGATATATTATGGCCAGGAATTATCACCATTTCCCATCTTGAAATCATGAACACAAGAAACCTTGTTTTGGAGCACAAGTATGAGTATACAAAGGACAAAACATAAAACTATGAAATGGGGATTGAAAAGAAAAATGTATTGTTATGAGGAAAATATCTCTATGGATAGGGGTAAACCACAACAGATGGAAATGATTGCAGAAATCAACTCTAATCTCAGGTATTCTATATAAACACATATGCTAGCAATACATGATAAAAGGCCTACCTCATTCAAACATTCAGTGAAGTCCAGAGTTGAGCACTTGACTCAAAGCAATACACCTGCAACTTGTCCTCAACAACCAATAAACGGAAGCATATGGTGACAATATATAATGTTAGCAAATTTAATAGCATAATCCATCAACATTAATAAAAAATACCCCCATGGAATAAAAATTCAAATATTTGCAAGATATTAATTGGACGAGAAAATATTATTTCTATTAAAATGTAATCGACAGAAGTGAATGAGTTACAAACTTCTGTGTCGGCACGATTCGAAACCGAGAACCTAAGTCCCTTCTAACTGGGCTTCCACTACTTCAATCCTCCACCAAAGGCAAGCTCATATAAGAGAGACAATGAGGTTTTCAATCAAGTAGGGAAGATCTTGGGGGCTGAACAATGTGTTCATACTTAAAGGACATAGGGATGCAGACTCAATATGAAGTGAATAATTTCTCCAGAGTAACTTTGGTCTCAAATTTGAATTCTTCTCCTCTTTTCCATAGCTCGTATTTGGCCTATTTGTAGCCTTCAAGTGGAGCTAAAGGTTTGATTCGAAATGTTTCCAGTATATGGAAGGTCAAGGATCATGGATCTCATGACATTCCATGGAAACTTGACACCATTTTTTAATTTTGGGCACAAATCCTGATGTATGCGGGTTGTAGTGGTGCAACCTATGTATACACACATTGTACTATAGTTAGGGTGCATATATGTGGAAAAATAATGTTTTTAGCTCTGGGATTTGCAAAAATGGACTTCAAGTCTGCATAGGGAAATGGAAAAAGGCCTTTTGTGCAAGTTCGCATAGGGTGAGGAAAATCTTGTTATAACATATGCCCCCTAATGTGTGAGGTCAGAGGAGTATTTGCGATGACTGAAATACATTATAAGACCTAGAAGTGGAGTAATGGGGACTCATCTGGAATAAATAGTTTCTCATTACAATCAATACTAAATTTGCACAAATGGTTGCCCATTTGAATTACACTGCAGATCCATGTGAAAATATACCAAACAATTGTCCATGGCCATGAATAGGAAATACAAAGGTGGCTACATGCCAAAGGTTGTCATAGTCACGAACAAGGCCGAGTAAAACCAATCTCAAAATCAATCTGAAGATATATGTATACAATGGAGTACAATATGATCTCCCATTATCACTGAATTCACATAGGTATTGGTCCAATGAAAGGTAGAAACACCTTAGGAAAGATGGGACTATAAACTGATGTCTTCAAGTCTTCTACACAATCCGCCAAAGGTGCAATTCTACATTGTGTGAATAAAGGAATTGAGGTCGAACACAATGAGAATTCATTTGATTATCGGTCATTAAGGTATATCGTTAACAAATACGAGATAGTCTATCGATGATGAAAGTAGGTATCAAGGCACCGGGTACATTCTTACAAGTGTGAATAGACGAGTCAGGGTTGAACACTTGAAGAATCTATCGATTAGGAGAAATTGATCATGTAACATCAACTGACCATGACTCCATGAGAGGGGAACATGTTGGAACTACCTGAGAGATGAATGTTACATGTGGAAAATCAAGAATTTGACCATAGGTAGCCCCCAAAAATCAGAGATTTGGAAATATGTAAAAATTCCCCAAAGGGAAAAGACCTAGGCACAATGTTTTTTGGATAAATGGCATATGGGAGGAGGCAGGACACTGCCTACTATGCCAGGGAAATGAATTATCTCTTGTTGTTATGAACACTACTTTTTGAGTGTGAGGCAAGGATAATTTGTTGAAACTGAAGGATTATTGTTGAGGAGGAGTTATGAGTTCACCCTCATGGATTCATGGTCAGGCTAGGGGGTAAATGAGACATGTAAATTGGTTGTTCTATTCTAAGGTTGGGAGGAACTTGGTTGTTCAATTTTTTGTTCGGAAACTGTTCATATATTTCTATCTACTCCTTCTCTAGTTAAATGTTATTGAATTATTGGCTGCTAGAATGCATCTATTTAAATCTGGATGAATTATTCTATTTGTTAAATTTCGATGGAATGAGGTGAAATGTAGGATACACCCTTACAGTTTTAATTGTAGAAGTTGAGTAAACTTTCTATGTATCTTGGTTGGGATGGAATTTATTTATGAAAGTATATTGGGAGATACATCTATGTTAAATAGAATATGATTTCAAATACTGTGCTAGAAAATCCCTACCCGATAGGTGATTCATTTACATCTAGATATTCAATTTGGCATGTAAATTGTAGACTGCACAAACGCTAAAGGAGATTTTGAAAGTAAAACTCAGATCTAAATATACATATATATGTAAAGTCATATCTCTGTAGGACATTTTTTTTTTATTCTGGACGAATCGTCCTATTGATTTATTACTATTGGAATAAAGTAAATATAGTACAATTCTTATAGTCTTACAATATCTCTTTAGTAAGAAAATTCTGGAAGTAAACTTGAAAGATTAGAATTATACATACATGTTTTATTATAGGCCAAATACACAGGTAGAAATAGATGACTATGATGATTAGACTGTATTAATGTCATTCTAGACTGGAATTTATTACATACATATATAGGTATAGATGGCTATACCAAACCTCAGACTCTTTTAAATTACCTATTGTGTACATTCCATCAGTTTCCATTAATATCAATGAAAATGAATAGTTTAGACTGTCACAAACGAAGTTCTATAATAAAACAATATAGTAGTAATCTAAATAAAGTGAAGAGTATACACCCTGGAACCATATAATTTCGATACGCATAGACCTACTGCAGTAATAATCGAAAAAGGAAAATCTATAGGAATAAACAAAGGAATCGTTCGAATTTCTTTATAAAATCCAAAGTAAACCCTGAAAGGGTACAATACATAATTACTCTTCACGGATACATGTTTCTATTCATTCCAGAAATATTTGTATAACAGATCTAGTATTCTGAAAAAGAAGGGAATGTTCGAGTTTCCATATAAGTCGACTATACAATTTTGAACAATGGTATAGTCCTGCTCATATCATCCTATTACAAAACAATAGGGTTTTATTCCTTATGTTTTTCCTTTAAACTGAAGATACAGAGATAGTGAATTGGCCATCTTTATGAACCTGAACAATATCACCCATGATGATTGTATTATAGACTAGAATTGTATCTTTCCTTAGAAATATAGGGCACTCGCTTAAGAGTGGTAAAATGAAACCCAAGTACCTTTCTTGAACAGGGCGTCATCCTGATCCATCGTAGAGACCTTGTAATCTTGCAAGAAAGCCGAGCCGATTTTTCTTAGTGTCAAATAGAAACCAACAAAACTTAAACTTTTAAGGTAAATCATATAAGACAATGAAGGTATCATCTTACAGGGTAATACTTATCTTGAATTGTCACAGGAATTTTCCCAGTCATGGTCACAATCCATCGACACACCGAAAGGGGAGGAATGAACTTGAAATGCCTAATGGGTACCCTCACAACAAAATACGGTCCCATCATTAGATTGGCTACCATTTTTTTATTAAAGAAAACCTTTTAGGAAATTTAGACAAGTAAGCAATAATAACACCATAGAAATTACAAATCCGAACTACAAAGGGGTTCACGCGGTATGCATAGGTTGAATGCATGATTCAAGTCAGAGTATCAAAAACATTAAACACAAAGTTATATGCTTTATGCCAATTAAATTTACCAAAATCTAACATGGACTGACTATCTGTGCTGAAGAAGATGCATTTATTCGAAGTTTAAATACAGAGTTAACTTTCATGCCGAATACCAGGCTTCAAATGGTATTTCACACACACATACAAACAATATTAATAGAGTGAAAGACATTAACCCAAAATGTAATACAAACTCAAATAATTTCATGCTACAAAGTACTTCTCGACGAATTTTTCAGTGTACAGAACCCCATTTTATATATAAAGATATATACCGAATGAAAAATACAACAATCTTTAAAAGGAATTGCAGTCATCAAAGTCAACTAGTGGTTTGGAAGGACCTACAGAATGGTGGAATCCCAAGAAAAACTCAGTATGACCATACCCAACAGAGGTAAAGAAACATTATATTATTTTATCGAAAGTAAATTTTCTTTCACCTGAATAGAGTATAACATACAACACATAATGTGGGTTTTACAATGCTAAGCCAAATTTTTGGACTAGAAATTTTGCGCAATCTCACAGAGACCCAAGTCCAAGTCACAATGCATAAAAATAGGGGACACCCATAAAAGAAATTAGAGGAACAACGATAAACCATATGAGTAAAATTATATACACGTTAACTCCATTACAATGCCTGTGCTAGATCGTTGAAGTCGGGAATGAGGAGGCGACATTCAGAGAATCTTCAGAAAGGATTTAGGACAAATCAATAAGGAATTATTCTTACCTGTTTCGAGGAGGGCGGACAGTTTTCATTCGGTTACCCATTCTCATTTTCACTAGGACGTTCCTTCTCCATAGCATAAATGCCATATCGACTCTCCATAGTCATCTGTGGAGAGGTTATGCAGAGTGAAAAAGTTGAAAGGAGGGAAAAAAACATAATTACACCCTTCGGGAAGCAAAGTAAGGAGACAGTTAATTAAACCGTATCATGCCATGTGACTTTTGGGAGGTGGCCTACTCTACACTGGACATGAATTCCAGATGGTAGGCCTCAGAAGTGACCCTGTGCAGACCTCCATTAAATGACTATACAGAGGTTCAATGAGAGCCTGATAATCACCCTTCCATTTCTCGTGTCGAGTTAATGCAAAGGAGGGTGATGGGTCGAGACTTTACATTTTAACCATTGAGGCTAAGAATCATTCAGTTCGAGGGTAATGATAAGTCAGTTATTGTTACACTACTCGTGGAGGGGGATGCTACCCTTAGACTCCAACGACATATGACCAAATCCTTTAACATTGAAATGGACCAGGAACTAAACTTGTTCGATCTTTCTTCTTGGCCAAATTAAGATTAAAATCTTCAAGTCACAACTATAGTAAGACTGTGACTGGTGTCACGAAATTTATATGCATGCTGGGGCACCTCTTTTTTCTTATGACATGGCGTATTTCTCTATATACATTAACACTATCCAGAAAGGAGCGTGAAAGTTGTCGAGACTTTGGAAATTTCCCCATTTGAAACAATCATACCCTAGAAATATAACTTATGAAAGGCTTTAATATTATCAAATGTGATACATTTAAATGCATGTAAACACACATATAAAGAGATTTAATAATTAGGACATTATATATATATATATATAGATGTAGATGTACCTATATTAGAATGTATTTTGCAAGGAGTAAGGATTTGTTTTATAATACTGTTAACACTTCCCACTAATGATAGAAATATCATGGAATTAAAAACACTAGAACTGATAAGGCCACCCCTAGATATACATATGACCACTATGTAACACGAGTAACTTAAGGGAAAATAAAAAAGGTAGGAAACATAAACCTAGGAAGAGTTGAATAGAGATAACGTTTGCACTTTGAACTTCTCCTTACATCTTTTGATTTTTTTATTTGTAAAAGAAGAGAGTTAATGTCCCTAACAATTTATTTTTTAATTGGTAATTTTGGGGATCATTACATATGGTATCAGAGCGAGGTTTACAACACTTGGAACTTAAACAAGGCCAAAATATTTACTTAGCACATATTTGTCTGTTATGTAAAACTAACAAAACAATTACTGTTACAAGTAGAAAACACTTTTTTTTCTGTTGTAATCATGGCAGCCCAGAACGAAGAAGAAATCAAACTTGAGGAGAATCTTGAATAGAGACCTCTGGAAGAACAAAGATAGAATAGTGACGGAAGTTCACCAACTGAATTTCTAGAAACTATGAGAAATCTCATTGTGGAATTGCAAGTGTTCAAAGAAGACAATGAGAAACTAAAGAAAACACAACAAGAATAGCAGGAGATAAATGAAGTATTGATGCGTAGCATAGTAACAAAGAAGAGCCTGAAAGAAAATAATGAAGAAGAAGAGGTCAATAAAAGGGCCTCCAATAATTATGGTCCTGAAGGAGAAAAAAGGGACAGCTCTTCCGAAGGTACACCATCAGTAGAAGATAATACAAACATAGGAAGAAACGTAAAACAGGTGGAACACCTAGAGGGATAGTTTAAGAAAATCAAACCGTCCACCTTTGATGGGGAATCCACAATAGGGGAAGAGGCTGAAGCATGGTTATTGGACATTAAAAAGTATATCCAAATCTATAACTATTCCGGCAATATGAAGGTCAGAATGGCCATCTATAATTTGAAAGAAAAAGTAATCATATGGTGGTAGGATCTGAAGTTGGCCAAGGGCCTAAAGGAAAAACAGATGGAGTGGTTGGATTTTAAGCAGTACTGTAAGAAATAGTATTTATCTGAAATTTACTATGAAATAAAAACTCAAGAGTTTTATGAGCTACGACTCGGTCAAATGGCTATGGATGATCTGATAAACAAATTCCTGGAATTATTAAGGTTCACGCCTTATATCTGAGAGGACAAAGTAAAAATCCAACGGTTCCTAAGTTGTTTACCACAGTCCTATAAGGATAGAATAGAATTCAATAATCCCAAGTCCTTGAGTGAAGTTTTTAGGAAATCCCGAATGTGTTACGACCAATACAAATAGCGGTCATATTTTTCCAAGGCTTGGAAAGCCAAGAAACAAGACCAAATGAATCAATGGAAAAAGGGATATTAGCTAGCCCCTTTTCGTAACACAGCAAAGAGTTTTCCAAGGATATATTTTCACTCCAAAAACCATAACACCCAAGGAGGTGGTAAACCAGTTAATCTGGGAACAAAGAAGTTTGGGGACAGCCCCCGTGAACCATTAAAATGCTGGGAATGTGGAGAACCTCTTATAAGGAGGAACTGTCCATGTTTGACCTCAACAGATATGACTATGGTTCACAACCTACAGGAAGCCTCTACAGTGGGAGATGTGGGAAAAAGCTTACATCGTATCAATGTAGCCGTGGATGGCTGACAAGCTGACCATCAATCCACTGTAGTGGAAATTGACGGTAAAATTAACAATACTCGTATTTATGTTTCAATTGATCCAGGAGATACATTGAGTTATGTCGCTCCTGGTGTAGTGGATTCAAATAAACTTAAGAAAACAAAACATGCAAAATCTTGGCTAGTACAACTAGCAAAAGGAACAAAAATTAAAGTAGTGGAATTTATTTTTGATTGTGAGTTCAGTTTAGGTGGTCAAAACACAAATACAAATTTCAACATTCTACCGTTAGGATCTTATGACATAATTATCGGAATGGATTGGTTAGAAAGGCATAAAGCAGCGTTGGATTGTTATAAAAAATTACTCAAGTATAAAGATGAAAATGACACTATTAGGACAGTTCAAGGTATACAAAAACCAATCTCAGTTAGACAGATTTCAACAATGCAATTTAAGAAATGCATGAGAAAGGGTTGTCAGATTTATGTCATCCAAGTAACAAATCTGTTGGAAAAAGAAAACAAACCTCGCTTGGAGGATTTTGTTGTCTTGCATGATTTCAAAGATGTGTTTGTTGATGAGATACCTAAATTACCCCCAAGGAGAGAGATAGACTTTTGTATCGACCTACTACCTAGTTCAACCCCTATATCTAAATCACCCTACCGAATGAGTCTACCGGAATTAACAGAATTAAAAATTCAACTACATGAATTATTGGACAAAGAATATATCAAACCGAGTGCTTCACCATGGGGAGCACCAATCCTTTTTGTTAAAAATAAAGACGGAACTATGATATTATGCATTGATTACAAACAATTAAACAAAATGACTGTTAAAAACAAGTACCCCTTACCTAGGATCAATGATCTGTTCGATCAAGTAGGTGGGGAAAAGATTTTTTCTAAATTGGATTTAAGATCTGGTTATCACCATGTTAGAATAAAAGATGAGGACATAAGTAAAACAACATTCAAAACGAGATATGGACCTTACGAATTTGTTGTTATACCATTTGGACTCACCAACATGCCAACCACATTTATGTGTCTAATGAACAGTATTTTCAGTCAGTACTTGGACAAGTTTGTTTTGGTATTTATTGATGATATCCTAGTGTATTCTAAAACATAAGAATAACATGAAGAGAACCTAAGGATAGTTTTGCAAACTTTAAGAAAACACAAACTGTATGCCAAATTCGATAAGTGCGACTTTTATTAGAAGAAAATAAAGTACCTAGGACATGTAATATTTGAGGAAGGTATCGCAGTCGATCCTGAGAAAATAAAATCCATCATGGAATGGCCAATTCCTAAGGATGTAGCATACATCCAGTCATTCATGGGAATCACCAGATATTACCGTAGATTTATAGAGGGATTTTCCAATATTTCATACCCTATCACATCCTTACAAAAGAAGGGAACCAAGTTTAACTGGTCACAGAAATGTCAGAACAGTTTTAATAAGTTAAAGGAATTGTTAACAACTGTGCCCATTTTAAAAGTAGCAGATTTGGACAAGGACTTCACAGTCTATGTGGATGCGAATAAAGAGGGACTAGGTGGTGTCCTAACTCAAGAAGGGCACGTTATTTGTTATGAGTCTCGAAAACGAAAGGAACACGAATGAAACTATGTCACTCATGAATTAGAGTTGGCAACCGTAATACATGCCTTAAAGATGTGGCGACACTATATAATGGGCAAAACATTTTTGTTATTGACAAATAACAGTGGTGTGAAATTTTTGTTTATTCAACCAGACCTTAATGCAAGGCATGCAAGGTGCTTGGCCTTCTTGAGCGATTTTTTCTTTGAGGTAAGACATATCAAGGGTAAGGAAAACAAGGTGGTTGATGCCTTAAGCAGAAGAGTTCATGGGTTGCTTGAAATAAACATTAGCAGGGTAGAAAGTGATCTTGAGTAGAGGATAAAGGTTGCAAGTAATAATGACGAAAATTACACTAAAACAATGGCAGAATTACAGAATAATGCAAAACATTTAGCTAAAACAGAGCAAAGTTTGGACAGAAATGGTCTACTACATTTTAAAAATAGAATATACATACCATATTCGGTGTAATTAAAGCTAACAATTTTTTATGAAGTACACAAGAACCCATATTCTGGTCATCTGGGATACCAGAAAATGATAACAACACTAAGGAATCTATTTTATTGGCCTAATATGAAGGGTGAAACAGTAGAATACTTAGCTAAATGTCAATATTGTCAGCAGGTTAAAGCAGAACACCAGCATCAAGCCGGCCTGTTGCAGCCCTTACCTGTGACAGAATGGAAATGGGAGACTATATCACTGTATTTTATTACAGGTTTGCCTAAAACTCAAAAACAGAATGATTCAATTATGGTAGTAATCGATAAGCTTAGTAAGTATGCACACTTTATTCCTGTAAAGTCTACTTTTAAAGCTATTAACATTGTTGAAATATTTATGAAAGAGATTTTTAGACTGCATGGTATTCCTAAAATGGTGATTTTGGATAGAGACGTAAAATTTACATCTACATTTTGGAAAGAATTGCTAGTTAAGGTTGGTTGTCATTGATGTCAACCCTTGAAGAAAGTCCCACAATACAAATGTTTGGGTAATGGACCCAATATTTTTTGATGTAAAGATGACTCATTATTGTCTTTTCATGGTTGATGAGAAGTAAATATGGATGAACTCCAAAGTGGTCCCCTTATGGTGAAAGCCCTCACGAGAAGACACTTTACGGAGTAAGAGAAACCATGATTAATTGTAGAATAATGAGATGAAGGACAGTGAATTATCAGGGAAACTATCCTATATTTATAGTGATTGTCATGTCATTTTCGGTGGTATGTGGAACGTCACATAACTTCTCACGGTTAGAGAGTTATGACCATGTGAAGTTGGAGAACCTAGGTTTTAATAATGGAACCAAGTTTGTTTGATGGATAACTATGTGATTTTTGCTATATTTGAAGGTAATAAAATTATATATGGATAGTACATGTCATTCCATTTCTGGTGGTATGTGGAACGTCACATAATGCCTCACGGTTTGAGAGTTACGGCCTTACGAAGTTGAAGGACCCTCATATGTCATCTAGAAGCCCCAAAAGGTCAAAGTAGTCAAAGTGGTTTAAGAGTTTTTAAAGGTAAATAATAAATTGAAGTGATGATTGCACTATAATTCAAATTGAATACAAAATCAATTATTTAAATAATAAATTTAATGGAGAATTTAGAAGTGGGTTAACCCTGAAATAAGGAAAGTGGGCAAAGTAACCTAGAAGATGTTTTTAAGGAAGCTACTTGGACAGTATAAATAAGAGGCAAGGCTCTCTCATTTAAAACACACTTGAGCATATTGAATACCTATAGGTTTATGAATTAACCAAATGATATCTAATCTTAATTTGTGAGGAAAGTGAAGAAAAGAAGGCCGAGATTCAAGGAAGGATAAATTCTTTTGATAATGTTTTCTAAGGTATGTTTTTTTCAGGTCATCTCACCATTTTCGTAATATTTTTTTTTATAGAATGATTCAGACCATGAAATTGCTATGAAATTGAGGAAACATATCCAAGTATCTGTGCTAAAAAATTCAACTTGTGGGTCATTGTATTTTTGGAGTTACACTCCGTGGAAAATAGGGTTTGTGGCTAGTCATGAAACTAGTCAAAAACAGGTTTTTCGGGTAAAAGTGTCATAACTTCTTCATAACAAATCCAAATTCAATAATACAAAATGTGTTGGTTAGAGTACAGTCTGTAGTATGTTTTTTAACATTTTAAGATCAATTCAACAAATATTTCATGCGGGGAATTCTCTACAAGGTCTCTCTACAGAATAAGCCAGAATTCACCAAGGTGTACCATTTTTTCCATAACTCCTTTTTCTGAGAGGTTCCAAGTAGTGACACCTGGAGGAATTTCATAAAACAAACTGAATAACATTGTGTATCAGTTTAAGATCTTTGTTCATTACAGGTACAAAGTTATGATTATTTCAAGTTAGGGTTGTTGACTAATCCAAAACTAGTCTTGTGAGACTAAAGAAACGTTTGATGAAAATGCTAGTTTCTTATTGTTAAAGTTAAGGAAGGTTTGCAGGTATGCGATCATATACACCAGGTCTATTATAGAGTTACAAATCATATTTGGATGATGAAATTGATGAGGGATTTTGGTTGAGGTACAAGTTGGGTACATGGTTGAGACAAGTAGTTGATGAGTTGGCACATACATGAGGTGTATAGTTGATGATGTTGGTACATATTGATGAGTCATAGTT
>JASDQU010102726.1:136190-151067 GCA_032191745.1 Picea mariana | reverse complement strand
ATGAGGTGTATAGTTGATGATGTTGGTACATATTGATGAGTCATAGTTGATGAGTACTTGAAACATGATTGGTACATACTTGGTACATGGTTGGTTTCACTTGTTTATGGTACAGGTTGATTACATATTGTTTGTTATAGGTTGGTGCATGGTTGATGCACTTGTTTATGGTACATGTTGATTACAGGTTTAGGTACAGGTTGATTCATGGTTGATGCATGCTTCAGGTTTATTGGTACATGTTTACAATGTTATATCTCACAGTGATAGTGTGACAGTGGTTCCATCATTCTACTTCTAATTCAGTGCAGTTGGATGGGGCAAGGATAGGTGGTTGTAGCCACCTTCCAGTTGTAGTCGGAGAACACAGGGGGTTGTAGCCGCCTTCTGGTTGTAGCCAGAGAATTGGGGAGTTGGAGCTTCCCTCAGGTTGTAGCCTGTGAAACTACGGGGTTGGAGCCTCCTTCCAGTTGCAGCTGGAAAAAAAAGGAAGTTGGTGCTTCTAGTGAATGCACTTCTTCAAGACATGTAAGATAAAGCATTATGTGGTTTTCTCCCGCTTTGGGTTTCCACGTAAAACACTAGTGTACTGTGTATGTGTATGATTGTTCATTTGTTCATTGCTTATTTACTCTGTAGTTATTGGATGATAATGATACATTGATATAAAAGTTGGATTATATGGTTAAAAAGGATTATTATTGATCTATTACTAATTCACCCCCCCTCTCAGTAATCCAACAAGAATTGTTTGCAGGGTTAAATACTAACTTGAATTTCGACACAAGTTATCATCCAAAAACAAATGGGAAGATCGAATGAACAAACCAAATCATGGAAGATATGATATGAATGTATGTAAGGACAAAACCAAACAAGTGGGAAGACTACTTGCACTTGGTGGAATTTGCGTACAACAATTGTTACCACACATCGACTAAGATGAGCCCCTTCGAAGTATTGTACATAAGAAAGTGTATGACTTCGATCAGCTGGGATAACCTAGTTGATAGAATCATGGTGGGACCAGAAATGCTCAAGGAAATGGAGAGTACGGTAAAAAAAGTACAACAAAATTTAAAAGAGGCACAGGACAGACATAAAAGTTACGCGGACCTAAAAAGAAGACACCAGGAATTCCAAATGGGATACCACATTTATTTAAAAGTCAAATCCAAAAGAAGTTCACTAAATCTTGGAAATTGTTCCAAGTCGGCACCCATGTTTTGTGGTCCTTTCAAGATCTTAGCTCGAATTGGACCCATGGAATATCAACTTGCACTTCATGCAAATATGAAAATTCATAATGTATTTCATGTTTCTTTATTAAAGAATTATGTTCATGATCCTACTTATATGATAGATTGGAACTTGGCACAGGTGGAACTAGAAGGCGAGTTCCAAGTGAAACCTCTGTGCATTATGGACAGGAGAGAAATAGCACTATGGAACAGATTCGTCGCCTAGGCAAAAGTGCAATGGAAGCACTTTAGTCCTGAGGAGGCCACTTGGGAGTTGGAGGGAGATTTGTAGAAATCTCATCCAATCATGTTCCAAGAAAGGGATGAACACTGAGGGCGGTGTTTTATTGAAGAGGAAAAGGATGTAACATCAGAAAAAACAAATTATTTTTTTAAGGCTGAAAATGCTTAGGAATTTATTTCCATTTTTGGTAAATTCGAAATTGGAAAATTATTGCCATTTATGGAAATTTCGAATTTCGAATTTAGTTAATTGTAAATAATGATTATGGTTGTTGGGAAAAGATATGATTGGACCCAAATAACTCTTTGACTATGACACTTGTATGAAACAAATATTTTTATATTTATTGTTGATGGACAAATGGAACAACCATGTTAAAATCAGTTGACCATGACTCCATGAGAGGGGAACATGTTGGAACTACCTCGGGGCTGAATGTTACATGTGGAAAATCAATAATTTGACCATAGGCAGCCCCTGAAAATCATGGATTTGGAAGGCTGCGAAAATTCCCCAAAGGGAAAAGACCTAGGGACAATTGTTTTTGGATAAATGGCATATGGGAGGAGGCGGGATGCTGCCTAGTATGTATGGGAAAGGAATTATCTCTTGTTGTTATGAACACTACTTTTTGAGTGTGAGGAAAGGAGAATTTGTTGAAACTGAAGGACTATTGCTGAGGAGGAGTTCTGAGTTCGTCCTCATGGATTCATGGTCAGGCTAGGGGGTGAACAGGACAAGTAAATTGGTTGTTTTGTTCTAAGGTTGGGAGGAACTTGGTTGTTCCATTTGTTGTTTGAAAACTGTTCAGATATGTCTATCTACTCCTCTGGTTAAATATTATTGAATTATTGGCTGCTAGAATGCATCTATTTAAATATGGATGAATTGTTTTGTTTATTAAATTCTGATGCAATGAGGTGAAATGTAGGATAAACTCTTACAATTTTAATTGCATAAGTTGAGTAAACTTTCTATGTTTCTTGGTTGGGATGGAATTTATTTATGAAATTATATTGGAAAATACATCTATGTTAAATAGAATATGATTTCGAATATTGTGCTAGAAAATCCCTATCCGATAGGTGATTCATTTACATCTAGATATTCAATTTTGCATGTAAACTGTAGACTGTGCAAATGATAAAGGAGATTTTGAAAGTAAAACTCAGATCTAAATACACATATATATGTATAGTCATATCTCTGTAGGACATTTTATTTATTTATTTTGGACGAATCATCGTATTGATTTATTACTGTTGGAATAAAGCAAATATACTACAATTCTTACAGTCTTACAGTCTCTCTTTAGTAAGAAAATTTTGGAAGTAAAATTGAAAGATTAGAATTATACATACATATTTTATTATAGGCCAAATACACAAGTAGAAATAGATGACTATGGCGATCAAACTGTATTAATGTCATTCCAGACTGGAATTTATTACATACAATAGGAAGTAACTATAGATACAATTATATAGATATGCATATATAGGTATATCTGGCTATACCAAACCTCAGACTCTTTTAAATTACCTATTCTATACATTCCATCAGTTGCCATTAATATCAATGAAAACGAATAGTTCAGACAGTCACAAACGGAGTTCTGGAATAAAACAATATAGTAGTAATCTAAATAAAGTGAAGAGTATACACCCCGGAACCATATAATTTCGATACGCATAGACCTACTATAGTAATAATCAAAAAAGGAAAAGCTATAGAAATAAACAAAGGAATTGCTCAAATTTATTTATAAAATCCAAAGTAAACCTAGAAAGGGTACAAGACATAATTACTCTTCATGGATACATGTTGCTATTCATTCCAAAAATATTTGTATAATAGATCTAGTATTCTGAAAAAGAAGGGATTGTTCGAGTTTCCATCTAAGTCGACTATACAATTTTGAACAATGGTATAGTCTTGCTCATATCATCCTATTACAGAGAAACATGGTTTTAGTCGTTATGTTTTTCCTTTAAACTGAATATTAAGAGATAGTGAATCAACCATCTTTATGAACCTGAACAATCTCGCCCATGATGATTGTATTATAGACCAGAATCATATATTTCCTTATAAATCTAGGGCACTCGCTTAAGAGCAGTAAAATGAAACCCGAGTACCTTTCTTGAACAGGGCACGGTCCTGATCAATCGTAGTGACCTTGTAAGCCTGCAAGAAAGATGAGGCAATTTTTTTTAGCGTCAAATAGAAACCAACAAAACTTAAACTTTTAAGGTAAATCATATAAGAAAATGAAGGTCTCATGTTACAAGGTAATACTCATCTTGAATTGTCATAGGAATGCTCCCAGTCATGGTCACAATCCATCAACACACTGAAATTGGAGGAATGAACTTGAAAGGCCTGATAGGTACCCTCGCAGCAAAATAGGGTCCCATCATTAGATTGACTACTATTTTTTATTAAAGCAAACCTTTCAGGAAATTTAGACAAGTAAACAATAATAACAACATAGAAATTGCAAATCCGAACTAGAAAGGGGTTCACGTGGTATTTGTAGGCCAAATGCATGATTCACATCAGAGTATCAAAAACATTAAACACAGATTTATATGCTTTATGCCAATTACATTTACCAAAATCTAACATGGACTGACTATCCGTGCTAAAGAGGATGCATTTATTCGAATTTTAAATACAGAGTTAACTTTCATGCCAAATACCACGCTTCGAATGGTATTTCACACACATAGAAAAATGATATTAACAGAGTGAAAGACATTAACCCCAAATGTAATATAGACTCAAATAATTGCATGCTGCAAAGTACTTCTCAAAGAATTGTTCGGTGTACAGAACCCCATTTTATATATAAAGATATATATCGAATGGAAAGTACAACAATCTTTAAAAGGAATTGCAGTCATCAAAGTCAACTAGTGGGTTGGAAGGACCTACAGAATGGTGGACTCCCAAGAAAAACTTAGCATGACCATACTGAACAGAGGAAAAGAAACATTATATTATTTTATCGAAAGGAAATTCTTTTTCACCCGAATAGCATACAACACACAGTGTGGGTTTTACCCTGCTAAGTCGACTTTCTGGACTAGAACTTCCGCGTAGTCTCATAGAGACCCAACTCCAATTCATAGCACATAAAGATAGGGGACACCCATAAAAGAAAATAGAGGAACAAAGATAAACCTTATGAGTAAAATTATATACTTGTAAACTCCATTACAATGTCTGTGCTAGATCGTTGAATTCAGGACCAAGGAGGCAACATTCAGATAATCTTCAGAAAGGATTTAAGACAAATCAATATGGAAGTATTCTTACCTGTTTTGAGGAGGGCGGCCAGTTTGCATTCAGTTACCCATTCTCATTTTCGCCAAGATGAGCCTTCTCCACAACATAAACACCAGATCGACTCTCCGTAGGCATCTGTGGAAAGGTTTCGCAGAGTGACAAAGTCGAAAGGAGGGAATAAAACCTAATTACACCCTTCTAGAAGCAAAGTAAGGAGATAGTTAGTGAAGCTGTATCATGCCATGTGACTTTCGGGAGGTTGCCTACTCTTCTCTAGACACAAAGGCCAGATGACAGGCCTTAGAAGGGACCCTACACAGACCTCCATTAAATGATTGTACAGAGCTTCAATGCGACCTTGACAATCACCCTTTTGTTTATCATGTCACGTTAATGCAAACGAGGGAGATGGGTTGAGACTAAATACATTTTAACCATTGAGGCTAAGCCTCATTCAGTTCGAGGGTAACAATAAGTTGATTATCGTTACACTACTCGTGGAGGGGGATGTTACCCTTGGACTCCAATGACATATGACCAACTCCTTTAACATTGAAATGGACTAGGAACTAAACATGTTCGATCTTTCTTCTTTGCAAAATTAAGATTAAAATCTTGAATTCACAACTATAGTAAGACTTTGACTGGTGTCATGAAAGTTATATGCATGATGGGACACCTTTTTTTTCCTATGACATTGTGTATTGATCTATATACATTAACAGTATCTAGAAAAGAATGCGAAAGTTGTCGGGACTTTGGAAATTTCCCCATTTGAAACAATCATACCCTAGAAATATAACTTATGAAAGGATTTAATAGTATCAAACGTGATACATTTAAATGTATGTAAACACACATATAAAGAGAGTTAATAATTAGGAGATTATATATATATATATATATATATATATATATATATATATATAGATGTACCTATATTAGAATGTATTTTGCGAGTAAGGATTTGTTTTGGAATATTGTTAACACTTCCCACTGATGATAGAAATATCAAGGAATTCAAAAGGCTAGGACTGATAAGGCCACCCCTATATATACATATGACTACTATGTAACACGAGTAACTTCAAGGAAAATAAACAAGGTAGGAAACATAAACCCAGGAAGAGTCGAATAGAGATAATGTCTGTACTTTTATCTTATCCTTACATCTTTTGAATTTGTTATTTGTAAAGGAAGAGAGTTAATGTCCCTAATAATTGTTTTTTTAATTGGTTATTTTGGGGATCATTACATATGGTATCAGAGCGAGGTTTACAACACTTGGACCTTAAACAGGGCCAAAATATCTACTTAGCACATATTTGTCTGTTATGTAAAACTAACAAAACAATTACAGTTACAAACAGAAAACACTTTTTTTTTGTTGTAATCATGGCAGCCTAGATTGAAGCAGAAATCAAACTCGAGGAGAATATTGAACAGAGACCTCCTGAAGAACAGAGATAGAACAGTGACGGAATTTCGCCAACTAAAGTTCTAGAAACTATGAGAAATCTTATTGTGGAATTGCAAGTTTTCAAAGCAGACAATGATAAACTAAAGAAAACACAACAAGAACAACATGAGATAAATGAAGTACTTCTACATAGCATAGTAACAAATAAGATACTGAAAGACAATAATGAGAAGAAGAGGTCAATAAAAGGGCGTCCAAAAATTCTATTCCTGAAGGAGAAAAAGGGGAAAGCTCTTCCAAAGGTACACCATCAGTAGAAGATAAGACAAACACAGGAAGAAAAAGAAAACAAGTGGATCACTTGGAGGGAGATTTTAAGAAAATCAAACCATCCACCTTTGATGGGGAATCCAGAATAGGGGAGGAGGCTGAAGCATGGTTATTGGACATTAAAAAGTATTTCCAAGTCTACAACTATTCCAACAATATGAAGGTTAGAATGGCCATCTATAATCTGAAAGGAAAAGCAAGCATATGGTGGAAGGGTCTGAAGTTGTCCAAGGGCCTAAAGGAAAAATAGATGAAGTGGTCAGATTTTAAGAAGTACTTTAAGAAACAATATTTATTTGAAATTTACTATGAAAGAAAAACTAAATAGTTTTATGAGCTACGACTCAGTCAAATGGCTATGGATGATCTGATAAACAAATTCCTGGAATTATTAAGGTTCGTGCCTTATATATGGGAGGACAAAGTAAAAATCCAACAGTTCCTAAGTTGTTTACCACAGTCGTATAAAGATAGAATTGAATTTGATAATCCCAAGTCCTTGAGTGAATTTTTTAGGAAATCCCGAATGTGTTACGACCAATATAAACAATGGTCAGAATTTCCCAAGGCTTGGAAAGACAAGAAACAAGACCGAATGAATCAACAGAAGAAGGGATATCAGCCAGTCCCTTTTCGAAACACAACAAAGAGTTTTCCAAGGAAATATTTTCACTCCAAAAACCAGAACACTCAAGGAGGTGGTAAACTAGTTAATCTGGGAACAAAGAAGTTTGGGGACAACCCCCACGAACCGTTAAAATGGCAGGAATTTGGAGAACTTCATTTAAGGAGGAACTATCCACGTTTGGCCTCAGCAACCAGGACTATGGTTCACAACCTATAGGAAGCCTCTACAGTGGGAGATGTGGGCAAAATATTACATTGGATCAATGCAGTCGTGGATGGCCTACCAGTTGACCATCAATCCACTGTAGTGGAAATTGAAGGTAAAATTAACAATACTCGTATTTCTGTTTTAATTGATCTAGGAGCTACGTTGAGTTACATCGCTCCTGGTGTAGTGGATTCAAATAAACTTAAGAAAACAAGACATGAAAAATATTAGCTAGTACAACTAGCAACATGAACAAAAATAAAAGTAGTGGATTTTATTTCTGATTGTGAGTTCAGTTTAGGTGGTCAAAACACAAAGACAAATTTGAGCATTCTACTGTTAGGATCTTATGACATAATTATCAGAATGGATTGGTTAGAAAGGCATAAAGTAGTGTTAGATTGTTATGAAAAATCACTCAAGTATAAAGATGAAAATGACACTGTTAGGACATTTCTAGGTGTACAAAAACTAATCTTAGTTAGACAGATTTCAGCAATGCAATTTAAGAAATGCATGAGAAAGGGTTGTTAGATTTATGCCATCCAAGTAAAAAATCTTTAAACAAACCTAGCTTGGAGGATTTTGTCATCTTGCATGATTTCAAAGATGTGTTTGTTGATGAGATACCTGAATTACCCCCAAGGAGAGAGATAGAATTTTCTATCGACCTACTACCTGGTTCAACCCCTATATCTAAATCACCCTACCGAATGAGTCTACCAGAATTAACAGAATTAAAAATTCAACTACAGGAATTATTGGAAAAAGAATATATCAGATCAAGTGTTTCACCATAGGGAGCACTAGTCCATTTTGTTAAAACGAAAGACGAAACTATGAGATTATGCATCGATTACAGACAATTAAACAAAATGATTATTAAAAACAAGTACCCCTTACCTAGGATCAATGATCTGTTCGATCAAGTAGGTGGGGAAAATATTTTTTCTAAATTGGATTTAATATTTGGTTATCACCATCTTAGAATAAAATATGAGGACATAAATAAAACAACATTCAGAATGAGATATGGACATTATGAATTTGTTTTTATACCGTTTGGACTCACTAATGCGCCAACCACATTTATGTGTCTAATAAACAATATTTTCAGTCAGTACTTGGACAAGTTTGATTTGGTATTTATTGACGATATCCTAGTGTATTCTAAAATAGAAGAAGAACATGAAGAGCACCTAAGGATAGTTCTGGAAACTTTAAGAAAACACAAACTATATGCCAAATTCGATAAGTGCGACTTTTATCAGAAGAAAATACAGTACCTAGGACATGTAATATATTAGGAAGGTATTGCAGTCGATCCTGAGAAAATAAGAGCCATCATGGAATGGTCGATTCCTAAGGATGTAGTGGACATCTGGTCATTCATGGGAATCACTGGATATTATCGCAGATTTATAGAGGGATTTTCCAAGATTTCATACCCTATCACATCCTTACAAAAGAAGGGAACCAAGTTTAATTGGTCACAGAAATGTCAAGACAATTTTAATAGGTTAAAGGAATTGTTAACAACTGCACCCATTTTAAAAGTAGCAGATGCGGACAAGGACTTCACAGTTTGTGTGGATGCGAGTAAAGAGGGACTAGGTGGTGTCCTAACTCAAGAAGGGCATGTTATTTTTTATGAGTCCCGAAAACTAAAGGAACACGAACAAAACTAATTCACTCATGACTTAGATTTGGCAGTCGTAATACATGCCTTAAAGATGTGGCGGAACTATATAATGGGCAAACAAATTCTGTTATAGATAGATACCAATGGTGCAAAATTTTTTTTTGGTCAACTAGATCTTAATGCAAGGCAAGCAAGGTGGCTGGCCTTCTGGATCGAATTTGAATTTGAGGTAAGACATATCAAGGGTAAGGAAAAAAAGGTGGCTGATGACTTAAGAAGAAGAGTTCATGGGCTGTTTGAAATAAACATTAGCAGGGTAGAAAGTGATATTTAGCAGAGGATAAAGGCTGCAGGTAATAACGATGAAAATTACATTAAAATAGTGGCAGAATTACAGAATAATGCATAAAATTAAGATAAAACATATCGGAGTTTGGACATAAATGGTCTACTACGATTTAAAAATAGAATATACATACCAGATTCAACGGGATTAAAGATAACATTTTTGGATGAAGTACACAAGAACCCATATTATGGTCATCCGGGATACCAGAAAACGATAACAACACTGAGGAAGCTATTTTATTGGACTAATATGAAGGGGGAAACAACAAAATACTTAGCTAAATGTCAAGATTGTCAGCAGGTTAAAGCCGAACACTAGCATAGAGCTGAACTATTGTAGCTTTTACCTATGCTAGAATGGAAATGGGAGACTATATCACTGGATTTTATTACAGGTTTTCCTAGAACTCAAAAATAGAATGACTCAATTATGGTAGTAATCGATAAGCTTAGTAAGTTTGCACACTTTATTCATGTAAAGTCTACTTTTAAAGATATTAACATCGCTGAAATATTCATGAAAGAGATTCTTAGATTGCATGGTATTCCTAAAATGGTGATTTCGGATAGAGACGTAAAATTTACATCTACATTTTGGAAAGCTTTGTTTGCATGGTTAAATACTAACTTGAATTTCAGCACAAGTTATCATCCACAAACGGATGGGCAGACCAAACAAACAAACCAAATTGTGGAATATATGTTATGAATGTACGTAAGGACAAAACGAAACAAGTGGGAAGACTACTTGCACTTGGTGGAATTTGTGTACAACAATGGTTACCAAACATCAACTAAGATGAGCCCCTTCAAAGTATTATACGACAGAAAGTGTACGTCTCCGATCAGCTAGGATAACCTCATTGATAGACTCATAGTGGGACTAGAAATGCTCAAGGAAATGGAGAGTACAATAAGAAAAGTACAACAAAATTTAAAAGAGGCACAGGAAAGACAAAAAACTTATGCAGACCTGAAAAGAAGACACCAGAAATTCCAAGTGGGAGACCAAGTTTATTTTAAAGTCAAAGCCAAAAGAAGTTCACTAAAGATAGAAAACTGTTCCAAGTTGGTGCCCATGTTTTGTGGTCCTTTCGAGATCTTAGCTCGAATTGGACCCGTGGCATATCAACTTGCACTTCCTGGAAATCTGAAAATTCATAATGTATTTCATGTTTCTTTATTAAACAATTATGTTGATGATATACTCATATGATCGATTGGAACTTGGTGTAGGTGGAACCAGAAGGTGAGTTCAAAGTGGGACCTCTACGCATTTTGGAAAGGAAAGAAATAACACTACAGAATAGAGTCGTCGTCCAGGTAAAAGTGCAATGGAAGCACTTTAGTCCTAAGGATGGCACTTGGGAGTTGGAGGGAGATTTGTAGAAATCTTATCCAATCATGTTCCAAGAAAGGGACGAACACTGAGGATAGTGTTTTATTGAAGGGGGAAAGGATGTAACATCCAAAAAAATAAATTATTTTTTTAAGTTTGAAAATGCTTAGGAATTTATTTCTGTTTTTAGAAAATTCTTAATTGGAAAATTATTGCCATTTATGGCAATTCCGAATTTCAAATTTAGTTAGTTGTAAATAATGATTATGGATGTTGGGCAAAGATTTGATTTGACACAACTAACTCTTTGACTATGACACTTGTAAGAAACAAATATTTTTATATTTATTGTTGGTGGACAAATGGAACGGCCAGGTTAAAATCAACTAACCATGACTTCATAAGAGGGGAACATATTGGAACTACCTCAGGGCTGAATGCTATGTGTGGAAAATCAAGAATTTAACCATAGGAAGCCCCTAAAAATCAGGGATTTGGAAAGCTACAAAAATTCCCCAAAGGGAAAAGACCCAGGCATAATTATTTTTGGATAAATGACATATGGGAGGAGGTGGGACATTGCCTAGTATGTCAGGGAAAGGAATTATCTCTTGCTGTTATGAATACTACTTTTTGAGTGTGAGGCAAGGAGAAGTTGTTGAAATTGATGGACTATTGCTGAGGAGGAGTTCTAAGTTTTCCCTCATGGATTCATGGTCAGGCTAGGGGGTGAATGGGACAAGTAAATTGGTTGTTCTATTCTAAGGTTGGTTGGAACTTGGATGTTCCATTTGTTCTTCAGAAACTGTTCAGATATGTCTATCTAATCCTTCTTTGGTTAAATATTATTGAATTATTGGTTGCTAGAATGCATCTGTTTAAATTTGGATGAATTTTTTTGTTTGTTAAATTCCGATGGAATGAGGTGAAATGTCTGATAAACCCTTACAGTTTTAATTGCAGAAGTTGAGTAAAATTTCTATGTATCTTGGCTGGGATGGAATTTATTTATCAAAGTACATTGGGAGATACATCTATGTTAAATAGAATATGATTTCGAATACTGTGCTAGAAAATCCCTACCTAATAGGTGATTCATTTCCATCTAGATATTCAATTTGGCATGTAAACTGTAGACTGTGAAAACGCTAAAGGAGATTTTGAAAGTAAAACTAAGATCTAAATATACATATATATGTACATTCATATCTCTGTACGACATTTTTTTTTATTTTGGACGAATCGTCCTATTGATTTATTACTGTTGGAATAAAGTAAATATAGTACAATTCTTATAGTCTTACATTATCTCTTTAGTAAGAAAATTCTGGAAGTAAAGTTGAAAGATTAGAATTATACTTACATATTTTATTATAGGCCAAATACACAGGTATAAATAGATGCCTATAATGATCAGACTGTATTAATGTTATTCCAGACTGGAATTTATTACATACAATAGGAAGTAACTATGGATACAATTATATAGATATGCATATATAGGTATAGTTGGCTATACCAAACCTCAGAATCTTTTAAATTACCTATTGAGTACATTCCATCAGTTTACATGAATATCGATGAAAATGAATAGTTCAAACAGTCACAAACGAAGTTCTGGAATAAAACAATACAGTAGTAATCTAAAGAAAGTGAAGAGTATACCCCCTGGAGCCATATAATTTCTATACGCATAGACCTACTACAATAATAAATAAAAAATGCAAAGCTATAGGAATAAACAAAGGACTCGTTCGAATTTCTTTATAAAATCCAAAGTAAACCCAGAAAGGGTACAAGACATAATTACTCTTCACGGATACATGTTGTTATTCATTCCAGAAATATTTGTATTACTGATCTAGTATTCTGAAAAAGAAAGGACTGTTTGAGTTTCAATCTAAGTCGAATATACAATTTTTAACAATGGTATAGTCATGATCATATCATCCTATTACACAGCAATAGGGTTTTAGTCCTTATTTTTTTTCTTTAAATTGAAGATACAGAGATAGTGAATCGACCATCTTTATGAACCTGAACGATCTCACCCATGATGATTGTATTATAGACCAGAATCATATATTTCCTTAGAAATATAGGGAACTCACTTAAGAGCAGTAAAATGAAACCCAAGTACCTTTATTAAACAAGGCATGGTCCTAATCCATCACAACGACCTTGTAAGCCTACAAGAAAGACAAGACGAGTTTTCTTAGCGTCAAATAGAAACCAACAAAACTTAAACTTTTAAGGTAAATAATATAAGACAATGAAGGTATCATCTTACAGGGTAATACTTATCTTGAATTGTCACAGGAATTCTCCCAGTCATGGTCACGATCCATCGACACACTGAAAGGGGAGGAATGAACTTGAAAGTCCTGATGGGTACCCTCGCAGCAAAACAAGGTCCCATCATTAGATTGGCTAGCATTTTTTATTAAAGCAAACCTTTCAAGAAATTTAGACAAGTAAACAATAATAACACCATAGAAATTGCAAATACGAACTACAAAGGGGTTCGCATGGTATGAGTAGGCCAAATGCATGATTTAATTCAGAGTATCAAAAACATTAAACATAGAGTTATATGCTTTATGCCAATTACATTTACCAAAATATAACATGGAATGACTATCTGTGCTGAAGAGGATGCATTTATTTGAAGTTTAAATACAAAGTTAACTTTCATGCTGAATATCAGACTTCGAATGGTATTTCACACACACAGACAAATGATATTAATAGAGTGGAAGATGTTAACCCCAAATGTAATACAAAATAAAATAATTTTATGTTGCAAAGTACTTCTCAACAAATTTTTTGGTGTACAGAACCCCATTTTATATATAAATATATATACCGAATGGAAAATACAACAATCTTTAAAAGGAATTGCAGTCATCAAAGTCAACTAGTGTTTTGGAAGGACCTATGGAATGGTAGACTCCCAATAAAAAATCAGTATGACCATACCCAACAGAGGCAAAGAAACATTATATTATTTTATCGAAAGGAAATTTTATTTCACCCGAATAGAGTAAAACATACAACACACAGTGTGGGTTTTACTGTGCTAAAATGACTTTCTGGACTAGAACTTCCACATAGTCCCATAGAGGCCCAACTCCAAGTCACAACGCATAAATATAGGGTACACCCATAAAATAAAGTAGAAGAACAACGATAACCTTATGAGTAAAAGTATATACACGTTAACTGCATTAGAATGCCTGTGCTAGATCGTTGAAGTTGATAACGAGGAGGTGGCATTCATAGAATCTTCAGAAAGGATTTAGGACAAATCAGTAGGGAAGTTTTCTTACTTGTTTCGAGGAGGGCGGCCAGTTCACATTCGGTTACCCGTTCTGATTTTAGCCAGTGTGAGCCTTCTCCATAGCATAAACACCAGATCGACTCTCCATAGTCATCTGTGGAGAGGTTACGTAGAGTGACAAAGTCAAAAGGAGGGACCAAAACCTAATTACACCCTTCTGGAAGAAAATTAAGGAGACAAATAATGAAACCATATTATGCCATGTGACTTTTGGGAGGTGGCCTACTCTGCACTAGACACAAAGGCCAGATGACAGGCCTTGGAAGGGACCCTGCACAGATCTCCATTAAATGACTATACAGAGGTTCAATGCGACCTTGACAATCACCCTTCCATTTCTTGTGTTGATTTAATGCAAAGGAGGGCGATGGGTCGAGACTTTACATTTTAACCATTGAGGCTAAGCTTCATTTAGTTCGAGGGTAATGATAAGTCGGTTATCATTACACTACTCGTGGAGGGGGATGATACCCTTGGACTCCAACGACATACGACCAAATCCTTTAACATTGAAATGGACCAGGAACTAAACTTGTTCGATCTTTCTTCTTGGCCAAATTAAGATTAAAATCTTGAAGTCATAACTAGAGTAAGACTGTGACTGGTGTCACAAAAGTTATATGCATGATGGGACAGCTTTTTTTTCTTATGACATGGTGTACTGCTCTATATACATTAACACTATCTAGAAAGGAACGCGAAATTTTTCAAGACTTTGGAAATTCCCCCATTTGAAACAATCATACCCTAGAAATATAACTTATGAAAAGCTTTAATAGTATCAAACATGATACATTTAAATGTATGTAAACACACATATAAAGAGAGTTAATAATTAGGAGATTAT
>JASDQU010102726.1:108446-125362 GCA_032191745.1 Picea mariana | reverse complement strand
TATGAGCTCATTGTTGTTAACTCTTCACATGTTGTATTTCCCTTAGGCAATTTCATGCTTTCCTAGTTAGTGTTTCAATGCTTTCTTAGATCAGTTTGATTTCAGCAACATAGATTAGATTAGATTAGTTCTACTTCAGTCCTGCATATACAGTGCGTGTGCTTCATCAGTCTACATACCCTGGGTTGACAGTTAAATGGTTGTGCAAGTACTACAACGTTATTATAACGACATATATTTTTCCTGACAGGGAGCACTTTGGAGTTCATCCATATTTACTTCTTATCAACCATGACAAGAAAATAATGAGTCATATTTACATCAAACAATCTTGGCTCCATTACCCAAACCTTTCTACTGTGGGGCTTTCTTCAAGGGTTGACATCAATGACAACCAACCTTAATCAACAATCTCCCCCTTTGGCATTGATGATAACACTCTGATGCAATATTGAAATCATATCACTCATGATCCCCCTTGAACCATGCCTCTATCCTCTGTATCTGATAAATTTTCCTCTATCCTCTGCATATGATAAATCAGCTCCCCCTGGAACCATGCCTCTGTGCTCTACATCCAATAAATCTCTCCCCCTTTGTCATTAATGGAAAATGCATCTTTCCATCTGGGGTTGCTCCCCCTGATTGAACTGCCCTCTTTTGGTGCTTCCTCATGTAAATCTAAGACATATAAGATAAGCATTCAAAAATCATTCAAAAAGAATTCATTTTGGAGTATAAATGACTCCAAGTCTTTGGCAAAGATATTCAAAGGCTTCCCGTGGAAGTGGTTTTGTAAATATATCTTCCACTTGTTCTTTTGTGCCCACATACTCAACTCTGATGTTCTTTTCTGCAACCTGTTCCCATAGAAAGTGATACTTGATTGGAATGTGCTTTGTCTTAGATTGCATCACCGAATTTTTTGAGATACTGATGGCATTTGTATTATCACAATATATTGGAATAGGCTCATCATACTCAACCTGTATATTTGTCAAAGTTTGTTTCATCCAAAGAACCTGTGTACAACATGTTGTTGCTGCAATATACTCTACCTCAGATGTAGATAGAGATACTGATGATTGTTTCTTTCTTATCCATGATACCAAACACTCACCTAAGTAGAACGTTGCTTCACTGATGCTTCATCGGTCATCAATACAACCTTCCCAATCTGCATCTATGTAGGCAATAAGTGATAGATCTTTTCCTTTTGAATACCATAATCCAAACTCTTTTGTTCCTTTGAGATATATGAAAATCCTCTTTACTGTTAATACATGTGATTCCTTTGGTGCTACTTGAAATCGTGCCACCTGTCCAACTTCTTGCATTACATATGGTCTGGATGCTATCACACATAGTAGGCTGCCAATCATTGACCTGTATTTCCTCTAATCTATAGACTTTGAATCATCATATTTTCTCAACTTACAACTGGTTTGCATGGGAGTGATAACTGGTTTGCAATATTCCATTTCAAACCTCTTTAGCATTTCTCTGATATACTTGGTTTGAGAAATAAAAATTCCTTGGTTGCTTTGATGTATCTGAAGTCCCAGAAAGAAGGATAGTTCTCCAAGTAACGACATTTCAAATTCATTCTGCATGTCTTTTGCAACTTTCTAGCTTAACCTGTCATCATCACTACCAAAAATAATGTCATCAACATAAACTTCAATTAATAAAATATTACCTTGACTTACCTTGATGTAGAGGTTGTTGTATGCACTTCCTTTTTTGAACCCTGCCTGTTGCAGATACTTATCCAGTCTGGAGTACCATGCTCTAGGATCTTGTCTTAGACCATACAAGGCCTTCTTTAATTTACATACATAGTCTGTGTTCTTTGACAACTAAAATCCTTCTGGTTGTTCAATGTAGACTTCTTCTTCAAGTTCCCCATTCAGAAAAGCCGATTATACATCCATTTGATATACTTTAACATTTTTGGAGCATGCATAAGCTAAAAGTAAATGGATTGCTTCCATTCTGGCAACTGGGGCAAATGTCTCTTCAAAGTCGATTACTTCAATCTGTGCATATCCTTTACATGCCAATCTAGCTTTGTTCCTTGTAACTTGTCCATCTTCATTCAATTTATTCTTGAAAACCCATTTTGTGTCGATCACTTTCTTATTCTTTGGTCTTGGAACCCAAGTGTCATTTTTATCTATTTGATCCAATTCTTCATCCATGGCCTTATTCCAAAATTCATCCTTGTTTGATTATTCAAAACAATTTGGTTCAATTGTAAATAAGAGTGGTAGGTGTGTTTGTTCTGGTGAACGGATTTTTCTTCTAGTCTCAACTCCTGCATCTTTGTTTCCAATAATATGATCCGAAGGATGATTCTTCTGTACTCATTTTCTAGGTGTCTTTGGAGATACTTTCTGAACTTGCTCTTCTGCTTCTGTCAGATTCTCTTCATCTTCATCTTCCTCTTCTACTTCTTTTTCATCTTCTTCGAAAATTTGTTCCATTGATTTGTTTTCTTCTTCCTTTGATTTTGGTTTGCTTGTTTCATCAATTGTTACATTGATGCTTTCCACAAATTTGTTAAATCTTAGATATTAACACTTGTATGCTTTCCTTTTACTTGAGTAACCAAAAAGTATTCCTTTGTCCACACGAGAGTCAAAATTTCCTATTCTTCCATCTTCTCTTTTGATGTAGCATTTGCTTCCAAAAACTCTGAAGTGCTTCACATTTGATGGTCTTCCTTTCCATAGCTCGTAGGGAGTTTTATCGGTGTTGTTTTTGAGAATTACTCTGTTTTGAATATGAACTATTGTATGAACTACTTGTGTCCAAAATATATCTATCAATTTGGAATCCATTATCATTGTTCGAGCCATTTCTTGTACTATCATGTTCTTTCTTTCAACAACTCCATTCTGTTGAGGTGTCCTAGCAATGGAGAATTGCCTTTTTATTCCATGACTGCTACAATAGTCCATAAATTCCTTTGAAGTGAAATCTCCTCTATTATCATATCTCAAACATTAGATTCTTGAATCCATCTCATTTTCAACCATTTCCTTGTAGATCTTGAAGTTTTCAAAATCTTTTGATTTGTTCTTGAGAAAGAAAACTGCAGTCATTCTTGTATAATCATCAACTAATAACATAAATTATTTTTCACCTTTTAAGCCCTTTGTTGTAGTTGGTCCAACTAGATTAGTGTGCACAATTTCCAGTGGTCTTGTTGTTGAATATTCCTTTGATTTGAACCTGATCTTTGTTTTCTTTCCTTGTTGACAATGCTTGCATAAATTGTTGGTTGGTTTCGTGATCTGGGGATTTTCTCTAACTGCTTCTCTTTTGCTGACTTTGACAAGGTTATCAAAATGCATGTGACCCATTCTTCCATGCCATAACCAACTTTCCTCTTCCTTTCCTAGACAACAATTTTCATTTCCAATTTCACTTAACACATATATGTTGTTTGAAGTTCTTGCAATTGTACCGAACAATTTCCCTAAACCTTTTTTTTTTATCCCACACTTTTCTGAATCAAAAGTAAGTTTATGACCTTGATCACACATTTGACTCACATTTAGAAGATTATGTTTCATATCTTCTACTAGTAGAATTTTTTTTCCTTTTCATTCTTGTTCCAAATTTGGATTGTGTCTTCTCCAATGATTTTGGATGAATTATCATTTCCGAAGGAGACTGATCCATTTTTTTCTTTTCATAATGTAAGAAATTTGTCTTTATCACCTGTCATGTGTTTTGAAAATCCACTGTCAACATACCAACTGTGTTTCTTTTGCTTATCTTGTAGAGAGACTTTTCATTCTTCATTGTTATATTGATCTTGCTTTCTTATCCATGTTGTTTTCTGAGGTTATTGTCTATGACTATTATTATTTTGTTGAGGTTCTTTAGGAGGTACTGTCATTGTGCAATCCTTGGCCATGTGTCCAAAATTGCTACATTTGTAAAATTCCACTTCAGTGATCAAAGATTCAAACCTGTTGTAACTCCTTCTTTGTGTGTCACTAGGTCTTGTTGAATAATCCCTTTGTGTATAGCTCTCAAAGTTGTTATTGTTCATGTTGTTAGCTCTGCAATTCACATCTTTATGTCCAAAATTATTACATGCATAACATAAACCAAAAAATATAGTTTGATACCTGGGAGTTGAAGATCTTTTGAAAGGAGGTGCTCTTATGAATCCTTGTTCTTCTTGAGGCCTATCTATCTGTTGTTGATTATGAAATATGAATCTTCTTGGTGGAGGAGTGTCCCTGTAATCTTCCTTGTATATCTTCCTATCCTCTTTGATTGTTTTTGCATAGCTCTTTGGATTTTTTTCTTGCTCTGTTGTTTTGGAGCTTGATCCCTTTTCTGTCTGATTGTATCCAAGTCCGGACTTGTCAAGATGAGATTTTTGACAGCTGATAATGTCATCCAGAACTTTTGGGCTATTTTGCATACTTTTCTTTTGAATATCCTTTCTTAGTGTGACAACCTCTGCTTCCAACTTTCCAATGATCTTGTCATTTTCTTCTAGTTTTTGTTTGAGTGCTTCTTCAATTCTTTTATCTTCTTCTATTTGAACCTTCAATTCTGTGATCATTTTTTCTAGTTTTCAAGTGTCTTTTTTCTTGTCTAGTTCTGCTTGTAGTTTCTTGTTTTTCTTCTGATAACTTCTATGGCACACATTAATTCTTGTCGATAGTCAACTTCTGCCTCTTTAATTTCTTCTTCGACTTCTTCACATTCTTCTTCGACTTCTTCATATTCTTCTTCAGAATCTTCTTTGTCAGAGTCTTTTACTGCCATGAATAGAACTCTTCCTATCTCATTGTCACTAACTTCATCTTCATCTGATGATGATATGTCTTCTTTGGTGTATAAGCTTTTCTTGAAAAAATTATTTGTAGTTATTTTGCCTTTATATGTGTGTTTTCCTTTTGAGTAACCTTCATTATTTCTCTTTTTCTTATGAGGACATTTGTTAACAAAATGACCAATACCATCACAATTAAAACAAATTAAAGGGAGCTTACCTCTATACCTACAGTTGGTTCCCTTGTTCAGTATTTTGACGAAGTTGACCACTTCTTCATCATCTTCTGAGGCGTCACTACTGCTGCTATATTCTCCTTGTTCCTTTTTATTTTGTTTTGATCTTTTGGATGCCTTGAAGGCTGCTTCTTTTACATATAGATTTTCCTGCCCAGTTCTCATTTCATATGCTGTGAAGATTCCATCCAGTTCGTCTATTCTTATTGAGTTCAGATTCAATCTTTATTCTAGTGCTGATATCTTAGGGTTGAAATTCATAGGAAGATATCTTAGTATCTTTTGAATAATTACAGATTCTTCAATTTCTTCTCCCAATCCTATGATTGCATTCACTGTTTCATCGACTCGTAAGAAGTAGGCTGGGATATCTTCATATTCCTTCATTTTTAGTTGTTCGAACTGACCTCTGTAAGTCTGAAGCTTTGCTATTTTGAATTTTGTATCTCCTTCATAAATATTTTGAAGCTTGTCCCAAATCTCTTTAGCGTATTTATAGTGTGCAACTTTGGTGAATACCGTATCCCTCATACCATTCAAAAGTGCATTTGTGGCTTTGGAATTATTCTCACTGAGTTTTATTGCTTTTTCATTTGTTGGTGGAACTGTTGGTGTTGTGTATCCATCTACAATTGATTGCCACACTTGAAATCCTTGTGCCTGTATATATGCCCTCATCCTTATGCTCCAAAAAGCATACTTATGTCCATCAAACTGTGGTATTCCATTTTTATATGAGTTGGTACTCTCCATGAGCTACCTTTCAGTGGTTAAACTGATTTCTGAATGAACCTTCTTTGATACCAATTATTGGATTACTGAGAGGGGGGGTGAATTAGTAATAGAGCAATTTAATCATTTTTAACCATATAATACAAGTGTTATATCAATGAAGAATTATCATCCAATAAATGCAGAGTAAATAAGCAATGAACAAATGAAAAAACATACACATACACAGTACAGCAGTGTTTTACGTGGAAACCCAAATCGAGAGAAAACCACAAAATTATTTTTCTTATATGTATTGAAGAATTACATTCATTGGAAGCACCAAGTTCCTTTGTTTTCTAGCTGCAACTAGAAGGAGGATCCAACCCCCTAGTTTCTCAGGCTACAACCTAAGGGAAGCTCCAACTCCCCAATTCTATGGCTACAACTAGAAGGAGGCTACAACCCCCTATGTTCTACGGCTACAACCGGAAGCTGGCTACAACCACATGTCCTTGCCCCGTCCTGCCAGCCTGAAGTAGAAGTAGAATGATGGAACCATTGTCAACCTGTCACTGTGAGATATACCGTTGTAAACCTGTACCAATAAATATGAACCATGCATCAACCATGCATCAACATGTACCTCAACCTGTAATCAACCTGTACCATAAACAAGTGCATCAACCATGCACCAACCTGTACCAAATAACCTGTAATCAACCTATACCATAAAAAAGTGCATCCAACCATGTACCAAGTATGTACCAATCATGTGTCAACTACTCATAAACTATGACTCATCAATATGTACTAGCATCATTAACTATACACCTCATGTATGTGCCAACTCATCAACTACTTGTCTCAACCATGTACTCAACATGTACCTCAACCAAAAGCCCTCATCAATTTCATCATCCAAATCTGATTTGTAGCTATGTAATAGACCTAGTGTATATTATCACATTCCTGCAAACCTTCTTTAACTTCAACAACAAGAGACTAGCATTTTCACCAAACTTTTCTTTAGTCTCACATGCCTAGTTTTGGATTAGTCAACAACCCTAACTTGAAGTAATCATAACTTTGTACCTGCAATGTATAAAGATCTGAAACTGATATACAATTTTCTTTAGTGTTTTTTATGAAATTCCTCCAGGTGTCACTACTTGGAACCTCTCATAAAAGGATTTATAGCAAAAATGGCATACCTTGCTGAATTCTGGCTTATTCTAGAGAGCGACCTTGTAGAGCGTGCCCCACATGGAATATTTGTTGAATTGATCTGAAACTATGAAAACACATACTGAAGACGGTACCCTAACCAAGACATTTTGTTTCACTGAATTTGGATCTATTATGAAGGCATTATGATGTTTTTACCCGAAACACCTGGTTTTGACTAGTTTCAGGACTAGCCACAAACCCTATTTTCCATAGAGTGTAACTCCAAAAATACAATGCCCCACAAGCTGAATTTTTTACCACAGCTACTTGGGTATGTTTTCTAAATGGAATAGAAATTTCATGGTCTGAATCATTATAGAAAAAGCATTATAGCGAAAATGGTGAGATGACCTGTAAATAACATACCTTAGAAATCACCATCAAAAGAATTAATCCTTCCTTGCATTTCGGTCTTCTTTTCTTCACCTTCCCTCAGAATTTCATCTTAGATATCCTTGGTTACCTCAGATACCTATATATATTCAATGTGCTTAAGTTTTTAAAAAATGAGAGAGCCTTGCCTCTTATTTATACTCTCCAAGTAGCTTCCTTAAAAACATATTCTAGGTCACGTGGCCCCACTTTCCTTATTTTAGGGTTAACCCAATTCTAATTTCTCCATTAAATTTATTATTGAAATAATTTATTTCGTATTCACTTTTAATTATAATACACTCATTACTTCACTTTATTATTTACCTTTTAAAATCTCTTAAACCACTTTGACTACTTTGACCTTTTGGGGCTTCTAGATGACATATGAGGGTCCTCCAAATTCGTAAGGCCATAAATCTCAAACCTTGAGGAGTTATGTGACGTTCCACATACCACCAGAAATGGAATGGCATGTAATATCCATATAGAATAGTATTATCTAGAAATATATTGTAACGCATACCATTATCCATCAAACAAACTTGGGTCCATTACCCAAACCCGAGGTCTCCAACTTCTCATGGCCATAACTCTCTAACCGTGAGTTATGTGACATTCCACATACCACCAGAAATGGAATGACAAGAACTATCCATATAGAATAGTTTACCTGAAAAATTCATTGTCCTTCATCTCATTATTCCACAATTAATCATGGGTTCTCTTACTCTGCAAAGTGTCTTCCTGTGAGGGCTTTCACCATAAGGGGACCACTTTGGAGTTCATCCATATTTACTTCTTATCAACCATGAAAAGAAAATAATGAGTCATCTTTACATCAAACAATCTTGGGTCCATTACCCAAACCTTTCTGCTGTGAGGCTTTCTTCAAGGGGTGACATCAATGACAACCAACCTTAATCAACAGTCCCTTCCAGCTGGGCCTACACCGCTTCAATCCTCCACCAAAGTCAAGCAGGGATGATTTTAACGATGGAAATTTATTTTAAAATGCAGAAACCTTGGTGAATCTTACTAATCCTTCATATGCCAACTATCAAATGTTTGGCCATAATTTTGTAAAAATATTCAATTTTATAAGGATTTAATATAGTTTTACAAAATTTTGGCGATTTTTAAAGTAAAATAATTTTATCCTTTAGAATTTCGACTAATTATTTTTAGACTAACGGATATTGTTTTTGGAAAACCATGGAAAATTAGCTCATGAGCGAAATTTAGCCCCTAAAATCATCCCTAAAGGCAAGATCATATAAGAGAGACATTGAAGTTCTCAATCAAGTAGGGAAGATCTTGGGGGTTGAACAATGTGTTCAGTCTTAAATGACAAAGGGATGCAGACTCAATATGAAGTGAGTAATTTCTCCAAAGTAACTTTGCTCTCAAAGTTGAAATCTTTTCCTCTTTTCCATAGCTCAGATTTGGCCCATTAATAGCCTTCAAGTGGAACTGAAGGGTCGAGTCAGAATGTTTCCAGTATATGGAAGGTCAAGGATCATGGATCTCGTGTCGTGACATGGAAACATGACACCATTTTTTAATTTTGGGCACAAATCCTAATGTACACAGGTTGTAGTGGTGAAACTTGTGTATACACATGTTTACTATAGGTAGGGCATGTATATGTGGAAAACAAATGTTTTTAGCTCTGGAATTTGCAAAAAGGGACTTCAAGTCTGCATAGAGAAATGGAAAAACACCTTATGTGCAATTTCGCATGGGGTGAGGCAAATCTTGCTATAACAGGTATGGGAAAGAAATATAATTACTTTAGGTACTTGTGAAAGAACGTTTTATTGCAGTTGTCCTTTGGTTTTATTTCTTGTAAAAATTGAAAGTCATGTTCATTTAAATCACTCATATCATCATTTTTATTCATTTTACTATGTGCATTGATTATATGTATAATGTAAGATAATAAATGTTAGTAGAAGCATTAGTCCATTCATATCATCTCAATAAATTTTAATAGACATCAAAATTCAATACTGTATTAAAGGATGAGCTTGTTTGAAATGTTACTATATTCATTCTATGGTAGAGTCGTTTTTTTATTTCAACGGAGCATTTCTAGAGTAATTGTATAACAAAAATAGAATCTAGAAGGCATTCCATACCTTTATTTACAATGTGTTTGTAGTTGTGTCATTCTCTAGATGAGTCAAAAAAGTAAATTCAATGGGGCACTTCTCAAGTGATTCTCAAATCTAAGCACTTCCATATTCTCAATAGAGTTTGTACTTGTATCATTCTCTGGTTGAGTCAACATTTTTATTTCAATGAGGGACTTAGTTTGGATTTCAATATATGCATGTTCTAAAATTAGTTGAGAAGTGCTTTGTTGAAGAAAAAAATTGACCGAGTCTGATATTGATGTTGTTAGGATATTTAGACACTTAGGAGTTAGTTAAGATCTACTTGGTCTAATGTGTCGTTAGGTAAAAGTGTGTTTCTTAGTGTTTTTCTTTAGTATGCATTAGTATGCATTTGTAGTTAGAAAATACGACGGTCACGATATGTTCCTGACATAGAGTGATCCAATTGTTCATACTTGTTAGGACCCTATAATGTACCTTTTTCCTCACACTTTTTTCTACCATTACATCCTTTTTTCACTCACATTTAAACTCACACTATCACCTTACCCTATCTTTCCAAAGGTATATAACATTTCTTCTCTTTACTATATGTTTAATTTGTTTTGCATATAATTTTACATTACTCTCACACTTAACTGTTGATCAGAAATATATAAGTGCTGAAACGGTTCGAACTGCAGATTATCATTGTTGTTTGAAGGCCCGTTACTGAAACAGTCAAGCACGCAAACCCAGTGGCCGAAATAGTTCGTGGTCTACGATGCTGAAACAAAAAATCACACAAGAAGAAGTTGTTACATAGTCTGTGGTCTACGATGCTGAAACAACAACTCATACAAGAAGAAGCTGTTACACTCTCTGTGGTCTACGATGCTAAAACAACAACTCACACAAGAAGAAGTTGTTACACTCTTCGTGGTCTATGATGATGAAACAATAATGAAGCTGTTACACTGACCACAACAGCCGCACCTTGAGCCAAAATTAACCATTGCTGCTACGTGAGACCACATTGCTGAAACAGTCAGAACGCAAATCCCGTTGCTGAAACAGCTCACGATTTGTGATGCTGAAACAACATACAACAACAGTAACAAGAAGATAAATAAGGAATTTGTTATTCCAGCCGCAACAACAACACCTCACTTAGCACCTTTCCAACTATTGTAACAACATTCTGTTACGAGAGACCAGGATATCCTATTTCAGTATAGAGATTTGATCTGACTAAGAATAGGATTCAGAGGCACACATGTAATTTGATGATCAAATTGTATCGAGGGGATTCTCCTCTTTAAATAAGATAAAATCATCATTAGAAAGGATCTTCTTTTTGGCTAAGAAAGGATTTATAGAGAAGGGCATGTTTTACTTCAGACATTGTAATTTGATACAGTTGACAGATGAATAAAAGACTGTTCTGAGCATTTCTTTCTAGTTCCTTTCATTTTAGGGGAATCTTGTGAGAAGGGAGGGCCCAACTTCTTCACAAGATTCACCCATTAGCTTTGTAGTGTGTTAGTGTTATTTCTGTTCATGCCTTAATTAAATTCTGTTTTGCTGAAACACTACTTTACTGAACTTTGTTTTGCTGAAACACTACTTTACTGAACTCTGTCTTGCTGAAACTCTGCTTTACTGATTGTTACATTGTTTTCATATGATTCATGCTTGGGTAACTGTTAATAATTCTAGTTAGCAATCTTGTTTGGTGAATTTATGAAATTTTGATAATCAGGGACAGGTGGGGAAAATTCCTGCTTGGGGAATAGGGTCATGTTCCCTGTTAAGAGATAGTTAGCCTTCAGTATGCGTCAATTATTTTAATTAGTAATGAGTTCATGAAAGTGTGCTAATCGAAAACAGGTGCTGAAGATTATTGTTTGGGGAATAGGGTCATGTTCTTTGTTAGGGGATAGTTAGCCTTCAGTGTGTGTTAATCATTTCGATTAGTAAGGGGTTCATGAAGGTGTGATGATCGGAAACAGGTGTTGAAGATTCCTGCTTTGGGAATAGGGTCCTGTTCTCTGTTACAGAATAGTTGGTCTTTCCTTTTGCAGTGTCCTGAAATATTTCTTTCCCAGGTTGTTATTTTCTTAATGTAATCTAGGATTCTTTGAATAATTATTTCTTTAAACTTTGAACTCTGCAATAGGTAGGTTGCTTTTCTGTAATTCAAAGTAGAACTTCAGTTTGTTCAAGGCAAGGTGTGATTAATGTATTTTTACTACAACTCTAGATTTCTTTTGAGATTGAGCATATACAGTGTGTGATTACCTTTGAAATAAACAGACTTCCCTGGGTTGACAATTTATGTAGCACTTGATTGTTTAGTTAAATAAGCAATTATAGTGACTAACATTTTGGCGCCGTTGTCGGGGAAGGTAATTATAGATTTCAAAAGAACTTATGTTCTTTCAGATATAAAGATTGCATGAGAGGACATGGATACCCCAAAGAAACTGACCCTACAGGTGTCAGGGGTAGAGGAAGAGGAGGAAGAAAGACTTATATTGATGAGCTTATATCAAAATCTAAATCTGCTTCTCCTCAACGACCAAACTCTCGGAAACCAAAGTCCCAACCTTCCTTTCAAGAAAACTTTGAAACGGGGAAATAGGTTTAGAGTCCTGAGACAGTCGAGAAACTAGCAGGAAACATTGAGGACAGAGCAAGCGCAGTAGGGGAGCAAACAGAAGAAAACATGGATGAGTACAATGAAGAATTGCATCATGAAGAATAGGCAGGTCCTGAAAGAGAGGTAAATGATGAAAACTCTTTTTCCACTTTAGGATTTTCTATTTGTGATCTTCCTAGAGGGGTATCTCCCATGAAGAACATTCCACTCTCAGTGCTAACTTTCATGGTTTATCTTCAGAGGATCCTGATGAATTCCTTTTTGAGTTTGACATATTATGCAGAAGTTATGATTACATTTCCAATGCTAAAAAATTAAAGCTATTTCCAGCAACATTGAAAGGAAACACACTAAGATGGTTCATGAGTCTTGGAGGACATGTAATCACAACATGGGATCAGATGAAACATAAATTCCTGCATAAATACCAGGACTATTGCCGAACAAGAGAAAAAAGGGAAGAACTATTCAAGATGATATAGAAGGAGGATGAAAATCTGGAGGACTTTGTAGAAAGGCTATAGTACAATCTACAAAGATCCACTCACCCCGATGTAAGTAAAGATATTCTTAAAATGATATTACTAAAAGGAGTAAGGGATGACTGTTTAGATATGTTGAATATGCTTGGAAAAGGGGACATATCTAAAGAATCATATGATGAAATTGTTAACCTATGTAAAAGATGTTCAAGAGGAGCTTCAAGGAATAGATCAAATAGTAGGGATACCACATTCTCAAGAGTTCAAAAATCAGCCAGTGGGGGAGCAACAAGAGCCAAAATAGGTAACTTACTTGAAGGTTTTAAAACCAAAATGTTAAGCTCTTTTGCCTCAAAAATTGATACCCTGCAGATTCAAAAGAAACAAGCCAAAGCAGAAGAAGCTATGTCCATATTTTGTTCTAAATGTAGAGACAAGCACCCATGAAGGGAATGTCCATTGGAAAAAAAGCCAATCTGCACCATCTGTGATAAAGATCATGAAACACAACAATTCCCTTATTTACCAGGGATCAAGGAAACATTACAACCAACTGATGAAGAAGATGAAGTTGTCTATCTGTTGACACATAGAAGGCAATGGAAATAGCGAGGACAAGGTATGAATCCTAATATGCCATTTACATCTTCTAAGGTAGGAATAAGTATCCTTCTTTCAATCAAATGAATTACCCTCCCTATAATCAAATGCAATACCTAAATCAAATGAATTACCCACCCATGCAACAAACTAACCCACCCTTTGTTGATCCGTCAATGTGGACTCCTTGGCCTCCACAACAACAACAACCATATCTTAACCAATGGAATCCAAATTGGAGAGGACAACAACCCCCGTTCCCAAACCAATTACCTCAATCACAATTTCTGCAACCACTCTCCTTACCATCAGGTACCCCACCAAGCAATCCAATAATGACGCCCCAACTACTTGTACAACCTAACTCTAACCCCAATAATAAAGTTGTGCAGTGCATTGATATTCATAACCAGCCTACATTTTCTCTTCTCCCTGCGCAATGCAACGATATTCATTTACGATCCGAGAGAATAGTAGAACCTATCATAGCTGATGTTACCTCTTCTGATAAAGAGGAAACAAAAGAGCATGATGTACCTGAAGAGGTACAATCATCCTCTAACACTGCTGTTGAAACAACAAAACCACCATTTCCTGAGCGTTTATCTTTAACTAAAACGCCTAAGCCACTTGCTTTCAATATTCTAGGGGAATTACAAAATCTTTATGTCAAAATTCCTCTATTACAAGCACTCCGAAATGTACCAATTTATGCCAGGACTATGCGAGACATTTGTGTCAAGAAACCTGGTAGGAAAATTAAAGATCCCTTTACAGTTCATGTCATGGGTGACTTGTCTGCACTAATGTCAGGTATAGTTCCCCCAGTTAAATATGGTGATCTCGACCACCCTACCGTCTCAGTACAAATTGGAAAAATGATAATCCCTTGAGTCCTGGTAGACTTAGGTGCCGCTATCAATATTATGACTCTGGAAACCTCACAACTATTACAACTGCAGAATGAAATCAGATCCACCCCAACTATCCTAGAATTAGCTGACCATTCTATAATCAAACTGGAGGGAGTCATTGAAGACCTAATTATATCAATGGAATCCTGGAATTATCTAGCTGACTTTGTGGTATTACAACCTAAAACAAAGTTGGGGGGGGGGCCTTTAATTTTGGACAGGCCTTGGATAGCCAGAACATATGCTTTTATCAGCTGTAGATCAGGTTCAATGACAATTTCCAACGGTTACGAGACTAAACATCTTACCCTCTACCCTCACGCTACACCCTTGATTAATAATGAAAATTCTGTATGGGTAGACTTTGATGATCAACTTACTCAACCTATCTTGACTATCAAACAAGCCTTAAGCCTTATTGATGCCACTGAGGATGAAGTAATTAATAATTTTATTTGTGAACCCTCCTCTGTGACTCCAGAAACTCACAACCAACTAGCTTCACTTTTGGAGTCAGATAATCAGGAAAACCTTGACTCTGAAAACCCACCTCAAACATCTGCCACCATCTCTTCTAAAAGCATACCAGTAGAAATTGAACCTGGCAAAAAACTGAACATAAACCCCAACCTGACAGATGTTGAAACACAACAATTAATGAAGTTACTTCTTGAACATAAAGAAGCATTCGCATGGGACTATACAGATATGAAAGGAATCTCTCTCGAATTATGTACTCATCATATATATATCAAGGAAGATTGTCGACCAATTTGCCAATCTCAATGACGAATGAACCCTAATTTAAGAGAAATTCTTAAAGAAGAACTTCAAAAGTTGCTCAATGCAGGGTTTATATATCCTATATCAGACAGTGAATGGGTTTCCCTGTTGGTAATAGTTCCTAAGAAAAACAGAAAATGGAGAGTATGTGTGGACTATAGAGCCTTAAATAAATCCACTCAAAAAGATCACTTTCCATTACCATTCATTGATCAGGTGTTAGAGAGTTTGTCAGTGAAGAATTTTTTCTCCTTTTTAGATGGTTTCAGTGGGTATAATCAGATCAAAATTTCACCCCAAGATCAAGATAAGACCACTTTTACTAGATGTTGTGGGGTTTTTCTACCCTATGGACTAGCAAGCTAGGGATTTAAACTTGCATGCAGATCATGACCCTTCAAGAAATAACTTTTAACCTCCTACCCAAACCTAGAACCCTTTTTCTCAGGCAAACATGGGAAGAATCAGCTAACCTTTGTATCGACGGTTGAAGTAGATCCTCCGTTGAGATTTTATCTCGTTGCTGCTGCTCCTTCCACAAAGCGATCCTGCAATCAAGAAAAAACTACACATGCATGCTACTGATCTACTAGAGGGTTAGAGATTTAAACAAAAATCAAATAACATAGATAAGACTCATGTATTTGGGACGGGAAAAGCATATTTTCATTAATCTCAATATGAATCAACTTACAATGATTATAGAGACCGGCCACCGTTCCTTGATCTTGATCCTGGGCTCCTCCTCTTCTTTTTTCCTCCAACTGTTGTTGCTTGAATTTCTCCTAAAGCTTGAGGCAAGGCTAAAGGGTTGGGACAAAACGGACTTGGCAATTTGGCAGAGTTTCTTTGCTATGATTTTTCCCCTTTTGAATAGTACCCCTACCCCTCCTTTTATAGGCTAGAAGGAGCTAGGGTTTTAGGTGAACTCTCGGCCATGCATGGCTAGGAGTTCCAGTTAACTGACAAAAAGCTCCTCATCCCAGCGGAAAATTTCCTAATTTTTTGCTTTGTTAGGTAAACGCGGGCTGTAGTGGATTAGCCCGCGGTTCACCGCGTGTAGTATAAGGACAACAAGCCTTCCAACGTGCCCAGTGAGAGGTTAGGGCATGGGTTGCTTGATTTAAGTATTCAGCATGGCTTTGGCAATGAAGGGAAAGTAGTGGGCCTGATGCCAAGTAAGCAAGGATAGTGCAATTTAGGGTTATAACAGATGCCCCCTAATGTGTGAGGTCAGAAGAGCATCTGATGGCTGAAATACATTACCAATTCTTTACCAATCTGTACTGATATGCTGAATGAGTGAGCCCAGGAATCAGGAATCGGGAAGTGCTGTCTGCAAAAAATATCAAATGTCTCACCGAGGCGGGCATACCCATGCTCGGGATAAATCAGAACCATGGCTACCAATCAAATACATTGTAGATCTATGTCAAATAACTATAAAGAGTAGCCATGAACAATACACAGCGGAGCTACATCTCGAAATCAGAAAGATATACAAATAAAGTATCCATCTCTCAGAAGCTGATTCGACATGATGGTTGTACTTCAGAGCTCGAGCAACAACTTCAAAATCTTCTAAACTCGGGTAGGAGTGTAATATGAATGTATGACTGCACAACCCAGAGGTCTTTGACAGCTTGTCGATTATGGACTTGATAATCTTGATGATCGGACTGAAGGCTTCAGTGATTTCGAACAAAGACTTGATTGGACGTTTAGGATGGCCAGGTATGCAGACAAGAGACATATTGCAGAGTGGCCGACTCGGGCTAAGTAACAAACTTCCCTTGGATAATAGCACGACAAGTGATAAGACTCAGGCAACATATCTGTTAATCATAAGTCTATGAAGCAGGAGGCAACGTAAACTCTCCATATGTTTGGAAGAGTAACCAAACGGTGGAGGACACAAATCTGTAACGAGCAAAGCTTCCTAAGGTTGTACTACATCTCATAGTCTGATGAATCAAATGGACAGATGTGCTTTATCCAAGGGTGACTCATAATTCTACCAATC
>JASDQU010102726.1:64579-108382 GCA_032191745.1 Picea mariana | reverse complement strand
ACTCGGAAAAATCCTCCAGTGGCCAAAGGTGTTAAAACGCAGACGCAAACTGTTACTAGGCTGATGGGTAAAGGATGCAAATGCGGTTGATAGAACACACAATGGTAACGTCCTTCGATGTAAGTTTAACGAGCCCAGAGAAGGGAAGCTCGGTGATTTTTCATGTTTAGAGAGTATGAAAAAACATAAAAGGAAACTCCATTGGGATACATTTTTTGTCAATAGTCTAGTCGGTTCGAAAAAGGGGTAAACTAGCACCAACTAGACGTCAATTCAAAACCATTTTAACGAGTGTGACAAGGACAAGATCACTCGACTATTTTTTCAATTTTAAGGAGTCTGAAAAAAGCTTACCTATGGACTCCATTAGGAATGTTCTTCTGGACCGTTTAACGAGTGTGAAAGAATAAGGTCACTCGACAATCTTTTCAATTTTAGGGAGTCTAAAAAGAGCTTAACTATGGACTACGGGGGCGTTTCTTTTTCGTAAATTTAGTCCCTTAGGCCCAAAAAAGGAATAAAATTATACCTAAGGATACTCTTCTAAAGAATCAGAATTCGATAGAGTATTCCTTTGTTCGTACAGTTGACTGTCCGGACTGAAAAAGGGGTAAACTACCGCCGGACATATGTGACTTGAAATTTCAGTTTAACGAGCATGATAGGTCAAAAGATCGCTCGACAATCTTTTCATGTTTAAAGGGTCTGAAAAGGGCTTAAAAGGAGACTTGTTATGTTTTGGGAGTCCGGAGGGTAAGACAAAGAGTGAAAAAGGCCCATGTAAATGAGGTTCAAACTCATATTCAGGAAAGACTATATGGACTCCCGAGCCTACTAAATTGTTAGAAACGGCATGGACACTATAATGCAACTAGGAACTACCTAGGGCATCCATGTTTTGGTAAGCTCTACCATCCAGTTGCAGCACTTCTAGAGCAGATATGACGGTTTCGTGACACAATCGGATGGGATCGATCCTATATCATAAAAACAAAAGGCAACGAGATGCAACTGTGGGGATGAAATCCTACCCCATATGCTCAGGTTGATTTTTGAAAAAAAAAATTATGGACCGTCCTTATGTGTGTGTATATATATATATATATATATATATTTTTTTTTTCTGAAACTCAATGAAAAGTGTCCCAATACCTGATCAAATCCCTTCCATATAACTTTGGAACCACGCAAAATGGTTTTTGGTATAAAGAAACTGATAAAAGAGGCCAAAAGGGTGACAAAAAGAGGCCAAAAAGTCTATAAATAGAAGCTGGCAGCTCATTATCACCATTGCTGATTTGAAAATTGACTCTGGAGCCAAAAGACCCCCTTTGCTACAGTTCGTGATTCCGGGAGCTACAATGGACCAAACAAACTTCTGCTCAAGCCAAGTAAAAACTCCCTCATCTTGCATTTCAATACTTATTTTGTTATTTTTGAGTGTGTTGGGGGGGGTGGCCGTCGCCCTTTAAAGGGTCGGCCCTAGTAACCCGTGAGCTATCCAGAGACAGCCCACGGGTACCCACGCTCAGATTCAAAACTGAGCGTGGGTACCCGCAACTGTCACCTCGACATCCCGCGGGTTACCCCCCGCGCAACGAGAAAATTGTTTTGCAAGATCTTAATCTCTCCTTTTTGACTTGTGATTTTGTAGGATGTATGTGCATTGGAGAGAGAGAGAGCATGAATCTACCAATGAGGCAGTAGCTACAGATCCAAATGTGATGGCCGTGCTGACACAGTGTGGCCTCGTAAAGTTTTTCTTATGCCCATTTATGCGTGCACAACCAAGGCTGTTGAACGCCCTGGTTGACTACTGGCATCCTGATGCTGAGGCTTTCATGATCGAGGGGAAATCCTTGGTGCCCACCACCGAGGACATCTATTTCTTGACGGACCTCTCGAGGAGAGGGGAACCCGTTAACTTGCAGACATTTCCTACGGGGCCGAGCAAAGTTACGGAGCTGATAGCCGAGTATTGTGTGGCTGGGACCAACCAGGGCACTTCCTGGGTACCGGTTGGTAGTGTTACCAGCCTTACTCTTTAGACCATCTTATCGCTCATTGGGTGAATTACCGGTTCCTCAGCCGTACATCAGGCATCGCGCGCACAGATGAACTGTGCAGTTCAGTGCATGAATGCACAGATCTATGATTGGAGTACCACATTGCTAGAGAGTATGAAGAGGCAATTGACAGATTGTCGTCAGCGGACACATAGGAACTTCGGGTTCGGGACTATCTTGTGCTCGTTTTTCTTCAAGAGAGTTCCATGCTTTAGTCCTCGGATGACAGTATGAGGACATCTGGCGACGTTCCCTGCAGTATGTAGATGGGCAGCATTACTGCCGCGACAGGGTGGTGGAAGGACCGTAGAGGCCTTCAACGATGATTTCTTTGCTTGGCTATCGTGGTAGATCCCCGCCATCGAGGACTACCCATATGTGGGGATTGACTTTTCCAGAGATCCATCTATACCAGTGCCACCTGGCGAGGAGCGAGGGGAGATAGGTAAGTCTCCACCTGTACAATTTTTTTTTTTGTTTGCATATGTAATTTTTATGTCTTTTTTGATATATATCATGTTTTTGGATAACAAAGTTTCTGATGGGTGTACTTTGTATTGCGTACATATGTGGGACCCGTGCGGCCTGTCGCTTTTACATGAAATAGGCGTCGCCCACGACCAGAGGCCGCAGCTGCCGCCGCCAGGGGAGCAGCAGTAGCAGGGAACCCTCCAGCAGGAGAGGCTGAGAGGGCTCTTAGGTAGATTGAGCAGAACTTCATTGAGCTCACCCGCATAGTGCCCATGATCGAGATAGAGGATTTTCCGATCCCCATGCAGACTCATATGGTGGGGTTACCTCGAACATGGGTCCGATTGTTTAGGCATTTGGGTCGGACCGTACATGAGTATAACAGGGCCCATAGGCCCTGAACGGCCTTTTGTAGACTTTTATGTGCCTAGAGCACTTTATTTTATATTATTTTTTGAGGGCATAAGCCCTAGTGACTCATTATGGCTTCCCACTTTTTTGAGGCGCTTGCGCCCATCTATGTACTCTGCGGATTTTATCATGTATATATATGATTTTTTTTTTTTTGTGTGTCTTATGGATTGTGTGTACAAAAATATTTTTACATGTGTATGATCATGATCTTCTTAGATGTGAGAAAGATGCCAATCTAAAATGTGATTAGCTAGAGTATCTGTGATTTGATTTAGACTTCTAGGAACATGAAAATATGTAATATAATCAAAGTTGCATTCCAAGAGACGTACCCTAAGGAATCTTCGGTGTAAAGTAGGATCGTGCACACGGTATATTCTGTTTAGCTGCGACACAACTAGTTGAGCGTCTAGATAGACCCGGAGACGAGAGATACCCAATGAAAAAGCGTCATGAAGCAACTCAATAACTGTGCTATACTCAGCAACATTGTTTGTGGTGTCACCTAAGCATATGCCTCCGGAAGATAACAATTGACCCTGTGGTGTAAATATTACCCAAGCTGCGAAGGCAAGCCTCCATGTGTGTCGACTAGCACCGTCCGCATACCCAATGAACACCTCGGACTCACTTGACATCTGCCATAGTGACGAAATATAACATTAATGACACATCCATGACACGTTTTTCAAAAGAAACCAAAGAAAGTAATAGCACAAAGACTATACATATGTTACAAAAAGTTACCCACAATGACCCTATGAGTAGTACTTCTTGAGGTAGAGCCCATTTCTAGGCTCCGCTAAAGCATTCCCTTCAAAATCGACCAGACGATAAGCGCCCTTCTTTAACACCTCCTTAACAATGAAGGGTCCGAACCACATGGGTTTGAACTTTCCTGCCCCTAGGGGGTCCTTATCTTGGTCATAAACCAGGACAAGGTCGCCCTCAGAGAAGACTCGAGGACGAACGGACCTATCATATTGACACTTAACCTTATTTTTATGAGCTTCGTTGGCCAGTGCCGCATTGCGACACTGTTCATCTAGCTGCTCAAGGTGTAATAACCATTCTTCAAGTGGAGAAGTGTCTGGCAATAACTGTACCACCAATTTCAGAGATGGAATTTGACATTCGATGGGCAAGACTACCTCCAGCCCATAAACGAGTTGGAAAGGTGAGAAACCAGTTGCAGTTTTAACTGATGTTCGGTAAGCCCATAATGCCGAATATAACATCAAATGCCAGTTAGACTTGGCTGAGTTGATGGTTCGTTGTAGCATTGTCTTCAGCGTTTTGTTAACAGCTTCCACTTGCCCATTGGCTTGGGGATAGTAAGGTGACGAATGTTCTTGCCATAGCCCAAGCTTTGATATTAACTCGGACATCATTTGATTCTGAAAGTGACTGCCATGGTCAGTGACAATCTCTCTCGGGACTCTGAAACGTGCTATAATCTGGTTAAATAAGAAGAGAGCTGCAGTCTCTCCATCATCTTTGAACGTCGGCATAGCTTCGACCCACTTCGTGAAGTAGTCGACAGCCACAATGATATAGCGATGCCCCCTAGTTGACGGGGGGTTACAAGTAGTGTAATCAATCCCCCACTTGGTGAAGGGACTGACGGTGATAACAGGAAACATAGGAGCTGGATGTGCCCTCATCTTCCGTGAGAAGATTTGGCATGGATGGCACTTCTTGACTGACTCGATACAATCTTTTATAAGCGTGGGCCAAAAGTAACCTGCTCGTAAAATATTTTGGGTTGTTTCCAACCCGGATAAGTGACCGCCACAAGCTCCGGCATGACAATCATTGAACACTATGATGGCCTCCTCATGAGTGAGACATCGACGTAGGATATAGTCTACACCTCTCCGATACAAAGTATCATTGAGGATAAGATAGTTCTGGGCCTGATGGCGTATCCGCCGACGCTCATCACGAGAAGCAGAGGTAGGACACCTCAAATTCTGGAGATAGATCAGTATATCTCCGTACCAGGGGTCAGACGATTCAATCAAAAACATATCCCCCCAGATAGGCGATTCCTCAGGCACAACGTCACCTAACTCAACCGGAAGTTACGAAATAAGTTCTGCGAAGACCAGCGACTTCTTGGACTTTGCTGAAACGAAATATAAGTCAAATTCTTGGAGGATGACCATCCATCTACTAATTTTTCCGCCGACAACTCGTCGTGTCAACATGTACTGAAATGGATTCACGACGGCAACAACAGTGGTCTTGCGAAACAGAACATAGTGACGAAACCGTTGAACATCATGAACTGCTGCCAACGCAAGTTTTTCGAGATGAGTATAATTAAGTTCCGGTCCTACGAGGCCTTGGCTCAAGTAATAGATCACGTATTCAGAAAATGAATCATCTTCTTGAACTAAAACCATGCCTATGGTTGACTCTGCAGCAGCAAGATATAATAGGAAATCCTTGTTATAATTTGGTGGCCGTAGTAGAGGTGCGGTTGTAAGGGTGTGTTTCAATGCGTCGAAAGAGCGCTGCGCTGCTTCGTCCCAGAGAAAAGGAACATCTTTCTTCAGTAAATGCATTAAGCCCTTGGTGATTTCAGCATAGTTGGCGATGAAGCATCGTAAGAAGTTCGCCTTACCTTGAAGACTCTGAAGTTGTAAAATTGTGCGTGGGGGGGGCAATTGGACTATTGCCTCCACCTTAAGAGGATCCACCATGATCCCCATGGTTGAAATCATGAAACCTAACAAACCTCCTGACGTGACGCAAAAGCTACACTTGTTGGGATTCAAGCGAATCTGGAAGTAGCAACAGCGCTCAAAGATTAGTCGGAGGTGCGTAGGATGATCCTTTCGCTTGCGAGAGCATGATGCTAAATCATATAGATATGCCTCGACTATATGTTTGAGGTCATGAAACGCAAAAGACATGGCCCGCTGGAAAGTGGCTCCAGCATTCTTGAGACCAAAAGGCATTTTTCGATAGGCGAATGTACCCCACAGACAAATGAATGCCATTTTGTGTTGGTCCTCAGGTTTAATTTGGATTTGGTTATAGCCCGAGAAACCATCCATGAATGAAAAGGCTTCACAACCGGCGCATTCATCAATGATCTGGTCGATGAATGGGGTTGGATAATTATCTTTTGGACATGCCTTGTTCAAATCACGGAAATCGGTACAGACATGAATCGTGCCTTGTTTCTTATCAACTGGCACGGGATTTGACACCCATTGAGTCAAGTAGATAGGGTATATGAACCCTGCCTTAAGCAATTTCTCAACCTCAGCCTTGATGGCTGCTGCTTTCCTAGGATTAACTGGACGAATTTTCTGTCGAACAGGCTTAGCATACGGATACGTAGTGATCTCATGTTCAACGATTTTTGGATCGATGCCTGGCATTTCCTCGTAATACCAAGCAAAAACATCGCGGAATTCTTTAAAAAGATCCGTGTAAATATGAATCTCTTCGGGGGAGAAATCTGCTCCGATGAAGACATTCTCCATGATTCCAGGGTTTCGGGAGATATTGATAGGTATCATGGCAGTGATAGTCGCCATTTTTCCCTCATCATAAATATCTTGTGTAGCCAAGAGGTTAATGGGACAAGGCTAATTTCCCGTCATGGTGATAGTGAATTATCCTGCCTCGATTCGGTGTAACTCTGGGAGGAAGTATGATCTGTGATGAAGATCATCCCAGGTTTTGTCTGGACCAGTCATTGCTTCGATTATGGTTTCGTTAGAAGGCAAGACTAAGTCTAATGAATCGGTATTGATAAGAGAATCCTGAGCCCAAATAGGCTCCAGTAACGGATCCAACTCTTGTGCAGGAGTCGGATCAGGAGTAGCTGAAGTTTGCTGAACCAGAGAGTACGCTACTTCAGTGGCCGACAAGGGCATAGACATGCCCACATGCCCTGTCTCATCCATCGTGTCTGATGGGGAAGGAAGAGTCCATGGATCCTCAAAGTAAGTCATGCGGAACGACGAAACATGGAAAATCTCAGCCTTGTGGTGAGTCGATATAAACTTGACATCGCCTTGAGGAGGTGGGTAATCGAAGGTACCCATAAAAGATGGGCACAAACCGACTCCTACATTGATGACACCGGCTTGAGGATTATATACCATGGGAACCGTGGATGCCCCCAAGGCTGGGTCAGGTCGAGAGAAGGACAACTGATCAATAGTCACTATCCGGCCTTCATGTGAAAAAAGTAAGACTCAGAAAACTGTAGCGACCACCGCTTGCATTGCATAAGTCCAACTATGACCCAACAAGAGATTGTAATCGATGGGGGCATCGAATACCTCTACTTCGACACACACGGTCTTCCCCCCTAACTGCACAGGGAAAGAAGGGATGATGCCATGCGGTTGGAAAGAACGACCATCGAATGCAGTGAGTAGAGTAGGTGACGGAGACAACTCAGGTTGACCAATGGCTTTCCAATAGGCTAACGACATAACACAAGTTGAAGCCCCCTCGTCTACCACTGTGCGGAAGATATTTCGTGTAAAATTTTTCGTGGGATGAGCCACTACTATCTGAAACGTGACGTGGTAAGGCAAACGAGGTTTCAAGTCAATTGTATCTAACATGATCGTTCCCGGGTTACAAGTCTCAGTAGAGCCTAAAGCATTCAACAAGGCTTTCCTCTGAGCAGGGCAACTTTGGAGGACCTCCAAAGAAGACATAGCACAAGGGGTTTGTGATAAATCTTCCACCACAGAGTAGTTCTGGGTGGCCCTTGCGTTTGGATTGTGAGAAACCCTTTTAAACGCACCCTTTGGAATGCATGTCATTGTTTCACCCAATGTCTTCTCGATCTGTAGAGGAAGAGATGGGATCTCAGCTTCTTTGCCCTTATCAGAGGCACTTGGTGTGCTATAGTTGTGTGCTCTAGTCATTATGAAAGCATCACTTTTCATCATATATACATTCACGGAAGATGAACCATTTGGGGGAGGGCCGTTTTCATGGCTGCCCCCCTCCGTACTTGCAGAGGCTTGAGTTAAATTCTGCCCATGCTGAAAGGGATTAGTCAACACAGCTTGCTATTGCTGCGTGACAAACTTCTGGGCCTCTACAAGTCAAGGGCATAAATGGGTTGGGTGGTCTTCCGCACAAAGGTTGCACGGACGCCTCGCCTTCCTTTTTTCAGTAGTTCCCTCTCCAGCATTATCGGTTTGTTTCTTATCCCCCTTACTCTTCTTGCGTTGTTTTTTCTTTCCTTCAGGCTTCTGGTTGGCCTTTGGGTTAGTCGTCTGTACAGAGTGTACTTCCGATGTTTGAGTAGGAGGAGCAGCCAAAGCAGGAGTCTGGCTGGCCTCCGAGTGTTGTATAGATAACTGCTGCAATTGTTTAGTCAATTGCTCAGTGGGCTTGGTTTGTGCCGAACCAACTATACCGTCAACATGTGGTCCAGCTCTCTGTCTGGTTTTGTCCAAAATCGATTGTGGTGCATCTGGTAGGATGGTGTACAATAGACCAGACTGAGAATAGATAAGCTCAAACTGTTGAGCCCTCATGATGGCCTCTTCCTCAGAGAAGACCCTTGAATTTGCGACGTCTTTGGATAACTGCGGAACTAAAGACTTAAGGAACTACTCAAGCAGGAATGCTGGTGGGATGGGTACTTTGATAAGACTCTTTCGGCGTCGCCACTCTCGAATATGATCCGAGATATGGTTCACTGACGTCTGTTCGAAATTGGCTAGAAACTCTGTGCCGACGTCGTATCTCACGGGTAACTGGAAATGGTTAAGGAAATCCATAACCAGTTCACCAAAAAAGGAATAACGTGAACGATCAAGATCTATGTACCATTTCACGGCACTCCCAATAAGAGTGCGTTGAAACAATCGCAACTGAATGGAGTCATCTTTCAGTGAGTTAGATGAACACCATAAGTGGAAAGTGGTCACGTGATCACCTGGATCTTCATTAGGCTTGGCTTCGAACTTTGGAATGTCTGAAGGCAACTTCGTCGGCATAGGTAGCCAACGCGGGTCGTGACAAATAGGATCATTCAACAACCGTGTTAAATCTGGCAAGTGTAGCGTTGCCAAGAAAGGTAGTTTAGGTTGCTGCTAATAGCTAGGATAAAAGGGTCCTAGGGTTTGACTGGCACCAGGTTGCCAGGAAAAGTTTTGTTGCTTGCCAGGGTTTTGGTAGAAACCTTGGCCTTGACCAGCGTAAGGGTTTTGCATTTGAGGAGACATCATTTGTTGATTCCCCATGAAGGACATAGGATGTTGGGCGTTCATCGTATTTGAGGGACTTTGGGAAGGATTCCCCCATGATGGTCCTGTGGGGAGAGGCATGGAGGCCTGTCCGGGGTTCCATTGACTGTGGAAAGAATTGCCCCAGAACGACATTCTAGATGAAGGAACGGATCCTTGTCCTGAGTTCCAAGGTCCTGGTATATGTGCCCCCGACGCAAGAATAGTACCCTGTGCCGGCGTAGAATGTCCAAAAATAGGTGTGCCCCCTGATGGGAAAGCAGCAGATGTGAGGGTTTTATTACCAAACGTCCTGTTCCAGATGAACGGCGACGAACCTACCGGCAGAGTTTGCGCAGGTGTTCCTTGACTCCCGACTCCAAGTACACTCATGTGTGCAGGCTTCCCGGCGGACTGTTGATGCAATCCACTAAGCGAAGGGGACGAAGGAGGTATATGACCCCCAGCATAAGGAAAAGCATTGAAAGGGATAGGAATTCCCCCAAGTTGACCTTGCGGAGGAGCGTTGGAGCTCCCTGCCCCCAGACCCAAAGTCTGTGAAATGGAAGAAGTGAGTGCAGGACTTGTTACTGAACTAGGCATACCATATGAAAACGGAGGGCCGGTCGCACTAGGTGTGTAAGGAGGTGTGGCCACCGCGATAGATGGCATCGGACCACTGTGTGACGTAGTTGCGGCCGAGACCATGGTGGTCCGGACCGTCGACAAAGGCAAGTTAGGGGAATCTTCTCCTATGGTAGCAACAATGATGGGAATGAAAGAATTCCCAGAGGAAGTGATTTGTTCCATAACTGGGTTAGGCGCTGATAGGCGTTCGTAAAATTGAATTGGCACAATAATGTCTGGCCAAGCATCATCGTTTGAGGTTTCAACCGATCCAAGATTGACGGTTGATCCCTCGGGGGTTTGTTCGGGCTCAATGGTTTGAAACCCGGTTGCCTCGAAAGACCCTCGTTGGTCTAACTTCCACCTCAGTGGTGGCGGGGGTGGCTCCAGTATCACCGGATGCAGGCCCAGAAGCCTTCGTGACGAGCGGAGCTCTGAATCCTCCACTGTGTGAGAATATTCATGACACGCTAAGGTATTCTACACAAACAAACAGTAACACACACTAAAAGAAAGCCCCTAGAAGATAAATCAAGCAAGCACTATATTAGTAGGAAGAACAGTTACAACAACCAACACTAGAGTACCTTACCGGTGCAAGTGCAACTCGAATACGGAAGTACCCTCCGGGTCTACTCTGCAAATTGTTGGTTCGATGTCCGTCCTAGGTACCATGGTATACCCCCGCAGTCACCTGTGTATGTCCCTAGAAAAGATTGGCAACTAGTTTGCCAGCACGTGAACAGCTATCAGGTGGGTACAGTCGGCAGTCGGGTAGACCACAATGAGCAGGGTATCAAGCCCGAAACCTGTCAAGGGTATCGAGAGAAAGTGTTCCGGAAGACAACTGAGGACCTCGAATGGATTCGAGACCCACGAAGCTCCGTGGAAAATGCTAACGACGAAATCCATTAACAAATCCTCTATATGTGTTCTCCACAACGCTCGATCCATCTTTGGAGGGGTTATCTCCGCTACCTTTCCTTACGCGACCTCATTTTTATCCCCTGTGTTAGAGGGGGGTCCTGAATAACTTTCTGTAACTGGACTTCTACACTCCCTATTGACAGACTCCAATGTTTGGGTTTGGGTGGCCTTGGAGAATTTACTCTCCAACCTATTCCAAGGCCCTATTCTTAAGCTAGTGTATGCACCCTACAAACAGAAAAGTATACTTGATTTTATTTAGCATTTCTTTTAATGGGATTTTTAAATTTCAAGGTGTGGAAGTGAAACTGATGGTGTGTAAAAAGACTCAAAGCAAAAATGAACAAAAATGCTTGGAAACGACAATTTTTGATAAAATGCAAAACAAGCAACTTTTCAACAAGAAAGACTTCTTTTTCTGAAATTACTAAGATTTTATGCAGTAAATATGAAGGATTTTCACTCAGATCTGCGAGCTACTTATACTAGACATGCACTGCAAAAACTTATGCAACAAGACTTCTTTCCAAGCTACTGATGCAACAACACAATCCTCAAATCCAGAAGATTTTTTTTTTATTTTATTTTATTGCAAAATCACGCAACAAGGAAAAATGATGACAAGATCAAAACCAAGAGAAATAAAAAGAAAACTCTGGCTTAAAGCGCAGATCGCAAACAGAATCAGAGCACAAAAATGAAACAAAGCAATCACAGCAGCACCAATTCTAACACTTGCCTAAAAACCATAAAACAAAGATTTTTTCTCTTTTGTCTTTTCTATCAAAAAATCAAATAACAAACACAAGCTAAGGGGAAAATGCCCTAACCTGCTGACTGTGCAGCCCCAGACTCTAGACCCCTGAGAGGAGCTCTTCTTACCACAGGAGGGAATGACTGCCCCACCCAAGCTGAAAAGCTTCCAATCAAGCCCGTGACTGTCACCAATACAGCACACGTGTAAACGCGTGCTGAGCTTCTACAGCGCGCGGGTAACCGCGGGCTAGCCTTAAACAGGCCACGGGTATGTATAAAAAATGAGATAAAATCACACACAGATAGTCTAGTCCTGAAAAAAGCTTCTGGTATTGACAACCAGAGTCTCTAAAAGGCTTAGATGCTATCACTTTAACAGAAAAGAAAGATTTGCAAAAAGAAAAACCAATGTAAAGAAAAACAACACAATAAGACAGACTGAAACATAAGACAATAAACCAATCAAGACCCAGACAGGATACAGAAATCCCCCTGAGAAGATAAACTTCTGACAGGGAAGAGGAGACTACCTCTCAAGCTTCCTGAAAACTACACGTTACTGAAACTACTGCAGCACGCAGGCAAACACGTGCTATAGAAAGTTAGGGCGCGGGTCACACGTGTGCAGGCCTTCTGCAGGCCGCATGTACCTCTGTGTGTTCCAAGAATGAATGTCAAGCGTCCATCAAGGAAGAATGGTATTGATAACCAGGTTCCCTGCTAGCATTGACCTAACAGACAACAAAAAAAAAATAAAGAAACAGAGACTGAAATTCTTTGAACTACCCAAAAGTTTTTTTTTTTTTAACCAAATCCGGAAACCCTAAGAGTAAGACTATCCCTAGTGGAGTCACCAATTCTGTTGTGGGGTTTTTCTACCCTACGGACTAGCAAGCTAGGGCTTTAAACTTGCATGCAGATCACGACCCTTCAAGAAATAACTTTTAACCTCCTACCCAAACCTAGAACCCTTTTTCTCAGGCAAACATGGGAAGAATCAACTAACCTTTGTATCGACGGTTGAAGTAGATCCTCCGTTGAGATTTTATTTCCTTGCTGTTGCTCCTTCCACAAAGCGATCCTGCAATCAAGACAAAACTACACATGCATGCTACTGATCTACTAGAGGGTTAGAGATTTAAACACAAATCAAATAACATAGATAAGACTCATGTATTTGGGACGGGAAAAGCATCTTTTCATTAATCTCAATATGAATCAACTTACAATGATTACAGAGACCGGCCACCGTTCCTCGATCCTGATCCTGGGCTTCTCCTCTTCTTTTGTCCTCCAACTGCTGTTGCTTGAATTTATCCTAAAGCTTGAGGCAAGGCTAAAGGGTTGGGACAAAACGGACTTGGCAATTTGGCAGAGTTTCTTTGCGATGATTTTTCCCCTTTTGAATAGTACCCCTACCCCTCCTTTTATAGGCTAGAAGGAGCTAGGGTTTTAGGCGAACTCTCGGCCATGCATGGCTGGGAGTTCCAGTTAACTGACAAAAATCTCCTCGTCTCGGCGAAAACTTTCCTGATTTTTTTCTTTGTTAGGTAAACGCAGGCTGTAGTGGGTTAGCCCGCGGTCCACCGCGTGTAGTATAATGACAACAAGCGTTCCAATGCACCCAGTGAGAGGTTAGGGCGCGGGTTGCTTGATTTAAGTGGTTTTTCAAGGTTTTATTCAGCATGGCTTTGGCAATGAAGGGCAAGTAGTGGGCCTGATGCCAGGTAAGCAGGGATAGTGCAATTTAGGGTTATAACACTAGCCCTTGGGGAACTTTTTCTTATAGAGTTCTCCCATTTGGACTATGTAATGCACCAGCAACCTTTCAAAGAGTAGTTATAGGAATCTTTTCTGATATGATTAATGACTCTATGGAAATTTTTATGGATTATTTTACCCCTTATGGTGTTTCTTTTCAAGAAGCACTACAAAACCTTGAGAAAGTACTTAAACGATGTATACAAGCCCACATTTCCTTAAGTACAGAAAAATGTCATATGATAATGAGTGAAGGAATAGTGCTTGGACATTTTATTTCATCTTAAGGAATCCAGGTGGATCCATCCAAGATACAAGTCATTAAAAATCTTCCTATTCCCAAAACTCAAACAAAGGCAAGAAGTTTTCTAGGACATGCTAGATACTAAAGAAGATTTATCAAAAAAAATTCCAAAATAGCTTCTCCCCTGTTTGTGTTACTGATGAAAAATGCTGAATTCAAATGGACTAATTCTTGCCAGGAAGCATTTAATACACTTAAACATCAGTTATCTACAACTCCTATTCTTAGAGGACCTGACTGGATACTTCCCTTTCATATATCCTCTGATGCTTCAGATACTGCAATAGGAGTTGTCTTGGGACAAGAAGAAAATCATCTCCCTTATGCTATTTACTTCATTAGCAAGAATATGACTCCTGTTGAACTTAATTATATAGTTACCGAAAGGAATTTTTAGCAATTATCTATGCTATTAATAAATTTCGACATTACATCACTGGCTACTCTACTCTTGTCCATACTGATCACTCATCTATCAAATATCTAATGAACAAACCTATCACAAATGCTAGAGTCACCAGATGGTTACTTTTATTACAAGAATTTGATATTACAATTATAGATAGACCAGGAAAAGAAAATGTAGTTGCTGATTTCCTTTCTCGGTTAACACCTGATGATGATACCCCAGTAGATGATTCCTTTCCTGATGAATATCTATTTGCAGCATATGCTCACTCACCATGGTATGCAGACATCGCTAACTACTTGGTTGCAGGGAAGTTACCACCACACCTATCCCACTGAGAGAAAAGAAAAATCATTCAACAAAGTGCTCGGTATAGCTGGATAAGTGGGTGTATTTTCCACACAGGACTTGATCAAGAAATCTGAAGGTGCATTAGAGAAGATGAGGTTTATGATCTACTAAAAGCTTGTCATGATGGCCCTTGTGAAGGGCATTTTGTTGATAAAAGAACAACACATAAAATTCTCAGGATGGGGTATTATTGGCCCTCACTTTTTAAAGATGCAAAGAAATATGTTCGGGCCTATGATAGCTGTCAAAGAATGGGCCAACCCAATCATAGAGATGAAATTCCATTAAACCCCCAGATAGTACTTGAACCATTCAAAATATGGGCCTTAGACTTTGTAGGACCCATTAACCCCCCATCCAATTAAAAAGTTTACATAGTGGTCTGCACAGATTATATGACCAAATGGGTGGAAGCTAAAGCACTCCATAGAGCAACTGAAGAAGCAGTTCTAGATTTCCTATTTGAAGACATCTTCATCAGATTTGGAGTGCCAAGAGAATTAGTTACAGATGGGGGACCTCCTTTCACTTCTCACAGTTTTAAAGCCACCCTTCAAAAATATCATATTCAACATAGATTGACAACAACATACCACCCCCAAGCCAATGGACAGGTGGAAAGCACAAATAAAGTAATAGAAGCCATTCTCACAAAAACAGTGAAGGAAAACAGAAAGGACTAGTCTCACAGGCTCCCTGAAGCATTATCGGCCTACAGAACTACCTGGAGAAATACTACAGGATTCTCTCCCTATGAACTAGTTTATGAAAAAAGTGTCGTCTTTCTTGTGGAATTTGAAATCAAAACCTTAAGGACTGCTTTAGCTGTCAACCTTGATTTGACCGATGCATAGACAACCAAGTTGCAGCAGCTTAATGAATTGGATGAAAAAAGACTAGATGCCATTCATTAGACAACTATGATTCAACAAAAAAGATCAAAATGGCATGACAAAACTATCAAGCATAAGCAATTCCAAAAAGGTAATTGGGCCCTACTATATGATTCTCGATTTAAAGAACTTCAAGGGAAACTACGTACAAGATGGCTTGGACCTTACGAAGTGGACACTGTTTTCCCCAATGGAACAATAAGGCTCCTCACAATCAATGACTCAAAACACCGTTACTTGTAAATAGTCATCGACTCCATCTGTACTAGCACCCTATTTCCAAAGAAGATTTTAAGGCCACATGTGTGGAAGACTCTCATTACCTCTTTCTAGAGGGGCCTCCTACCCCTCATTGCAATTATTTTTTTTTAATTAAATTTCTTTAGCATTAGATTAGATTTCGTTTACTAATAATCCCTGTCAAGAAATAGCATGTTACAATTGATTTCTGTAGATTCTCGATCAAAGCAAAGGCCTACTAAGAAAGGACGATCTTACTTCAAGAAGAGCCAAGCTTCCCCATTGCTGAAACACCACTGTTCAACAACTTTTTGCTCTTTTCCCATTGCTGAAACACCACTGTTAAGCAATTATTCACAGTTTCCCATTGCTGAAACACCACTGTTCAGCAACTTTTTTTCCTTTCCCCCCACTGCCAAAACACCACTGCTCCACAAATTCTTACCTTTCTTTTCCCATTGTTGAAACACCACTGTTCAACAATTTTTCACATTTTTTCCCCATTGCTGAAACACCACTGTTCAAAAATTTTCACATTTTCCCCCATTGCTGAAACACCACTGTTTTGCAATTTTTCACATTTTTTCCCATTGCTGAAACACCACTGTTTAGCAATTTTTCACATTTTCCTATTGTCGAAACACCACCGTTCAACAATTTTTCTCCCTTCTTTCTATGGCTGAACACCAACTTTTCAACATTCTCTGTCAATAAGATTTTTTTGTCCTTCCAGTAAACAAATCATTGATAAAATCCCTCTAACAAATCAAAAGTCTCTGCCATGGCTACTGCAAAACTATTACGAACATGCACTATATTCTATTTGAAGTACGAATTAAAAGATAAAGATGAGGTATGTAAACTTTATATGTAAACTTTATATGTAAATACATTTGAACTATAGTTAATGAGAAGAGCTTGACTCATTATTACCACTCATGTAAAATCATTATTAGTCGTACTTGAAGGGGGGAGGAAATATCGAACTTTTATACAATCATTTCACATGAATCAACCACCGTCATTCCTTTTTACCATCCTTTCATTTGTTTCACCACCATTTGCATGCCTTCACCCGAAAAAATCACTCTGCATAGAAGCAGTTACTCGACTCTTTGACAATGCATTTTACTGAGCTGTTAGCTATGGGAGGCCCTGTTATACGATATGAACCCGCCACGATAGCCCTGTTAGAACTATACTCAGAAGTCTATCAAATGTTTCTGCAGGCAGGATGGCTGAGTTATTTTCAGAGGCTCCAGGGATTTGATCAACAACAGGTTCTTCAATTTGCTCGAAATCTCCAGGAAGATCATTCCATTGTTCAAGGGGTTTGGATTCCAGTTACAGAGGATGATATAGCGTAGGTTTCGGGTCTCCCTGCCAATGGCATTCACTGGTTCAGCCGCAAACATATCATTCTTAATGCCCAGCAGGATTTTTTCTTGCCAGGGGAACAAATTGAACCTAAAGGCCGAGGTGTCTGACTTAGCTCGTTGCCACCTCCATGGCTGAAAGTTGCAAAGTTTGTCAAGCACTACCTTACCTGTGAAGGCCGATACCAGGTAGTCTACCAGTATGATTTTGTCATGTTGTCTCATTTACGACATGCTAGATTGGTGAACATTCCTTATTAACTGCTCGGCTGTCTTAAAAACATGTCACACTACTATAAAAAGGCTAAAAATCCCACCATTTCCCTCACCCATCACCATCTCGCTCAACTACTTATCCAAAAGGTTTTTTCCCAACAAAACCCTCCCCTAAACAACCCACCCATAGACCCCCAAGAAGCTGTTGAATATCCTGCAAATCTTCAGGAACAGCAACCACAAAACCCTCCAGACCCTCCGGAAGTACCTAACAGTCCACCTACAGACCGAATCAATCCAATTAACCTCTCTACCATACCAAGCCCATCCCACATTTCACCAGAATCATCCATTCCTACCGTTCATATCCTCAGCGATAATTCTGAACTAGACAACTCTCCTTGTCCCATCACTGAGGAAAATCCCCCACGCAAACGAAAGCAAATTCCCTTTTTTTCACCCTTTTTACAAAGAAAACGAACAAGGGCCTCAACAAGAGCAGCCACTACTTCCATTGCCCCAAACCCCCAACCCATTCAACTAAAACCCCACACACTTCCAACCTCCCAAATTTCAGAATTTTTACCTATTCGACCCACGGGCATTGAAACACAAGAACAAAAGGCCTAGTGTGTTGCGACATCATCCTTCTCAAATCAATTAGCTAAAACACAAGAACCAACTACTCATCAAGTAGCTGAAACACAAGAACCAACTACTCGTCCAGTAGCTGAAACACAAGAACCAACTACTCATCAAGTAGCTGAAACGCAAGAACCAGCTACTCACCAAGTAGCTGAAACACAAGAACCATCTACTCATTTAGTAGCTGAAACACAAGAACCAGCTACTCATCAAGTAGCTGAAACACAAGAACCAGATACTCATTCAGTGGTTGAAACACAAGAACCAACTATAGCTGTTACACAAGAACCAGCTACAGCTGAAACACAAGAACCAGCTGCTGATATTGATACCGAGATATAGGAATCATACGCCCAAGGTGTTGCAACATTACTTTCTCTACATCAAGAAGTTGAAATACAAGAATCAACTGCCAATCCTGTAACTGCTCCAAAAGAACCACCTAGTGCGGCTGTGATTGTTACACAAGAACCATTCACCCCTCTTCCAGAACCAACAATGACCTCTATCTTACAAGAAAATGAGTTCCTAAGGTATGAACTGGAAGCCTACAAGCAAGAACTAGTCACGTTAAAGGAAGCCTACGAGAAGGAACTTAAATTGCACACCCTAGCTCGCATAGCGACAGAGGAAAATACAACAGAGAATATGTGTAGAGAGTATATCTGTAGTCAATGTGGAGACATCTATTATCGAGAAGGCTACAAAGTAATTCAAATTCCAATGCCAAGAGCTTCCCCTGCACCTACAACTTTTGCAGTAAAAGAGGAAAAACCTGCTGTTACACAAGAACCAACAGGACCTTCCAAAATTAAAACTGAACCCTGGCCTACAATAATTCCCAAATCTGAAGCCCCTGTTTTTGTTAATAAAGCTGTAAAAACACTGTCTATTGATGAATCTGCCCCTCCTAGCCAGATCAATACCCACATCCTTGTGGAACAAGCCACTCAGACCCTACCTTAGCCTATCACTTGCGATGCTTAAACACAAACTCAACCATGGGATGAGCAGGCAATAATGGACAAATGGAAAAAAGAGTCTATTGTTACACAGGAAAAAGGCCTGCAGGAACACAGACTACTCTGGCTAAACCATATTTATTCAAACTGGGAAGTTTTGGAGCAAACATGCCAGGAATCCCATGCCCTTAAAAAACATAACAAAGAGCTAAAAGGCAAATTGCTCTTGATGTTTGACTTGGCACAAAAATTGTTGTCTACAAGGAAACCATCCTGCAATTACTCTATGTTCGTCATGGAACAACTTATATTTTTTCAGATTAAATCAATCAAAGAAGGCAAACCCCATGCAGTGTTAAATCCAACAGATTTTGTTAAAACCTTTGCAGAAGCCTCTTCTATGGATCAACACTTCCTCTGTGAGGTATATTTTCATAATGAGGCCATCCCTGAGAACCGACAGCTTAACCTTAACCCTCTTGTCGGTGACATCCATATCCAGGCACTCACCTCCTTTCTTAACAATCAGATTATATGGCAGGATGACTTCCTAGCTGACAAGCATAATGAGGATAACCTCCTTCTCTGGATACAGCCAGAACCACAAAATGTTGCCACCTTTGTTACAGAGTATTATCAGTTTTTGAAGAAACCAGGGATGACTCAACACATTCGACAACTATAGACAACAGTGCTTCAGGATTGTCAATAGTTCATTAAATCCACAGAGATTGTTGCCCTACAAGCAAATAGCATGTTTTGGCAACAATCTACTGGGAAAAGACAGGAACACAATCCCTTTAGCCCCACTAATCTTGAGACAACAATCTCCAGGGTACCTAGCTACATCAAGTGTGTTCAACAATGTGTTGAAAGATGGATAGGTTATCAGTTTCACTTTCCTATCCTCTGGATGCCAGAAGAGAAACATCAAGTTCAACATAAGTTTCCCAAGAAGGCTGAAACAACAGCTTGGCAAAGGCTACAATGCGTTCAAGGATTCAAAGCTCCAACAGACAACACCTTCCACAACTATTGCTTAAGTAACTTGCATGCTTAGAGTCGGTATCCAGATTCTGATTCAGATTGAAGTTGCCTGAGGACATGCAACCTTTTAAGTTGGGGGGGATGTTAGGACCCTATAATGTACCTTTTTCCTCACACTTTTTGCTACCATTACATCCTTTTTTCACTCACATTTAAACTCACACTATCACCTTACCCTATCTTTCCAAAGGTATATAACGTCTCTTCTCTTTACTATATGTTTAATTTGTTTTGCATATAATTTTACATTACTATCACACTTAACCATTGATCAGAAATATATAAGTGCTGAAATAGTTCAAACTGTAGATTATCATTGTTGTTTGAAAGCCCGTTGCTGAAACAGTCAAGAACACAAACCCCATGGTCGAAACAGTCTGTGGTCTATGATGCTGAAACAACAACTCACACAAGAAGAAGTTGTTACACAGTCCGTGGTCTATGATGCTGAAACAACAACTCATACAAGAAGAAGATGTTACACTCTCCGTGGTCTACGATGTTGAAACAACAACTCACACAAGAAGAAGTTGTTACACTCTCCGTGGTCTACGATGCTGAAACAACAATGAAGTTGTTACACTGACCACAACAGCCTCACCTTGAGCCAGAATTAACCATTGCTGCTGCGTGAGACCACGTTGCTGAAACAGTAAGAACACAAATCCCGTTGCTAAAACAACCCACTATTTGTGATGTTGAAACATCATACAACAACAGTAAAAAAAGAAGATAAATAAGGAATAGGGTCTTGTTCTCTATTAGGGGATAGTTAGCCTTCAGTGTGTGTTAATCATTTTGATTAGTAAGGAGTTCATGAAGGTGTGATGATCGGAAACAGGTGCTGAAGATTCCTGCTTTGGGAATAGGGTCATGTTCTCTATTACAAAATAGTTGGCCTTTCTTTTTGTAGTGTCCTGAAAGATTTCTTTCCCGGGTTGTTATTTTCTTAATGTAATCCAGGATTCTTTGAATAATTATTTCTTTAAACTTTGAACTCTGCAATAGGTAGGTTTCTTTTCTGTAATTCAAAGTAGAACTTCAGTTTGTTCAAGGAAAGGTGTGATTAATGTATTTTTACTACAACTCTAGATTTATTTTGAGATTGAGCATATACAGTGTGTGATTACCTTTGAAATAAACAGACTTCCCTAGGTTGACAATTTATGTAACACTTGATTGTTTAGTTAAATAAGAAATTATAGTGACTAACAATACTCTCCTCAATATTAATAGCCATTGATCCGTGCCTTAACACCCTATTGGTCCATGATCTCTATTTAAAGAGAATGGAGGGTCATTTGTCGATGATCGATTGTGAGAAAATCTCTTGTAAAATCTCTTTGTAATCTTTTTCTTTTGCATTAATAAACTTCTCCAAGTGGTCGCATTGGTTGGGGCCGTGGATGTTTCCTCGTAGGGGTTTTACCACGTGAAAACATTGGTGTGTTGATCTTTGATCTAGTTATGCGAGTGATTACTAAAGGTGTTCTTCCTTTGTTGTAATACCTGTGTTGTCGAACATGGTTTCAAAGCCTGTTTGAAGACCCACTCCTGTTGTAGATCAAGATCATGAAATTAGTTTCGTCATCTCCATTTTCTGTCATTTCTGTACATTTTTAGGATGAGAGGACTATTCCATTGTGTCTGGAGCACTTGTTTCAATCAGGAACATTTTTTGTTTCACTCAAAAAGGTTTTTGTTTGCCCAAGATACTGCCATTTCAGTCAGATCTAGAGGTATAAAGCCTGAATACGGTTTTTTAAAATTTTTGTAGAATATCATTTTGGTTTTATTTCAGTTTTGTATTATTTATTCCCGAGTTGCTACTCTTTTATATATTCATATGATCTTTTCCCCATTCCCTATGTGATCTCAACAAATTAGAAACATATAGGAAAAGGTGCATCTTCTGAGTAAGCTAACCGAGATCTAACCCTTATTGTCATTGAGAAGAAAAGAAAATTTCCTGTGTTAAAAGCATTTTTTTAGCATGCTCTCCAAGGTCGTCTTCCACAACAACAACAACAACAACACCCCCAATCCTCTTCCTAAAAAATACAATATGTTTTGCTAGACCATTTGGTTAAAAGTTGCCTTATTAAGTAAGAGGTCTTGAGTTCAAGTCTCTCTTTCGTTACTTTTCTTTTGAAAATATTCATGCTCATATTGTAAAGTGTATTTCACTTCAAGTATTAAAATGAATCACTATAAGTAGCTTTAATATTTTATTTTAGATTTATTTATTTTGCATGCAGTTTTTCTTTTATAAAGTAACTTCATTGTAAAAGTGATCCCCACTTCTGTTTATAAAAGTGGGTCACTTCATAAAAAAACTTACACTATCACATGATCATTTGGTTACTGTTTATGCTTTTTTTTTTAAAGGGCATAACTCTCACATCCAAAGTTCGTTTTTAGTTCCATTTTTTAAAAACCGCATAACTTTTTGAAATATTTTCGTCCAGATAATTATTTTCAGTTTTTAAATCCATATTATCTACATATTTAATATGGCTTCTACAAGTAATCTCTTGCTTACCAGCACCAACTACTTCCAATGGAAATCTCATATAGATTATTTATTAAGAAGTAAAGGCTCATACCAAATTTCCTTGGGAAAGGAAAAAACACCCACTGATGATGATAAGAAAGTCAAATGGGATAATAGGAGTGATGAAGCACGTGGACTAATCGGAATATCCATCTCTCCCAATTTAAGGTTCCACTTTAAACAAATTGATGACCCTCATGAAGCTTGGGAAAATATTGAATTTGTTTTTGGTAAACTCAATATTATTCAAGCACAGCAATTAGAAAATCAAGTATGGACCTTAAGTCCAAGTGATTTTTCTTTCCTTGGAGACTATATGTCTAATTTTAAAACACTCATAATGTTATGTGAAGAATGTGAGATAGAAATGGAGGAAAAGCGTTGCATCTATCTTATTATTTCTAAGATAGGTAGTGTATATTTTTTGTTTGTATCTACCTTTTATGCCATGAGAGAGGCTCTAGGGAAATCTTATTAAAAACCCACTCTTGAGTCCTTTTGTGTTTCTTTGATTAGAGAGGAATATAATCTTATGCAACTTGGAGTGATCAACCCGCAGCTACCTCCAACAAAGCCTTAGTTTCCCAGCTGAAAGATAAACCCAAGTATCCCAAGAAGCAACATCCTTGCTACAACAACAAGCACCATAAGGGTCTCAAACCTGCTCAAACAACTTCAGCTCCTAATGGTGACAAAGGAACAAAGTATAAAAATAATAAGACTGATAGACATTGCAAATTTTGTGATAAAGATGGTCATGATGAATCCAAATGTTTCAAGAATATGGTAGCTTTAGAAGCAATGATGAAGAAGCACAACATCAATATTGATTCTACTTCTTTTTCTTCTTCTCATGGACATGCACTTTCCGCTTCTGATTTCTCCTTCAATACAACTTCTACTTCTTCTTCTGATGAGTGGATTATTGATTCAGGAGCATCTTATCATATGGCTAAGGATAAAGACATATTTTATGCTCTAAATGAATGTAACACGAAGAAAATATTTGTTGGTGATGATAGATCTCTTAGTGTTGTAGGATCTGGAATAGTTCAAGTAGATAATGGTCATTTCAATGATGTATTATGTGTTCCAAGTATTTCTTGTAACCTTCTATCAATATATTAAATGACTAATTCAGGTGAAGGTAAAATCGTAGAGTTTTCACCTCACCAAGTTGTAATCAAGGATCTAAAAGATCCTAAGCATGTTATTGCAACTAGAATTGTTGATGATATTACCAGGTTGTACAAGTTTGACAACTTTGGTTCATCATCTTTTTCATCAGTTTTTGTTGCTCATAGCGATGACTTGACAAAACTTTGGCATGAGCGGTTTGGTCATCTAAACTATCGCTCATTGCAACAACTATGTAAATGGTGACTAGTGTTCCTCCTGTTTCATGCAGAGATGGTTTTTGTGTCAGTTGTGTTCTCAACAAACATCATCGGTATATTTTTGGAAAATGTTCCTCTTGGCATGCCTCAGGCCCTTTCCATCTTGTTCACAGTGATTTGTGTGGTCCACTTTCTTCTCCTTCTTTTTCTGGGTGTAGGTATTTCTTAACTTTCATTGATGATTTTTCCAGACGTACTTGGGTTTACTTCTTAAAACTTAAGAGAGAAGTTTTTGGCCTACAAGGCCCTTGTGGAAAAGCAATATGGACATCAAATTCAAAAGTTAAGAACAGATAATGGAGGCAAATATGTGAACAAAAATTTTACAAGTTACTGCACTACACATGGAATCCAAATGCAACACATTGTTCCATATACACCACAACAAAATGGTGTTCCTGAGAGAAAAAACCACACATTAAAAGAAATGGCTAATTGTATGATCCAATCTAAGGGATTAAGTCTAAAGTATTGGGTAGAAGAAATCAACTGTGAAAATTACATAGTCAATCACACTCCCACAAAGGATCTTAAAAATATAACACCGAAAGAAGCTTGGAATAAAATTAAACCAAATGTAAGTCACTTCCCTGTATTTGGGAGTATAGCATGGGCTCACATTCCTGATGAGAAAAGGAAAGCATTACAGCCTAAAAGTGAGAAGTGTATATTTGTTGGTTATTCTGGAGATGTCAAAGGTTATAGAATTCTTCAACCACATTGTAATGAAATTATTATTAGAAGAGATGTTAATTTTGATGAAAATCTTTTGGCCTGTGAGCCTAATTCGGTGATTGTGCCTTCTTCGGCCTGCGATCCATCTTCGTCGTTTGTGCCTTTTTCTGTTCCTATTCTAGTTTCTTCTTCAGATGATGACAGTGAAGATGAAAATACACCTTCTCTTGCTCACCCTCCTCCATATGAGTCCTTTGAACCTGAAACAACACCAGTTCCACCGCTTCGTGGATGGGTTCGCTCAACACGAGAAGCAGTTGGTGGTCTTGTTAGTGATCCTTCAGATTAGCGTCAAACACATTCACAGTTCTAGTGAGCCTCTTCTCTTTTGGATCAAGTTTCAGAGACTCGTGATCTAGAGACATTTGCAAAATCTTCAGGTCATCTAGATTGGGATACAACAATGAATGAAGAGTATCATTCTTTAATGGCAAATGATACTTGGGATCTTGTACCTCTTACAAAAGGAAGAAAACTTATCAGATGTAAATGGGTCTACATAACTAAGTATACATCAGATGGAAGTGTTGAAAGACACAAGGCTCGGTTAGTTGCCAAAGGATTTTCCCAAGTAGAAGGAATTGACTATAATGAAACCTTTGCCCCTGTAGCCAAAATGAATTCCATCCGCCTTTTTCTTTCCCTTGTTGCCTCACATAAATGGGAAGTCCATCAGATGGATGTTAAATATGCCTTCTTGCATGGAGATTTGCAAGAATAAATCTACATGGAAAAACCTCCTGGCTATGTCCAGAATGACTCTAGCCTTTTTTGTCTCCTTAAGAAATTTCTTTATGGTCTCAAGAAAGCTCCCCGATCTTGGTATGCCAAAATGGACAACTTTCTTATTGACACCGGATTCTCTATATTCCATTATGATCGTAATGTCTATACCAAGAAAGTAGGAATCCATCTCATAATCCTTGTCCTTTATGTTGATGACCTTATCCTTACTAGTAGTGACTCAAAACTTTTAAACCATGTGAAAACCGGCCTTAAGAAGAAATTTGAAATGACAGACTTAGGATTTTTGCACTATTTCCTTGGCCTCCAAGTTTTGCAAACCAATGAAGGAATTTTTCTTTCCCAGTCTAAGTATGCTTGTGACCTTCTTCATCGCTTTCACATGGATGATTGTAAACCAACTCCTTCTCCCTTCCAGTTTGGAGTCAAGATTATTGCCACATGTACTTCTCCTGAAGTTGATGCCACCCTATACTGTCAGTTAGTTTGTAGCCTCTTATACTTTACTCATACCCGTCTTGATCTTTCCTTTGTTGTTGGTCTTGTTTCTCAGTGTATGAAAACACCCCATGAAAGTCATTGGAAAGTAGATAAAAGGACACTTCTCTATGTTCATGCTTTATTTCAGTTCAGGATACATTATAGTTCAGGGGGGACTACTTTATTGGTTGGTTTCACTGATTCAGATTGGGTCAGAAACCCTAATGATTGGAAGTCTACTGTAGGTTATGTTTTCAGCCTTGGTTCAAGACCTGTCACTTGGGTATATAAGAAACAACAGGCTATTTCACTTTCTTCATCAGAAGAAGAGTATCAAGCAACAGTAAATGCAAGTTAGGAAGCCTTGTGGGTTTGACAGATCCTTTCAGAGTTTGGATTCGAACAACAACATCCAACCATCCTTTGGTGTGACAATGAGAGTGCCATCAAGCTCGCCAAATACTTAGTTCAATATCAGTGCAACAAGCACATCGAGCTACACATGCACTTCATCAGAAATTTCATTCATGATCAAGTTATTGAAGTGCTCTTTTTCCCTACAAAAGATCAAGTTGTAGACATTTTCACAAAGTCTCTTACAGAAGCAATTTTTTCCAAACTTCGATCTATGTTAGGAGTTTAGGAAGTGGTCATTAAGGGGGGATAGGTTCTAATGCCTCCTTCCTTCTCCTATTGTGTCAACATTGTAAATCCTTCAATCCCATCCCAAGTTGTTCTTAAGGGGGGATGTTAGGATATTTAGACACTTAGGAGTTAGTTAAGATCTACTTGATCTAATGTGTCGTTAGGTGAAAGTGTATTTCTTAGTGTGTTTCTTTAGTATGCATTAGTATGCATTTGTAGTTAGGAAATCCAATGGTCACGATATGTTCCTGACATAGAGTGATCCGACGATTCATACTCTCCTCGATCGTAATGACCATTGATCTATGGCTTAACACCCAATTGGTCCATGATCTCTATTTAAAGATCATGGAGGGTCATTTGCGATGATCGATTGTGAGAAAATGTCTTGTAAAATATCTCTATAATCTTTTTATTTTTCATTAATAAATTTTTCCAAGTGGCCATGTTGGTTGGGGCCGTGGATGTTTCCACATAGGGGTTTTACCATGCGAAAACATCGGTGTGTTGATATTTGATCTGGTTATGTGAGTGATTACTGAAGGTGTTTTTACTCTGTTGGAATACTTTTGTTTTCGAACAGATGCAAGTACAAACACATTTGTAAATATTGGTACTGTAGCCATTCTATATTTTGTTTTCATTTTATGATCACTCTAGAAGTTCCCCACTTAAAGAATTTTTTTTAATCAAGCAGAGAATGATGGAAGTACAAACAATATTATAACTAGAAGAGTGGTAGTTTTTCTAGAGCCTCTTTAAGTTTGAAAATCACTCTTTGATGCTAATCAAAGGCCATTTTTGAATACTTGAAATCCTTGCAAACACCTTTAGAATCCACCCATTCCCAAGAAATACATAATGAGACTCAACAAAAAATTGAATAGTGATATGATAAGTATTAAGGAATGCCACTATATATTTGTAAACACGTTCTTAACATGGATGACTATGATATATGAACAATCATATATCTATATGTGGAGGTATTTTATACACAAATATATATGGGTTCCCAACAACAAAAGTAAATATAATATTTTCATAAGCCTTATGTTATAATCTTGAAATTCACATAGTCTTTCTAATGCCTATTTATTCTATATCTTTCCTAAAAGATACATGGACATATTATATATTTGTTGAGAAACTTTTGTCATGAGTATTAAGTTTAAATCAACATACACACATATTAACCCCGCACCTATTAAGCATCAATTGGGTCAAGCTCAAGTGGTTATGGGATGGAGTGTTATCCTCCCTACCTAGATTCTATTCATGTAAGAGACATAATGAGCTCATTATGAGCATATGGTTGTAATGGATTTGAGAATTGTTGTTGACTTGGCCTTGTGCCCTAAAAAATATTAATTTTACCGTAGGTACCATTTTCAAAATAACGAGAAGTGATTGGGGTTTTCCCATATATATATATATATATATATATATATATATATATATGAGAATAATCCTCCCCCTTTTTTTTTCTTTAACTCTATTAAAATCAATTGTTTTTCATTTTGATTTATAAGAATTACAAATATAACATTTAGATCAATGGGTATACACACATTATGATACCTAAAATATTTTTATGATGTAGAAACATTCCTGGGGTTTTGACAATATGCATTAACCAAAAAATATTTTCAAATTTATTTTGTGTTTTGTTTCCTTTTTTTAGATTTTTAGCGCGTATACTAAGGTCCAGTGTTTTAATTGGTGCTCTCCATACATTAGAATCAGAAGAAAAATTTTGAATATGTTAGAGAGGATATATTTATATACCTACACACCAAAATTCAAAATCACATATGGAGTTTAAACCCCACGCTTAAGTCTAGAACCATCATGCAAAGAAATTCTTATGCAGATAATGGTTTGGTATTTTGATCATTGTGTTATCATACTCTGGAATCGATGTATAAAATGTATTCAAGATTTCAAGGACACATATTATACATTCTCACGAATTTTCAACAAAATTTGATGCCACATAAGTTCTTAGAATGAGTGTGCACTAATTTCCATATTTTATTTATGCATTGAAAGAGGCCTAGTATTTTGATAACCACACTCTCATAATTTGATGTTAAGGTCTGATATTTGTAAATTTTGTATAGGAACATTCCTATATTTTATCACCCAATTTTATCAAAATTTATTGAGTTTAATTACCATGTCTAAGTTGAGCCCAATGTAAAGACCACACACAATATATTCCAGAAATAGGGGTTTAGTATTTTGACTCGGGTGCAGCCAATACTTGGAATCAAAGCTTAAATTTTTATAAGATGTAGAGGAAATAATCTATCTACCATAAAAATTCAATAAAAAGATATTGAGTTTAAGGGAAAAATCATGAAGATGGGTAACACTTTTGTGAGAATTGGGTCTCCAAAATTCCTAGTGGCATTTTTTCGGCCAAAAAAATGTCGCTAGGAATTTTTTCGGCTGAAACATTTTTTGGTTGAAAGTTTTCACATCAAATTGAATGACGGCCTGATGATGCCCTAGAAGTCATGTACAATATTTTTTGGATGAATTTTTTTCCTTTGGTAAGAATATTTCGCCCGAAAGAATTTTCAGCCGAAAGATTTATTTTTAACGGATTCCATTAAAAACTAGGTTTTGGTCGAAAGAATATTTCGGTCGAAAACCTGAAAATGGGACTGTTTACAAGAAACTACAAATTTTCTCCAGCTTACTTGATCTTTGGAGGTATCAGACTCCTACAAATACTCATAATTTAGTTTCGGAATTGATACCAACATTTTAAAAATTGAATCTACTTTCATTGGATATAATTTGTTTTCATTTTCATTGTTTTTATCTAATTTTATTTAATTTTATAAAAAAATCACTGCATAATATTTTTAGGTGACATTATGATTCAGTGAAATGAAAATCCATATCTCTAAAAATACACAGTGGAAAATTATGGAAAATTTATATTCAAAATACTTAAATTGTTCTCTTCAAAAGGGTATTTTTATATTTTACTTTTAAGTAAAAATTAAGATAGATACATGGTTGGGGAAAACATGTGTTTAAAATCTGTAACTTTTTTCAGAATGGTCAACTTAAAAAAATTCCAGAAATTATAAATATTCATCCGTTAGATTTAAAACTATAGTCATCACAAAATAGAGTCTCTGTAGATTGTTGTAGTATATTTCATTTGTCAAAAACAAAAGTTTAATAATGGATACATTGTTTGGGGGAGAAATAACTCATTATCTTTCCCTTCATTTTTAAGGAACACATTTTCAAACAATTTCCATAGTCAGTAGAAAGCTAACAAAATTCTCATAAAACAAGAAAAAGTGTTACCCATCTTCATGATTTTACCCTTAACTATTAGAAATAATTCAATTATAAAGCACGATAAAAAGGACAAAATTTCCTCCATATATTTATTTTTCCAATTTGACTTTGAATATTCAAACTCTCACTTGGATTGTATTTGGAAGATAAAGAGTCATTTATTACCATTTATTAATTGTATAATTGTTTTATTTTCCCAAGGAAATGAAAATCCCTTCGACCTAAACAATTATGGCCTCACACATCAATATGAGATTTATAAATGAACAAAGGGACTTTTGGCTCTCCATGGTATTAGATTTTGTTGTTGGTGGTGTGTGTGATTCCAAATACTTTTGCATTATCTTAGTGATTGTAAAGAGACCCAAAAGCATTGGGAATTGAGTAACAAAGTTGTGAATATTGTTTTTGAAATAACTCGCTATAATTTTTTCTATGATTTTTTATTTTGTAATATATTGCATGTGTGAAATGTCTATTCAAATTAATGCATTTGCATATTTTTTGTTGTTGTGTTAATTTCCATTGCATGAATTTGATAGAGAAATTGAATTTGAAATGTATTCCACATCCTAGTCATTATAGAGTGTCATGGTTATAGAGAGGTCATCATATTATTGTTTTAAAACAATGTCTAATGAATTTAGAGTTAGGAGATTATTGGGACCAAGTACTTTGTGATGTGATTGATATGGATTCTTGTCATGTATTGCTTGGTAGACCTTTGATGTATGACAGAAAAGTATATCATGATGGAATGAAAAATACTTATCATTTTGTGAAAGATGGTATACATTTTAGGTTACTAGCCATGTTATAGAAAAGTAAAAAGATAATAATCATGATGTCCTTTTCCAAGGATTCCCTAAGGGAAGATAAATTATGTCCAACACACTTGTCTAGTAATGTTTAAGGAGAAGGAAAAATTAATGTACTTGTGAAAGTTCAAAAATAGCCTATGATACAACAAAAGTATATGTTGATTCTTAGAAGTAGTGATAATGAAAATCAAATGATGAATACAACGTAATTTGAAGATGTTGCAACAAAAGAAATGAAGATGTCAACCATAGATGATGGAAACAAAGAAATTGTATATGGTGCTGCTATGAATATTAGTAATGAATAAAGAGACATGTTGAATGGTGTTAAAGTAGATGAAGGTATAAAAAATATGTCTCAACAAATTATTGCAAATATTGGACAACAATAAATAATGGTTGTGTAAGAGGGAGTATGGGGAGGTAGTAAGCATTCTAGGGCATGAGGATTTGTGGAAAATATTCCCTATTGGAAATAAAATTTTGTGTACAACAAGCCTTATAGGGTATGAGAATTTGAAGATAAAAGTTTTGTTGGGTTTGAGTTGTAGCATATTGTAGAAACATTGAGGATAGTGATGAGGTATTTTCTATAGTTGAAGAATACAAAGGAAAAGAGTGAAGAGAAGAAAAATATGAAAAACATAAGTAGAAGAAGAGAGAAGAAAATGAATAAAATCATTAGACATCTAATGATTGTTGATTCATCAAAAGCCTTTTGAGAAAGATTCTCAAAATTTTCCAACTAGAGGAGTTTTATGCAAAAGCACCCCTAGGGTTTTGGCAATCCCACTTCACCCAAAAAATATGTCCAATTTTGTTTTATGCTTTGCTTCAAGTTTTTTGTATTTTCAATCCATAGATAGTAGTCTGGTGTTCTAATCAGTGATCTCTCATACATTGGAATTAGAATATGAATTTTGGATATTTTATATAGGATATGTTTCTCTACCTACAAAACAAATTTCAAAATCAGATATATAGTTTAGACCTCACACCTAAGTCAAGTACCATCATGCAAAGAAATTCCAGCATAGATAATGGCTTCATATTTTGATCGAAGAGCACTTATATTTTGGAATAAAGGTATCAAAGTTGGAAAATATTTCAAGGACACATATTTCTACATGATCACCAATTTTCAGCAAAATTGGATGCCGCACAAGTGTCTAGAATGAGTGCGTGGTAATTTCCAAATTTTATTTATGCATTGAGATAGGCCTAGTATTTCGAATGACCTGCTCTCATACTCTGGAGTTAAGGTAAAATTTTTGGATATGTTGTATAGGAAACATGCCTCTATATTATCTCCAAATTTCATAAAAAATTATCAATCTTAATTATCTCACTTTCTTTAGATACCACATAATTTTTTTTCCAGAAATAGGGGTTCAATATTTTGACTTGCACACAACGAACACTTAAAAGAAAATCCTTAAATTTTTCCAAGATGTGGAGGACATATTTACCTATATAATATAAAAATTTCATCAAAATTATTGATTTTAAGTGGTCCAAATAATTCAATATAGACCATGACAAAAAGGGACAAAATTTCTTCTGTATTTATTTTTCCAAATTGATTTTGAATATTCAAATTTTGACACTTGGGTCATATATGGAATCTAAAGAATCAATTGTTTGTTGGAAATATTGTTTTCATTGATTTCAAAGATAGGGAGAGACTACAAATGTCCAAGATAAATATTAAAATATAGAGATTGTTGGAAATATTAATTTTAGATTTTTGATTCTCAGTTCATATACCCTATATTTGAAGGCATCTTTACTCTAGATACCTAGCTCAAATGGAAGCATCGTTTATATGGTTGGAAATATTATTATGATACCTTTCCAATGGTATATGGAATTCCCTCTAACTCCATAGGAATGAGAAGATGTGATTTTTTATGTCAAACAACCCAGCTAGAAAGATCAGGTTGGACCAACCAATATTTATAGGTCATCTCTAAAAGTGAGCACAGAAACACTATAAATACATGATAGATGCATGCATTTGAAGAGAATCTAATAAAGAAGAGTGATTCGGAGGTGCACAAGAGAATATGGAGAGTATTCTTTGGGTTTAAAGGTGTGCAAGAGGATTGTTCTTGGATTTTTAAGGCTGCGCTATGAAAGACTAAGGTCTATGATGTTGCAAAGTGAGTTGTATTGAGGTTGTGATGTTGTAGTCTAGAATTATATTATGAGAATGATGCTATGAGGTTTTCTAGGGCATGAAGGCTAAATATGACTAGGGTTTGAATCTATGTCTGGTTATGAAGCAAGGAGAGGCATTGGAACATGAAATTTAAGGGTATGAAGCATGCAAGTGAATTTATAAGTACTCTCTATATGAAGATATTAGATTGGTGTCTATACAAGTCTTACTAAGTTGTTTCTCAGATGATGATATTGGTGTCTCCAGTAGGTTGGTTCCTACAAAATATCTTCCTAAGTTGGTGCTCAGTTGAGGATATTGGTGTCTCTAGTAGGTTGGTACCTACAAACATTTATAAAGATAAATTTTTGTGGTTTTATCCCACAAGGGTTTCCAAGTGAAACCTTGTGTACCATGATTTGAGTTCACATGCATTTATTGTTTTGAATTTAATGAATGATTGATGAATTATTATTTAAAGTAAAAAGTGTATTACATTGATTCNCTTAATATAATCATAAGTTAAATAATTGGTATCGGAGTAGGTTCCTTCAGAAACAGTTTAACCACTAGAAGGAAGATCTGAAGCACATATGGATTGCAAGGAAGGTCTCCCTACAAATAAAGCTCCTTTATTCAATGGAACAAACTATGCATCATGGAGTATAAGAATGAAGACATATTTGATTGCCCTTGGGTTTCGTATCTTGGAATAAGTCATAATAGGTTATACAGTTGAACCTCAAAAGGATTCAAGTGAACACAATGCAAAAGCAATAGATGTCATATTGAGTGACCTATCAGTATCTGAGACTGTCAAGGTAATGTAGTGTACATCAACTAAAAAAAATATGGACAAGGTAAACTATATTTATGAAGATATATCTAGTGATTGTTCAATCCATGAATTAGATATACAAGAAGAAAAATTTGTGAGAAAGATAAAAAGAGGACCTGGAAAATACAAAGGTATGCTACCCTTCAAATGTTTTAATTGTGGTAGGGTAGGACATGTTTTTGCTAAATGTCCATATGAAAAAAGGGAATATAGTGATGATGAGGAAAATAATGATAAAGAAGAACATATCAATAAAATAAAACCTCGTAGACATAAAACAAGAAAACATATTAAGAAGAAAAGTTTCTACTCTAGAGAGGACAGTAGCTCATCTAAAGAAAGTGATGGATATGTTTTTGATATTGACAAAGAAGAATTACTCTTCATAGCCATGGAAACAAAGTCTACTAATAAAGAAAATGAAGAAAAATAGAAAGAAAAATTATATTTAGAAGAAGAAGACATTGATAGGGAAGTGAATCATGATGAAGAACTCATTAGTGCCTTAGAAGAAATAGACAGCATTGGGGGAAAGAATAAAAAGTAGAAAAATAAATTTCAAAAATATGAAAAGAAGGATCATGATATCGATGAAACAAAAAAACATTTATCATCCTGAAGACTCAACTAGAAGAGGAAAAAAGGATAGAAGAAGTGGTGAGAAGCCAACTGAAAGAAAAGTGATGCAGACCCCCTATTCCCCCTTGGGGCTGCATGACCTCCCATTCAAGGATTTTCGATTCTCAGAGCTGAATCAGATCTTTGAAGCCTTAATGGTCTCCCTTGTGATTAAACATTGGCCCTTTTTAGTCTTTTTGTGCAGGTTCTATGACACCCGCAACCTCTCCCTTCGCGTTGTTGAACTATCAGAATTCAAGCGCTATATCCTCTTCCGTTATCCCTTTCTCGTATGTGGCCTCAGGCTATGTCCTAATGTAAAGACACAATTGTGGGGAGGCCTAGAGTGTTTTGAAACCACATCGCTTTTCTCCCCGCAATTCACTAGCAACTGCCACACGTCCTTTTGGAAATATCATGGTTTCAATTTCGGACCGCTCCAAGATTTTTAAAACCCAAGCACTTTATGTCCCTGCAATTAAATATGATCGTCGATATTAGGACCTTGGAATTTCCTCTTGATTGATAGATGATATTTTTCTCCTTTCCTTCCTTCTCTCTAGATCACGCATTCTCAGATTCTTACAATCTCTCAACGCATGTCCACTTTAATCAACGATCGAGATTTGCTTCGACAATCCGAGCTTTGGATTTTTCAACTCTCTACCTTCAATTTCTCCCAGAATTATTTCATCCAGAGTTCACGATCTATTGATGCATGTCTCATGCAGATTGATAGCTACGATTCACTTCGATCCTTCACCCGGAGTCCACGAATTTCTACCGCATGGCCTTCTAGATCTGGCGGCTACGATTTACTTCAGGTTTTCACCTAGAGTCCACATATTCTTGTCATGTGTCATTCTGAATCGGATGGCTAGGATTGATTTCTTCCTTCTCGCTTTGGGAATTTAAACTCTCAAATCTTGCTTCCTCCACAGAACTTCCACCTAAAGTTGACGATTTGTCAATGCGTGTCCCTCACAGATCGACGGTTGTGGTTCACATCGACTCTTCAGAATTTGGGAGTTTCAACTCTCAGTCTTCACTTTCTCCTAGAAAATTTCATCCGAAGACAATGATATGTTGACGCATGTCCTTCGCAAATCGACAGTTGTGGTTCAATTCACCTCTTCAAGCTTCTGGAGTTTCAACTCTCAAATGAAATCCTCAAAGTGAATTTCCCCCACAGTCTCAGATCTATTGACACATAGCTCCCTGGTGACTAATGGCCAAGATCTTATTTGGCTCTTCGGTGATTCCTCGCTCCTGTGTGCACACAAGGACTTAAATCTCATGTACTTTGACCATATCTGATGATCCGGAATGATCCCACTTACTCTTGAACAGATCTTAGTCGATGACTCATGAAACTGATCTGAAAATAGAAGGCTGACTTGTTATTCTATGCAAGCACCCGCTACTTCATTAAAATAAACTTTACAAGACCTTGCTTCATGTGTTTAAAATATGCAAGATACAATTATGTGTTAAGTTCATGCAACTTTTTGTAAATGTTTATGTGTGAGGAATTGTTCCTTTAGATGGATAAATATGTACTTTAAACACATACACAACAACAAAACTTGCATAAAATAAACCATCAAACTCACAACAAGAAAAAGATGATAAAGGAGTTCACCCCCCTTCGGGTTACATCTCCTTGAGCCTCCATCAATGGACTTGGCTCTCTGGGATTAATTAGTCAAAATTTATTTTCCAAGATGCTTCTCAACTCCAATGGAAAAATAGATTGTACAATTGAGATCAGAACACATAAAAACCCCAAAAATGACTAATAGAACTCTAAAAACGGATCTTGGCTCATCCGGGCATGACCTCTTCTACATGTGGCCATAAGCTTCCCTGAGCTTCTCTTTGGAAAAAACACCTGTAAAAGTCCTCCAAAGCCTATAAAAACTATCCCAATGTGTTTATAGCATATCAATTAGCCAAAAATGATTATTCAATCATAGAAAAAAAACATAGGCTCACCAACCCATGTCCTCCATCAATGAGGGCTTCAAGCTCCCTGGAGCTTGCTAAACATTCAATGGTGAAACACTTGTAGAAGAAGTCTTCAAATGGCCTTGATAACAGCACCAATGGATCCAAGACATCCAAAAACCCCTATCTGGGCTTTTACAACACCTCAATCGGCCAAAAGATGAAGAATTTAGGCCTCCTCCATTTTCCTTCTTCAACCTTGTTGAAACTGGTTCGCCAAAATGCACCCTTGTGTGCTTGAACCTATCACACACGCCATTTAAGGCGTAAAAACCCGGCACCGGGCGCAACCATGCCAACGGTGCAAACCGTAGGATGGTTAAGGTGCCTCCATCCCCTAACCATCAAGTACTCATGCGCATGGGTCATACGACCTCGGGCTATGGAAAAAATTGGTTAAGTCGTTTCAACCGTTGGAACTAACCCCGCACTCCTGGTCATATGCAAAACCGTGGCTATGTGTTTTAAAACCCTGTGCGCATTTACATTGGAGCGGTTATGGTTCAAACCCCTGCGCATATACATTATAGCCACGTGCCATATAATATACGGTGGTCACATGAAAGTTCAAATGACCATGGGTCGGGGCTTAGCCCGACCCGACCCCCCCGCTCAATATGCAAAAGGGTAAACTTAAATATATTTAAACCCGCATTCATAATAAGCAATATACATTGGCCTATTGGCCGGGAGGTCGTGCGAAGGCATTAGGTGTTGGGGGAGGTCCTGGGGTCGAACCTCGCGGACTCCCATATATATTTTACATAACCATATGAAAACAATGACCAAAGAATGAGCGACACGTGGTGCCCTCGGGTTGGGCCACGTGTCCTCATATTATTTGCCAACAACGGACATGTGTCAGCTCCTCATTCACCACTGTCAACCAACCACCATCTGCCATGTCACCATCGACACATCATCGTACAGACTGTACGGCCCTGCCACATCAGACCGTATGGATTATATGGACTGTACGGACAGGTACAGTCAGCATCAATTTTTTTTTGCCTATTTGGCTTGATGAAAAGATCGTGATATCTTCTTCATACGGAGTCCATTTGACAAAGTAAATATACTACCGGAATCAGGAAGATGAGATGGACGCAATGGCACTGTTTTCGTCGCATTCCGAGAACTTTGATTTTTGGCTAAAATTTGATCCCTGATCCAGATTTTGATTACACCTTCCCACTGAAAGGCTTTTGGACCCACAAAATATTATGATTATCTATCTACTTTCAAGCTATATCAAAATATTTTCGACAATCACCTGAATACTTTGACATGCCGTGCACTGCAACTGGCTATGTCCTTCAACCACTGCTCTCTGGCTGTTGTTGACCCACTACTCTCTCTGTGCTTGGAAGACTGCCAACCTTCCCATTGAGAATCAAGTCCCTCTTTCAAACTCTTTGACGTCAACAAAATCAGCTCTCCAATGGCTACAAAAACTTTCCTGCGACATCTTGTCACAAGTCAAGAAAACCATCAATCTTGAAAACAAATTATACAAGACTGAAAAATGATGCCAACAAAATCTTTTGTTCTTCAAACAAACTGTTGCATCCTATACTTCATCAAAGTACATGGTGTTTTACTGCATCATGGTGTACTCAAAATCAACTGACAAGCCAAAAAACACCATCGACTAAACACAAGTCGAAAAAACATGATCGACACAACATAGTCGTCAGAAAATCATCAACACTAGTCGAGACTCATTTGAAACATATCGACCTTCCCAAACCGACAAGTCGACAAACATGATACACAATCATGTCACAATCATGAATCACTCATGATGAACCATCACCAGGTTCACTGCTACACATACATAAAAACAAATGCATGTTCATGACTCTTCAACTCTCCTTCCAGTACAAACAGAAGTACATAAACCCAAAAACATGCAGGAACATAAGAGATGAAATGAAAAAGATAAATGGTTGTAACAAGTGAACATCATATCCATCTTTAACATCCTCCTGGCGAATTCATGCAACAACAAACATGCCTTCAAAATGAATTGCATTCACATGCAACTTGCATCATGCAAGTTGTGATAAACTACTGCAACTTATCATGATTCCCATAAATGCACACATAACGCTGAAAAGTGCATTTACAACAGAAAAATGCAAGCTTTACTTTCTCAAGAAATCCAACCATTTCTTACCAAGCCAACTCAACGATGACTTTTGCTGCTGGAAATCATCCTCTTGTGAATCATCTTGACACACATCAATGATGGAATCTCCTCTTCCATTCTCGCCAAACTCTTTATCCAACTGCTTCTTATGCCATGGATGAGTGGTTGGATGCAACGTCCAACATTGGTCGATGAGATGACCCCACTTCTGACAATGAGTGCAAATATTTTGCATCCTCTTTTCACGTTGTCTTTGCTTAGAAAGTTTCCTGAAAGCGGTTAATCTTTTCCAACATTTTGAAACATGATGGTTATATAAACCACAATATGTACATGGATCCTTTCTTCCATTTTTACATATAAATTTATCATGCTTAACATAATCAAAAGCAACTGAATGATAACCATAATTATACCTTGAACATTCACCTTTATCGCCTCTTTGAGGAGGTGAATCTGAAGAGGTACAAGCTCTCCTTTGAAGATCATCAACAGTGTTCTTGTCCTCATCACTGTCACAACTCTTTCGTTTCTCACATTCGCATTCATCTTGAACACAAGCCTTGCATGCTGGAGGGATTGAACTTTCAACAAACGTTCTTGAACTTTCACCTTTAAAGCCTTCTTGAGGAGGTGAACTTGAAACAAAATTGGTTCTTGGTGTTAGCACTTGGTAAATTTCCTAGAGGTTGAAAAAGAAGAAGTTTACAAAGGTAACTTTATCCAACCGCTTTTAAATATGGGATCTAGCCCTTCCAGCTTCAGAGAGGGATCTCTCTATATGATTTAGCTTTGTTTTTAATTTCAGATGTTAGGCTAGGTATAGAAACAGGTAGGTTTGTTGTAAAAGTGTTTTTGAATTGGTCGAGACAGTCTACACCTCCATTGGGCTATGGGGTCTGTATTTAATTAAGTAAGAGAAACAACCAGAAACGCCAAAGAAGACTTTCACAGAGCGAGATAATATATTCAATGGATCTTTTAGTAATTTAAATGATGGATAGAAAAAAAGACAAGAAAGATAACTTCAACTAACAAGCAATTAAGAATTTCTTAATCGAAGATATCAGAGGATAAACACTAAAATCTTTAGAATCAGAAACAAGGTATCAAAGATAAATACTGCAACATTACTTTACTCTCAAAGATTAGTTCCAGAAAACAAAATGGTAACAGAGAAAGGAAAACATTCAACTTAGAAGATAAACATCACCAGTGAAGATACGCAAGAATCTTGTAAAAGTGCCTCTTCTTTATTAATGGCAAATCTCTTCAAAAATAGTATAATTTGATAGCGATAGGGTGTGAGAATCAACAACCCCCAATACTTCGAGAATTGAAGTATTTATAATTCAAATTATAAACGTTCCTGTCATAACTGATCAGGACGTGCTCATTCTATTTTTAGTCTAACTACTTTAACTAATCAAAAACTGTTTGATGACTCAGTACAAATGCATGCGGTATTTCTGGGGTAAGCTGTTGGCGAGGTGCCTTCACAACTTCTTCTGACTAGACAGGTGACTGGATAGTGACAGCTCATGTGCTAATCTAGTAGATCACAAAGTTCTTCCCATCTGAGATGACTTGGCACTGTCACTTTAAGTAATCATCGATACACTTCATCCATGTCTGTATACTTAGAAAATGTAGGCTTAATGATGAATATGTGTTTAATCTCGTGTTGGATACTAATATCCAACTGTAGGGAATCCATGAATGCTTTGCCTGTGATGCTCCCTTGTATCCCTGCAAACTTGGAACTGTCCTTAGACACTTCAGTCAACTTCTTCTTGTAATCAGGGAGTGTCATTAGTTTTTCATTAATGACCTTCAGACCAGGTAGGCCTTTCCTTTGGAGAACATCTATCTTATTGAAAAAATTATGCACTCCTTGATCCATGACTTGAATCTTTTCCTCGAGCTGAAGCATTAGACTTCTCTTGGTTAAAACCCTTTTTACCTAAAGTATAGTCTCTGTTCTGTCTTCGATTTTTAATTCTTCAAGTTCCTCTCTGGTCTTGGAATTCAGGAACCTGATGATCTCATTTGCTTGTGCTGGCATGTCTCCCAGCTCCACTCTGATTTTCCCAACGGCCTGTTTTCTCCTCTGGAGAAACTCATTTTATTCGAACATGATTTGAATCATTGGCCAGATTTCATTGATGGACTTGGTAATTTATGTCCATACAATCTTTTTGACCTCAGCCAAAGTCTTCCCTGCCATTGTTTACTTTTGAAGCTGTTGTAGCTCTTTTCTGAGATGTTCTGTTACCTGCTTTTCTTTGGATAGGATTGTCTAAAAGGAAGTTTTGAGCTCTTGGAGGTTCTCCACTTCTTTCTTAATCCTGCTGATCTCTGCCTCCTGCAGGTTCATTTTCTCCATGGACTTGGCAAGGTCTGTTGTTCCTTCTGGTAGTGACACTGGTGTTGCAGAGGGGATTGTTGTCACTGTTGCTGTGATTTCTCTTGAGAGAGGAATAGCACTCAATGGAATGACTTCCATTGGTTTCATCTGTTCTTTCTCTTTCAATAATTTTTCCAGCTCAACTTCCATTTCCTTGAGCTGAGCATTCTGCTCCATGAGCAACTTTAGCATCTCATCCTTCTCACCTTATTTCTCTGCTATCTCCTTCGCCTGAGAGTCCTCTGTGGGTAGGATATTTAGCTGTTTTCTTAAGGATGTGATGTCATAATTTTTCTTTTTTATCATCTCTTCTACGGCTTTCACATTTGAAGGATCGTATCCGATCTTTAAAACCAGCTCCTCCAAGGGCTTAATTTTGTTGTCCTTAGCAAAAGATGATCTCTTTTCTAGCTTAAGATGCGTCTGAGCGTTGTTCAATGACACCTGGAATTTTGCTGCGGAGGATGAAGCATGTGCCAATGTGTGAAAAACCATCTCTCCTGTTTGTTTATGCAGATCCATGTGATCTGTTGGGTGCATGTCTTTTGCTTGGAATTCGAAAGTGGCCCTCTTTTAGTCTGAAATAACCTTGGGATCCGGTACCTTTGCTTGGAGGTATTCCATGTGCATTCTACCTTTATCTGTGTCAAATGCTGACAGCAACGTGTGTTGTGCCGTGGATGACTGCTTTCGGAACTGGGCGTAAGTACTTCTAGTGAGCGTCTGGTTCCTTTTCTTGATCAATTCGTACTTTTCAAAAATGCCCAACTTGGGCACAGTCTTGCTTGACTGAGTATCCAGGGGAGAATCTGTGGATTTCTTCGGTATTGCTGTGGTAATTGCCTTATGCTGGCTCGAGACAAAAGGTAGAGTGACCGGCTTGACCCCTGTGGTAGCTACTGTGGTAGGTGGGACTTCTTGTTCTATTGTCGTGCCAAGCGTTGAAACTATCTTTGGCCTCTTGGTGTGCATCTGGAACTCCTCTGATGACACCTCTGTTACAGAAGGAGACGACTCCTGTCGGGGCCTCTTCTCCTTGGGGACCTGAGGTCTGGTAGTGGGTGGCACACTCATTGAGGGCACCTGCTGTTCCACTTAAACTTGTTGTTCCACGTCCATCAAAGTGTCATGCACCCATACCGTCTGATTTGCAAATTTCTCGATCTCTGGCTTGGACTCATGAGCATACAGGACATTCTTATTTTTTACCCTCATTTTCGAAATGATCCCGCATGGATCATAGTGCCAGGTGAAACTCGTAAAGAATTTCATCTCCTTCAACATTCTATCTGCTTCTTCTCCCGTTCTTCGACTATTGCAGATGAAAGAACCAATCTGCCCCTTGATTATCAATTGTTGCTTCTAATTCAGGGAAACAAAATGAATATCATCTGAATTCATTATCTGCGTAATATATTATAATGCAAAAATTCTTACCGGTACATATTTTGGCAGCTTGTAGGGTGCCAATTCTCACCCGTAAACTCTATTCTCAGTGTCATTCTGATACAAGAACCAGTCTCTTGTTTTTACATTGTCCGAGAGATGTAGAATTCTCTGGACCTCTTCATTTATTCATGGCTCAGGCCTGCCGCTCAACATGCTTACCACCGGGTGATAAAATAGATGAATGAAAACCTTGAAGCTATACTCTGTGGAGTTGTGCTTCAGAAGAGAAGTCCATGTTTTGATGGGCTGGGGACTTCCGTCTGGATCCATCTTCTGCATGGAAAAACTGAATCGGTCGGCTTGAAAATAAACGAACATGTACGCCAGTATGGAAGAATATCTAAACATGCCCTCTGTGCCGAAATTCACGAATTGTTCGTGAATATTATCGGCCAAGAAGGTGTTGTAGTCGAACTGCATTGTGGGCTTTTCATCGTTTGAGAAAATGGACAGAAAACCCAGGATGGGCTCATCTACCCATTGGTCGAAATAGTAACCAAGCAAGGCACAAAGGGAAGAAATGATTTGGTTTCCTTTGGTGGAGAACATGGATGAAGGGTAAGGGGGATTGGTGGAAGGGATAGGGGTGAAAGTGGGAAGGAAAAGATCGAATATCTGAGCTCTCTGCAGAAAGGTCATTTTCTGATATAGCTCAGTGAGGATTTCTAAATTGAAAGGGGACGCAGATTCAGCACGTGGAATTTGCATCATCTGGTCAATGTGTTCGGGAGTGATGAAAAAGAGGACATCTCTAGATAAAGAGATGATGGCCCTCTGGTTGGGGATATAGTGGGCTTGGCATTTCAGCGTGAATTCAAGAAAGTGATGTATCTCGGGGAAAAGGTACAACAGCAAATTGAACTCCCAAAGTCCAATTTTGTCGCTCTGGTCCAAGAACACCTCTCGTAGGGGATCTTTATCGACCAAGGGGATTTTGTCCAGGTCGACAGGAGGAGGAAGAAAAGGATTTTCTTCTCCTTCCACTTGTCTTGGCTTTGACACCATTTCAGCTACAGTACCTGCAATAAACACGATGTTAGTGGGGTAGCCTGACTGGGGGTAGACTGGTTGTGGATGAAGGTGGCGGAAAAGCGATGGAGGCGTAAGAGTAAAATTTTCTGGTGTGATGGATGAATATTGAATGAAGAGGGAAAACGGTAATTTTATTTAAAACTGGGTCGGTTGGATGCGGGAAAATGGTCAGCATGACAACGGGTATGTTATCCAGTTATTAATGGACAACGGGCCACTTGTTTTTGATATGGCAGGTGACGGAGGCCAAAGCATACGGATGGTTGACATGGTTGCTAGGGATTGGAGGTGAAAATCACCAAAAAGGGTTGGTCATGAGTGGAAAGGATAAAGGACTAACAGCAAGGACTGACAACAGTTATGGGATGAGACGCAACCCTGGGAACAAGTGGGACAAGTGGATTCAGTGGAGGATGATGTCCATGAGTGACGGGCTGTCAGATAGCATGTGGGTGATAGGACTCCTGGACCAATAGGACAATGCCATATGTAACAAGGGGCCGTCGAAAGGAATATTCATTCCGAACCCCCCCCTTTGGTTAAAAGCAGAACACTAGGGGGGTCCGAAATCCATTGTGAACCCTAGATCTGCGCACTTATTTCCTGGCCGCATATCTTAGCATGCTCCTTAATACTCATTCTGGACCTCCCCCCTCCATTAAAGGAAGAAAGGACGAGGGGGTTTGGAATCCATTGTAAGCCGTTGATTTAAGCGCTCTATTCTAGGCCGTCTAGATGTGCGCACACGTT
>JASDQU010102726.1:18139-64533 GCA_032191745.1 Picea mariana | reverse complement strand
CCCCCCCCCCCCCGGTTAAAAGCAGAATGGTCGGGGGGGTCCAGAATGCGCTGTGAGCTGTAGATATTAGCACCGTGATCGGGACCATTGACAAGTGCAAGAAACATATGTCAAGGGAAAATGATGTATGCACTTGGGGAAAAAACTTAGGATAAAATCCATTTCATGGGTTTTTCTTCAATTTTACAAAGGAACACCACCATGGGACTTTGAACTACTATTTTTTAAGCATTTGGAACATGGTGTAACCTTGATTTCAAGCTGGTTTTAATGGACTTTTAACAATAGAGAAACTAACCTACATGCTAACCTATCTTCCTAGGACAATTAACCCAGATTAAACTATTGGATTAAGAAATTACTCTACCTAAGGGCTATCTGACCAGGATTAGACAATCTAGTTAGATTTATTCACTAATCTAACCTAAGGGCTATCTGACCAGGATTAGACAGTCTGGTCAGATTTATTCACTAACCTAGCAACATTAAATTTAAAAATAACTTGGCCATGCTTGAAAGGTATGGCCAAGTTACTATTATTGCATGGGGATTTTCTTTTCAATTCTTTTATGCCCTCTTTTACTAATTATTTGAAGAATGAACATCATTTGTCAACAAATCACTAGATACAGATAATATCCAAGTCATCAACTGATTCTCATAATTTATGGGGTGATAACAACGACTCCACCTGGGGATGGTACTTGCCCTGTTAAGTGCCAAGAATTCTAGTTCCTGTCATTCTGAACAAATCTGTCTAGTAGCCTTCATTGGTTTTATTCTCAAAAGTGGAGAAACAGTGATCAGCAGCTTAGGGCCTTCTCTTCGGGCTTCAACAAACTGACTAATGTTCCACGCTCAAAAAAATGCAAGTAATAAATGAAAATTACAATGGTATGTACAGTGGAGAGTGGAAAACTCAAATCTTCTACTGAGGTGGTACATAATGTTTCAACATCCTGCCATTCACTGGTGCTCCTGGCAGATCTGACCCATCGACATTGTTTAACAAAAAGGCATTGTTTCCTTTGAAAGCTTGGATCATATAGGGCCCTGTCCATAGATGGTCAAATTTCCCATGCTTTCCCTTGTCCTCAATCCTGGAATCCCACCTCAACACTAGATCTCCCAGCTCGAAATCATCCTCCTTGGTTCGTTTGTCGAATATTTTCTTGATGTTTTCTTGGAAGACCTGTGTTTTGTTGAACACTTCTTCTCTAGTCTGTTGCAAATGGATCATCTGGCTGATTCTTCTCTGTGAATCGTTCAGCTCAGCTTGTACCTCTTGAAGTAATTTCATAACAGGGACTCCCAGAGAAGTAGGGAAAACTACCTCTATACCATAGACCAGCTGGTAAGGTGACATACCAATTGACCTTTTGGTGGTCAGCCTATCTGCCCGTAAAGCAAATACCAACTTATCGTGCCATGATTTTTTGTTTTCCTGCAATGTTTTCTTGATGATATTTACCAAATTTTTGTTTGAAGACTCTGCCAACCCATTCCCCTGAGGGTAGTAGGCTGTGGAATGCCCCAAACCGATGTGATATCGGTTGCATAAATCTATGAGTTTCTTTGATCGAAAGGCAGTTGCATTGTCAGTGATAATATTTCTAGGACAACCAAAACGAGATAAAATATTATTCTCAAGGAATTTTATAATTACTGATTCAGTGGCTTGCCTGCTCGGTATGGCCTCGATCCACTTGGTGAAATAATCGGTGGCAGTAAGAATCCACCGGTGTTGGCCTGAAGAAGGTGGGTGTATCTTTCCAACGAAATCGAGTCCCCATTGTTGGAAAGGGGCCTCAACTGAGATTGGTTTCAGAGGTAGAGGAAGGAGCTTCCTTTTTCCTTCAAACAGTTGACACTGGTGGCATGCGGTTACCTTCTGATGCACATCTGCGAATAGGGTGGGCCAGTAAAATCCAGCTCTGAGTATTTTGTTGGCTGTGACCTTCCAGTTTAAATGGCCACCACATTCTCCTGCATGAAACTCCTGTAACACTTTATCAACTTCATCTTTCAGTAAACAATTTAAAAGAATGCCTAAAGGATCTTTCCAATACAAATTTCTTTCTAGACTACAAAATTTCAAAGCTTTCAACTTCAAAAATCTAGCTTTAGTCTTAGTTAAACTAGGGGGAGCTTGTAAATTTTGTAAAACGAATATAAGGTCTGCATACCATGGAGAGTTTAGAAATACCTCTCTAACGTTTGGAATCGCCATCTCACCCTGTTCATCTGAAACATCTAGAAAATTAATGTCAAGAGCCTGGAAGTTAGATTTAGCCATTAATTTAGCAAGGTCTTGGCCTTTGATTAGTTTTTTGGGCCTAATCTCTATATCGTATTCTAAAATGACTGCAATCCATTTTCCCCTTCTTCCATCAGGGTTTTCCTATGTCAAGATATCCTTTACTACCGTGTTCGAAACATAAGCTATGGTGTGTGAATGGAGAATGTAGACCCTGAAGTCCTTTATGTATTTTACCAAAGAAAAATCCTGCTTCTCCATGATTTTGTAGTTCAGGGTAGCATCTCTTAAAGCTTTGCTGAAGAAAGCTATGGGTTGTTCGTACCCTTCACTGTTCTTCTGTAGTAGTACTGCTGCTATAGTATGTTCGGAGGCGAAAGAAAAAAGATAAAAATCTTTAGTGAAATCAGGACTGATCAGAACTGGGGCCTCTGTGAGTGCTCATTTGACTTGTTCGAAGGATTGTCTAGACTCAGAGTCCCATTTTATTTTTGTGTCCTTTTTAAGCATGTTTGTAATGTTTCGGAGGAGTTCGACCAGGTTGGGAATGAATCTTCATAGAAAATTAATTTGTCCGATAAAAGACTGTAGTTCTTTGAGGTTTCTTGGGTGTTCTACTTTTAGTATGGCCTCTATTCTGCTGGGGTCAATTCTAATTCCATCTTTAGAGATGATGTGTCCCAGTAGTTTACCTTCTTCTAACCCAAAGAGACACTTCTTAGGATTTAATGAAATCCCAAACCTTCTACATTTCTCGAAGACTCGTCTAAGGTGTCGCAGGTGTTCATCATCAGATTTGGAAAACACAGTCACATCATCTAAGTAAACGACAATAAACTTACCAGATTCTTCCACGAAGGCGATATCCATGGCCCTCTAAAACATGGCTCCTGCATTCATCAGATCGAAAGGCATCTTCACGTACATGAAAGTGCCCCATGGTGTGGTAAAAGCAGTTTTATCTTGATCGTCCGGGTGAACTAGGACCTGGTTGTAACCTAAGAAACCATCTAGCAGAGATATCCTACTGGACCCGACCACTCTTTGCAGGAGGTGGTCCATTTTTGGTAATGGGTAATTATCCTTCAGTGATACTTTGTTCAAATTTCAGAAATCAATACAGAGTCTGATTTCCCCGGTCTTCTTCCGTGTAGGGACTAAATTAGAAACCCACTTAGAGAAACGTAGCGGGACTATGATCTTGGCATAATACATCTTCTTGATTTCTTTTTCTATTAGAGGGAGCAACTTGGGATTTATCCTCCGAAGTTTCTGTCTAAATGGTTTTTGGTCTTCCTTTATGGGAATTCTGTGTTGTATGATGCTGGTATCATAGGCTTTCAAATCTTCATAGCCCCAGGCAAAAACGTCCGAATATTCTTTAAATAACTCAATGTATTTAAGCTTTTGTTCTGGGGGTATTGATTTGGATAGCTTGACCATCCTAGGTTTTTCTTCAGTTCCTGTACTGCAGTCCTCTACCTCTTGTCCATAGGCTTATATTTTGGGTTTCTTAGCTACATCGTTACTGTCAAACAAATCTTCTAAAGGGATGCGACCTCTGGGTAAAACATTGCTTTTGAATTGTAAAACATCGGCATCCATTTCGTCATCCCCTAAATCTCCTGAATTTATTGTATCTACTGTATCTACAGTATTCACACTATCTATTTCAAATTCGAAACTATTTACATTCTCATCTTCATTTTCTAAATCTATATTTGTACATTCAAAATCATTCTTTCATTGCAAAAAATCCTCTATCTGATCATCATTTCCAAGCACTTGCTAGTACCTGATATTATCGGGAACCATCGGTCTTCATTTCACCTCCACAGTATATGGGCGAGTTTGGTGGAAAGGAATCTTGTAGGAGGCTACTAACGTAGCCAAGCCATCGACCAGAATATTCTGTCCTCTTGGCATTACCTACAAGTCAACCTCATTAAAACACTTCAAAGCATCAAGAACAGCAATCCTGTAGGCTCTAAGGCGCGGGTGTTTAGCAGCATACTCACCTTTAATTTGCTTGATTATTAATTCAGAGTCACCCCTTACCATTATCTTCTTAGCACCAACCTTTTTCAATAGCTTCAGACCGAGCATTAACGCTTCATACTCGGCAACATTGTTGGTACACTGGAAATTTAACTTGTAGGAATGATTTTATGAATACCTGTTTCGATGATTATGCAGCCAGACCCCAGCTCCTGCTCCTTCTTTACTCACAGCTCCATCAAAATCCATACTCCAAAAATCGGAGGGGAATTCTTCAGTGATTTCGTTTTTCATCTTTGCTACTTCACCGATTTTTGGACCTTCATCTTGACTAGATACTTCTTTCGTCAGCTAAGTATCTTGTTCTTCCATATCATCATCATTATACAATATGAACGAATCTAAATCATAATGTGCGGAGTAAAGGGGGTAATTGTGAGGATTTTCTTGACTGCTGACCATGTACTTCATCAGTGTTTCTCTATATAACCTCCTCTGCTGCCCAAACACTGGGATAGTGGTGTAAGACATATCCAGCTGTAGGGTTCCTTTCAACTTAGCTCCCCAAGACCTGGAGAGTAACATTCCATACTTAGGCGGGATGTCTACAACCACTACGTCCATTACCATGCTTTTTGAAGGGATCTGAACCAGGGTGATGCATAGGTCTTTGATTAAACCAATACATTTGACTTTGTTGGAGTCAAATGAGTGTAAATCCTTGTATGGTCTGGTGAACTCCAGTCCTAGTTTTTCCATTACTTCTTTAGGCATCAGGTTATGTGAGGCACCTGAGTCCAGCATAGCATTATGTAATATTAAGTTGTGTATGTTTAAACTGATGTAAAAGGGAGCTACATCACCGGTATCGTCTCGACCGTCTACTTTAGGTTCGAAGAGAAGTTCGGGATGATCATTAGTAAGGTTCACGGTGTCTGAATGAGTCACTGATCCAATAGTCAAGGCCTTGGTGCCTATGTCAGGTTCAATGGCCAGTACTTTTATTACCTGTGAACGATACCCGTCTCGGTTCATCAACTTTGTAAGTGGGATGGGAATTTTTATTTTTTCCAATTCCCCTTCAAGGCTAAAGGGTGTAAGAGCTCTACCTTGGCTCATCAGTTCTGATTTGTCTGCCAGGTTCTTCATCTCAGAAGTACTTGGCAGGTTAACATGTGAAGCATCAGGTTGTGATGGTATTTTCAGGATGGTGATGTTTTTATTCAACGGAGGGTCATCTTTATTCTTCTCAGGAACCTTATAAGGAGTCTTTTCAGTAGAAGGTTCAGGGGCTTTCTTGGATTCGACTGTCTTCTGTGTTTTGGTCATCTTCTTGGATGAGGCCCCTTCTGTCTTTGAACCCCCTTCTATCTTCCTGCTACGCAGGTTATACTGCCTCTGTACCTCCAAAATAGCATCCTCAAAGGCCTGTTGTTCCTCATCTTCAGTTTCCTCACTTACCTTTGTTTGATTTAGCAGAAAAAGTTTCTGCTCTTATCGAGTAAGGAAAATGGCCTCATTGTCGTGAATACCCATAAGGTTAATGTGAGTGTCCTCCAATTCTTCAATCACCTCTCACCCTTCATCAACATAGTTTTCCTGTAGAGGAGGTCTGATCGGCTGATCTGGGCCTCTCTACTCTCTTTGATCTCTAGGATCTCTCTATCTGATTTGAGGAGGATTTCTCCTGAAATTGGGGTTTTGAATCTGAGGAGCAGGTCCATTGTCCCTTGGAGGGTTTCTGTCGGATAGATTCATTCTTTCCATCACTAATTCCACCATTCTGGACAAAGAATCCAGCTTGTAATCAGTGGTAGACGTGGAAGGCTCTTCTTTGATCATAACTTTCCTTTCTGACCTCTGACGGGCCCTTTTCGCCAACAGATTGGCCTCCACACTGATAGCACTCTTCTGCATGTCCTCTAGGGTAGCGACATTTCTCTCTCTTAATTGATATGACATGTCAGCATCAAATGCATCAGGGAATTTAACCAATGACAGGCCTTGGGGAGGTTTGATTTCAGTGGGAATTGCATTGTACAGGTTGTTAAAGCGGGTGCAATAATCCTGTACTGTCTCACCTTGGTTTCTTTTTATATTCTCATATTCTGACAGTATCTGGAGAGGGATTTTCTTTACCTCCCATCTTTCAAGAAAACTTCTTTGGAACGCAACAAGGTCAGGAACTGAGGCGGCGGGTAAAGCTTTGAACCATTTCTTGACGTCTCCCGTTAGACTCTGGGCAAACAATCGCATTTGCACGTCCGCCTCATCAAATTCTTGTAAGTCAAAGTAATCATTCATTTTGTCTACATGTTGTTGGGCATTTAACGATCTGGTCGCATCAAACTGTGGAAGTCTTGTTTGGTAATCTTGGGGCATGGCATGTAATGGTGCAGCCAACACCAATGGAGCCTATCGAGCTGCCATGATGGGTGGAGGAGGTTGAAGAGTAACCTGGATGGTAGGCGATGTAGCGATTGAAGATGAAGGTGAGGAGGGACTGTACGGAAATAAGGTAGTGATTTGCAATTTTGTCGTGGGAGACAAAACTTCTGGGGTTCGGGGTTGCAACACAGTCGGATCAAAAACGAGTCCAGACATAAAACTGTTGGACCGTGTTCTAACCAGACTTCGAGGTGGAAAGGTATCAAGATCAAGGTTTTGAGAGGTAACGGGTTTTCCTAAAAAGGAAGGTGACTTATGCAGAGAAGTATGACTCCCTGATACGGCAGCCGAGACCTTTCGCCTGAGTAAATGTTCAGGGTTATCTATCACTATTGCAAGTTATGGGTCAGGATGAGATTGAGTGTGAACTTTTTTGGAAGCCAGAACTATTTTTTGATTTTTATATAGATATTTTTTAATTTCATGAGTATGAAAATAATATATACAAAGTTTGATCAACCTCTAACACTACTTTCTTCACAGAATTAAACGTTCTTTTAGGGGAAAGAAAACACGAAAATGTCAATTTTTTAGTTTGGTCCCCAGTATGGTCGCCATTATGTTAGCACTTGGTAAATTTCCTAGAGGTTGAAAAAGAAGAAGTTTACAAAGGTAACTTTATCCAACCCCTTTTAAAGCTGGGATCTAGCCCTTCCAGCTTCAGAGAGGGATCTCTCTATATGATTTAGCTTTGTTTTTAATTTCAGATGTTAGGCTAGGTATAGAAATAGGTAGGTTTGTTGTAAAAGTGTTTTTGAATTGGTCGAGACAGTGTACACCTCCATTGGGCTATGGGGTCTGTATTTAATTAAGTAAGAGAAACAACCAGAAACACCAAATAAGACTTTCACAGGGAGAGATAATATATTCACTGGATCTTTTAGTAATTTAAATGATGGATAGAAGAAAAGACAAGAAAGATAACTTCAACTAACAAGCAGTTAAGAATTTCTTAATCGAAGATATCAGAGGATAAACACTAAAATCTTTAGAATCGGAAACAGGGTATCAAAGATAAATCCTGCAACATTACTTTAATCTCAAAGATTAGTTCCAGAAAACAAAATGGTAACAGAGAAAGGAAAACATTCAACTTAGAAGATAAACATCACCAGTGAACATACGCAAGAATCCTGTAAAAGTGCCTCCTCTTTATTAATGGCAGATCTCTTCAAAAATAGTACAATTTGATAGCGATAGGGTGTGAGAATCAACAACCCCCAATACTTCGAGAATTGAAGTATTTATAATTCAAATTACAAATGTTCCTATCATAATTGATCAGGACGTTCTCATTCTATTTTTAGTCTAACTACTTTAACTAATCAAAATCTGTTTGATGACTCAGTACAACTGCATGCGGTATTTCTGGGGTAGGCCGTTGGCGAGGTGCCTTCGCAACCTCTTCTGATTGGATAGGTGACTGGATAGTGATAGCTCATCTGCTAATTTAGTAGATCACAAAGTTGTTCCCATCTGAGATGACTTGGCACTGTGACTTTAAGTAATCTCCGATACACTTCATCCATGTCTGTATACTTAGAAAATGTAGGCTTAATGATGAATATGTGTTTAATCTCATGTTGGATACTAATATCCAACTGCAGGGAATCCATGAATGCTTTTCCTGTGATGCTCCTTTGTATCCCTGTAAACTTGGAACTGTCCTTAGAACTGTCCTTAGACACTTCAGTCAACTTCTTCTTGTAATCAGGGAGTGTCATTAGTTTGTCATTAATGACCTTCAGACCAGGTAGGCCTTTCCTTTGGAGAACATCTATCTTATTGAAAAAATTTTGGACTCCTTGATCCATGACTTGAATCTTTTCCTCGAGCTGAAGCATTAGACTTCTCTTGGTTAAAACCCTTTTTACCTCAAGTATAGTCTCTGTTCTGTCCTCAATTTTTAATTCTTCAAGTTCCTCTCTGGTCTTGGAATTCAAGAACCTGATGATCTCATTTTCTTGTGCTAGCATGTCTCCCAGCTCCACTATGATTTTCTCAATGGCCTGTTTGCTCCTCTGGAGAAACTCATTTTGTTTGAACATGATTTGAATCATTGGCCAGATTTCATTGATGGACTTGGTAATGTCTGTCCATAAAATCTCTTTGACCTCAGCCAAAGTTTTCCCTGCCATTGTTTGCTTTTGAAGCTGTTGTAGCTCTTTCCTGAGATGTTTTGTTACCTACTTTTATTTGTATAGGCTTGTCTAAAAGGAATTTTTGAGATCTTGGAGGTTCTCCACTTCTTTCTTAAGCCTGTTGATCTCTGTCTCCTGCAGGTTCATTTTCTCCATGGACTTGGTAAGGTCTGATGTTTCTTCTACTAGTGACATTGGTGTTGCAGAGGGGATTGTTGTCACTGTTGTTGTGCTTGCTCCTGAGAGAGGAATAGCACTCAATGGAATGACTTCCATTGGTTTCATATGTTCTTTATCTTTCAATAATTTTTCCATCTCAGCTTCCATTTCCTTGAGCTGAGCATTCTGCTCCATGAGCAAATTTAGCATCTCATCCTTCTCATCGTCTTTCTCTGCTATCTCCTTCGCCTGAGAGTCCTCTGTGGGCGAGAGCTTTAGCTGTTTTCTTAAGGATGCGATGTCATCATTTTTCTTTTTTATCATCTCTTTTGCAGCTTTCACATTTGAAGGATCGTAGTCGATCTTTAAAACCAGCTCTTCCAAGGTATTAATTTTATTGTCCTTAGCAAAATATGATATCTTTTCTAGCTTAACCTGTGTCTGAGTGTTGTTCAATGACACCTGGAATTTTGCTGTGGAGAATGAAGCATGTGCCAATGTGTGAAAAACCATCTCCCCTGTTTGTTTATGCATATCCATCTGATCTGCTGGGTGCACGTCTTTCGCTTGGAATTCGAAAGTGGCCCTCTTGTAGTCTGAAATAACCTTGGGATCCGATACCTGTGCTTGGAGGGATGCCATGTGCATTCTACCTTTATCTGTGTCAAATGCTGATAGGCAGCCTATGTTGTGCCATGGATGACTGCTTTTGGAACTGGGCGTAAGTACTGCTAGTGAGGGTCTGGTTCCTTTTCTTGATCAATTCGTACTTTTCGAAAATGCCCAACTTGGGCAAAGTCTTGCTTGACTAAGTATCCAGGGGAGAATCTGTGGATTTCTTCGGTATTGCTGTGGCAATTACCTTATGATGGCTCGATCCAAAAGGTAGAATGATCGTCTTGACCCCTGTGGTAGCTATTGTGGTAGGTGGGACTTCTTGTTCTACTGTCGTGCCAGGCGTTGAAACTGTCTTTGGCCTCTTTGTGTGCATCTGGAACTCCTCTGATGACACCTCTGTTACAGGAGGAGACGACTCCTGTCGGGACCTCTTCTCCTTGGGGACCTGAGGTGTGGTAGTGGGTGGCACACTCGTCGAGGGCACCTGTTGTTCCACTTGAACTTGTTGTTCCACGTCCATCAAAGTGTCAGGCACCCATACCGTCTGATTTGCAAATTTCTTGATCTCTGGCTTGGACTCATGAGCATATGGGACATTTTTATTTTTTACCCTCATTTCCGAAATGATCCCGCATGGATCATAGTGCCAGGTGAAACTCGTAAATAATTTCATCTCCTTCAACATTCTATCCGCTTCTTCTCCTACGCTTCGACTATTGCAGATGAAAGAACCAATCTGCCCCTTGATTCTCAATTGTTGCTTCTTCTTCAGAGAAACAAAATGAATGTCATCTGAATTCATTATCTGCCTAATATATTCTAATGCAAAAATTCTTACCGGTACATATTTTGGCAGCTTGTAGGGTGCCAATTCGCACCCATAAACTCTAATCTCAGTGTGATTCTGATACAGGAACCAGTCTCCTGTCTTTCCATTGTTCGAGAGATGTAGAATTCTCTGGACCTCTTCATTTATTCGTGGCTCAGGCCTGCCGTCATCATGCTTACCACCGGGTGATAAAATAGATCAATGAAAACCTTGAAGCTATACTCTGTGGAGTTGTGCTTCAGAAGAGAAGTCCATGTTGTGACGGGCTGGGGCCTTTCGTCTATATCCATCTTCTGCATGGAGAAACTGAATCGGTCGGCTTGAAAATAAATGAACATGTATGCCAGTATGGAAGAATATCTGAACATGCCCTCTGTGTCGAAATTCACGAATTGTTCGTGAATATTATCGGCCAAGAAGGTGTTGTAGTCGAACTGCGTTGTGGGCTTTTCATCGTTTGAGAAAATGGACAGAAAACCCAGGATGGGCTCATCTACCCATTGGTCGGAATAGTAACCAAGCAAGGCACAAAGGGAAGAAATGATTTGGTTTCCTTTGGTGGAGAACATGGATGAAGGGTAAGGGGGATTGGTGGAAGGGATAGGGGCGGAAGTGGGAAGGAAAAGCTCGAATATCTGAGCTCTCTGCGGAAAGGTCATTTTCTGAGATAGCTCAGTGAGGATTTCTAAATTGAAAGGGGATGCAGATTCAGCACGGGGAATTTACATCATCTGGTCAATGTCTTTGGGAGTGATGAAAAAGAGGACGTCTCCAGATGAAGAGACGATGGCCCTCTGGTCGGGGATATAGTGGGATTGGCATTTCAGCGTGAATTCAGGAAAGTGATGTATCTAGGGGAAAAGGTACAGTGGAAAATTGGACTCCCAGAGTCTAATTTCGTCTCTCTAGTCCAAGAACACCTCTCGTATCCATGACTGGAGGTCCAAAAAATCAAAGTCACAAACAGTATCTGTGATCAATCGATCTTTATCGACCAAGGGGATTTTGTCCAGGTCGACAGGAGGAGGAAGAAAAGGATTTCCTTCTCCTTTTGCTTGTCTTGGCTTTGACACCATTTCAGCTATAGTACCTGTAATAAACACGATGTTAGTGGGGTAGCCTGACTGGGGGTAGACTGGTTGTGGATGAAGGTGGCGGAAAAGCGATGGAGGCGTAAGAGTAAAATTTTCTGATGCAATGGACGAATAGTGAATGAAGAGGGAAAACGGTAATTTTATTTAAAACTGGGTCGGTTGGACGCGGGAAAACGGTCAGCATGACAATGGGTATGTTATCGATTTATTAATGGAAAACGGGCCACTTGGGGGTCATATGGCAGGTGACGGAGGCCAAAACATATGGATGGTTGACGTGGCTGCTAGGGATTGGAGGTGAAAATCGCCAAAAAGGGTTGGTCATGAGTGGAAAGGATAAAGGACTGACAGTAAGGACTGACAACAGTTATGGGATGAGATGCGACCCCGGGAACAAGTGGGACAAGTGGACTCAGTGGAGGATGATGTCCATGAGTGATGGGCTGTCAGATAGCATGTGGGTGATAGGACTCCTGGACCAATAAGACAATGCCATATGTAACAAGGGGCCTGTTGAAAGGAATATTCATTCCGGACCCCCCCCTTTGGTTAAAAGCAGAACACTAGGGGGGTCTAAAATCCATTGTGAACCCTAGATCTGCGCGCTTATTTCCTGGCCGCAGATCTTACCACGCTCCTTAATACTCATTTCGGACCCCCCCCCCCATTAAAGGAAGAATGGACAGGGGGGTCCGGAATCCATTGTAGGTCGTTGATTTAAGCGCTCTATTCTGGGCCGTCTATATGTGCGCCCACGTTATTACCAATTCTGGACCCCCCCAGTTAAAAGCATAATGGTCGGGGGGGTCCAGAATGCACTGTGAGCCGTAGATCTTAGCGTCGTGATTGGGACCATTAACAAGTGCAAGAAACATATGTCAAGGGCGAATGATGTATGCACTTGGAGAAAAAACTTAGGATAAAAGCCATTTCATGGGTTTTTCTTCAATTTTATAAAGGAACACCACCATGGGACTTTGAAATACTAATTTTTAAGCATTTGGAACATGGTGTAACCTTGATTTCAAGATGGTTTTAATGGAATTTGAACAATAGAGCAACTAACCTACATGCTAACCTATCTTCCTAGGACAATTAACTCAGATTAAACTGTTGGGTTAAGAAATTAATCTACCTAAGGGCTATCTAACCAGGATTAGACAGTCTGGTCAGATTTATTCACTAATCTAACCTAAGGGCTATCTGACCAGGATTAGACAGTCTGGTCAGATTTATTCACTAACCTAGCAACATTAAATTTAAAAAGAACTTGGCCATGCTTGAAAGGTATGTCCAAGTTACTATTATTGCATGGGGCTTTTCTTTTCAATTCTTTAATGCCCTCTTTTACTAATTATTTGAAGAATGAACATCATTTGTCAACAAATCACTAGATACAAATAATATCCAAGTCATCAACTGATTCCCATAATTTATGGGGTGATAACACTTGGAACTTTTTTCCTTGTCTCCTCGACTTTTGAATTTTCTCCATTCATTCATTCATACCCAAGATCACAATACTTGGGTCTCTCTTCAACAACAATAGGCTCAACAATACCTTGTGCATGCTTGCCCAAACCTCTACCTTCATAGCCCATTTTTAACAACAACTTGGACCCTATTCCTCTTGTGTGCTTTTCAAAAACACCAAAACATTCATCTTGAGAGGAATTTGAAAATAAAATAACATTGCATACCTTATGTTCATGCATGTACTTGGTAAGGGTTTCCTTTGCCTCATGGAGTTGAGTCTCCATCTCATGCAACCTTTGAAGAAGCTGGTCTTTCTCCTTCTTCATGGCCATCAACTGCTCTTCAAGGACAATGCGCACATTTCTGTTTTCACACATCTCTTTCATCAAATTTCTCATGGTTAGAATTTCCTCTTTATCAAAGAATTTAGATAATGAATCAGAACTATCAATGCTTGAAGCTTCCTCCATCCTTGGAATATATCCAACTTCAACACAAAACTTGCATAAAAACCAATAGCTAAATCTCAAGCTATCAATGGAAAACACATGAGCAAAACAAACTATGCTCTGATACCACCTGATCTGAAAATAGAAGGCTGACTTGTTATGCTATGCAAGCACCCGCTACTTCATTAAAATAAACTTTACAGGACCTTACTTCATGTGTTAAAAAAATGCAAGATAAAATTATGTGTTAAGTTCATGCAACTTTTTGTAAATGTTTATGTGTGAGGAATTGTTCCTTTATATGGTTAAATATGTACTTTAAACACATACATAGAAACACAAATTGCAGCAAATAAACCATCAAACTCACAACAAGAACAAGCTGATAAAGGAGTTCACCCCCCTCCGGGCTACATCTCCTTGAGCCTCCATCAATGGACTTGGCTCTCTGGGATTAATTAGTCAAAATTTATTTTACAAGATGCTGCTCAACTCCAATGGAAAAATATACTATACCATTGAGATCAGAACACATAAAAACCCCAAAAATGACTAATAGAACTCTGAAAATGGATCATGGCTCATCCGGGCATGACCTCTTCTACATGTGGCCATAAGCTTCCCTGAGATTCTCTTTGGCAAGAACACCTGTAAAAGTCCTCCAAAGACTCTAAAACCTGTCCCAATGTGTTCAGAGCATATCAATTAGCCAAAAATGATTATTCAATCACAGAAAACAAACATAGACTCACCAAACCATGTCCTCCATCAATGAGGGCTTCAAGCTCCCTAGAGCTTGCTAAAAATTCAATGGTGAAAAACTTGCAAAAGAAGTCTTCTAATGGCCTTGATAATAGCACCAATGGATCCAGGATGTCCAAAAACCCCTAGCTGGGCTTTTACGTCACCTCAATCGGCCAAAAGATGAAGAAGTTAGGCCTCCTCCATTTTCCTCCTTCAACCTTGCTGAAACTGGTTCGCCAAAATGCACCCTTGTGTGCTTGAACCCAACACACACGCCATTTAAGGCGTAAAAGCCCGGCACCGGGCACAACCACACCAACAATGCAAACCATAGGACGGTTAAGGCACCTCCAGCCCCTAACTGTCAAGCACTCGGGCACATGGGTCATACGACCTCGGGCTATGGCAAAAATTGGTTAAGTCGTTTCAACCGTTGGAACTAACCCCGCGCTCCTGGTCATATGAAAAACCATGGTTATGTGTTTTAAAACCCCACGCGCATTTACAATGGATAGGCTATGGTTCAAACCCCCACGCATATACATTATAACCGTGCGCCATATAATATACGGTGGTCACATGAAAGTTCAAACGACCATGGCCCCGGCCCGACCCCCCGCCCAATATGTAAAAGGGTAAACTTAAATATATTTAAACCCACATTCATAATAAGAAATATACGGTGTCCTATTGGCCGGGCAGTCATGCGAAGGCGTTAGGTGTTGGGGGAGGTCCGGTGGTCGAATCCCACGGACTCCCATATATATTTTACATAAACATATGAAAACAATGACCAAAGAATGAGCAACACATGGCGCCCTCGGGTTGGGCCACGTGTCCTCATATTATTCACCAACAATGGACACGTGTCAGCTCCTCAATCACCACTGTTTTCCACATCACCATCAACACATCATCGTACAGACTGTATGGCCCTGCCACGTCAGACCGTACGGACTGTACGGATAGGTACAGTCAGCATCAAATTTTTTTTGCCTGCTTGGCTTGACGAACAGATCGCGATATCTTCTCCATACAGAGTCCATTTGACAAAGTAAATATACTGTCGGAATCAGGAAGACGAGACAGACGCAATGACATTGTTTTCGTCACATTCCGAGCACTTTGATTTTTGGCTAAAATTTGATCCTTGATCCAGATTTTGATCAGAAACCTTCAGAACTCCATTCTCATTGAAGATTTCTCCGCTATCTCTCTTGAGATTTCTCTATCGAACCCTTTGACCCCTTAGAGGGTTACTTTGACACTTAGACGAAACTCGAATCTGTGCACTCCTTGCAATAGATTCTTATGCAAGGCTTAGCTTCTTGCGGGAGATTGTGCATGCCTTGCAGCATCCCCTTTTCACTCCTTGAAAATGGAAATTTTACACTATCTCTCCTGAAATTATGAGTCGAAATAGACTCTGTCACTCCTTCTAGAAAATTGTCATGCAAGACTTAAGTTCTTGCAATCACTATGCACACCTTGTAGCAATCTCTTTGCACTCCTTGCAAATGGAATTTTCAAGCTATCTCTTATAATATTTTAAGTCAAAACAAAATCTGTCAATGCACTCCTTGCGGACTTTATGCACACCTTGCATGAACTCAACGAAGAGAAAACAATCAAAACGTATCCAAACACTTCACAGTTGCATATACTCAACAACCTGACTCATTCATTCATGAAAACAAAATAACATGGAATTGTAAACAGTAGTGACACCATGCATTTGGATCAATTTTCCTCTATTATATTCATTCAAGTGTAAATGGCTACAACTACGATAAAACAAGAACTAAAAATTCAACAACAACTAAATTACAAAAATCTCCTACTAATTTGCAATAGCCTCATTCGAGCATACAAAACCTCTATTTATCCTAGAGGTTTCTTAGGGTTCCCTCTGACTACTCGTCTTCTTGAAAAAAACCTAACTACTACTTAAGTTTCGTTACATTAAATACTAGGAGTGAAACTCCCAGATCACTCACAATCATTCAGCTCCCAAGAGTTTGATGTTCTTTAGTTTTCAATTATTCAAAAAAAAAAAAATTGCAGGAAACACTAGCGTTTAAGATTCCGAATGATTCAAAGGTGCGCTAAGGTGATGAGTTGTCTCTCCACGTGTGCTTGCTGATGATGCTCTTGCATCATACTCCCCTGGCCAAAAATTCATGGACTCCTATCCATGATCTCTTGCACTGACTTTCCATGCTTCTGGATATTAGCTTCATTTTCCTAACTGGCATATTCTATCAGGTGTCCCTTCCACTTGACCAAATATTCAAAATAGGTCTTCCTCATTGTCTTCTTTCCAATCTTATGATCAATGATCTTCTGCATCTATGGATTTTCTGCTATAGGCATTTTCCTTTCCCACTGAATCTCTTTTTGATCTTATGATCTCTTTATGTCATATTCCCTGTAAGGATACATGTCTGATATGTTGAATATGGGCGACATGCCCACATCATCTGGTAGCTCAATCTCATAGGCATTTGCATCACAATTCCTTAAGATCTTACATGGCCCTATCTTCTTCAGTTTCAACTTGTTATATGTTCCCCTTGGAAACCTTTATTTCTTAAGATGTGTCAGAACCTGATCTCCTACTTCAAATTGAAGCTCTTTGCGATATTGATCAACTCTGCGCCTGTACTCTTGGCTAGAGTTCTGCAACTACTCTCTGATATGGATATGGAGATTTTTCATTCCTGTAGCAAAATCTTCTTCTCCAGCACTTCTGATATCACTCTATTCCAAGTCTCTCAACTCAACTACTCCTCTTGGTTGCATTCCATATAGTATTTGGAATGGGCTCTTCCCAATGCTCTTGTTTGGTGAATCATTGTATGCAAATTATGCTTGTGGTAGAATCTGATCCCACTGTTTATGATGCTCAATAACCATACTCCTCAATAAGTTTCCCAAACTTATGTTCACCACCTTAGTCTGTCCATCTGTCTGAGGGTGATACGTTGAGATGAAGGACAAATATGCCCCCAACTTCTTCCACGGTGTTCTCCATAAATGACCAATGAATTTGGTATCTCTATCTGAGAAAATACTTTTGGGTAATCCATGAAGTTGAACAACTTCCTTGAAAAATAAATTTGCAACATGTGTTGCATCAGTTGTCTTCTGGCATGGGATAAAGTGTGCCATCTTTGAAAATCTATCCACCACCACAAATATGGAATCACATCCTCTTTCTAGTCTTGTAAGTCCCAACACAAAATCCATGTTCATTGCATCCCAAGGCCTCTTTGGTATTAGCAATGGTTGATACAATCCAATGTTCTATGTTTTACCTTTTGCATGTTGGCAGATTCTACATCTTTTCGCAAACTTTATCACTTATGTTCGCATACCTATCCAATAATATGCACTGCTCAACTATGAAAATGTTTTATCATGGCCTAAATTTCCAACCAATACTTCAGTATGATTTTCCTTCAAAAGTTTATCCCTCATTGAGCATTTTGGTATGCACAACTGATTTCCCTTGAACAACAATCCCTCTTGAATCATATACTCTTTCCACTAGCTCCTGTCTCTCAGCACAGGATTTTCACATGCTTCGTATGCTTCCTTGAAATATGGATCATCACAATACATATCCTTAAGGTGTTCAAACCCCAAGGTCTTGCCCTAAAGTTCATGCAAAATCAAACATCTCATGCTTAATGCATCAACAACTTTGTTAGAATTTCCAGAAATATGTTTTATGACAAAAGTAAAATTATGCATAAACTCAATCCACTTTTCTTTTCTCTGGTTTAACTTCTCCTGTCTGGTTATGAATTGTAAAGCTTGGTTATCGTTGTACAAGACAAATTCCCTTGGAACAAGGTAGTGCCTTCATTTCTTCAAGGCTTGAATTATGGCATAAAACTATTTTTCATGTGTGGAGTACTTTCTCTTAGTCTCATTCAGATTCTCACTGAAATATGTGACTGGTCTATTATCCTGGTTCAAGACTTCTCCAATTGCAACTCCACTTGAATCACATATTACTTGAAATGTATTTCCAAAGTTTGGTAAGAACAGAATTGGTTGTTCTGTTATCTTCTCCTTCAATATATTGAAGCTCCTCTCATCCTCCTCTGTCCATTTAAAGGACTTATGCCTCTTCTTCACTGTGTCCATTTTTGGTTCACAAATTCCACTGAAATATCTAGTGAACTTCCTGTAGAAACTCGCTAATCCATGGAAGCTTCTTACTTCAAACATACTCCTTGGTGATGGACATTATTTGATTTCTTTCACCTTCTCTGGACCCATCTTCAATTCATTTGAAGAGATCACAAAAATCAAGTAAATGAGTTATTTCTTCATAAAAGAGGACTTCTTCAGAGTTATCAACAACTTCTCTTGTTGTAGTATCCTCATCACTAAGGTAATATATCTCAAATGCTCCTCTTTAGTCTTGCTAAAGACCAGTATATCATCCAGATATACAACCACAAACTTGCCAATGAAATCTTTCAATATTTCATTCATCAGCCTCATAAAAGTACTTGGGGCATTTGTTAAGACAAATGGCATAACAAGCCACTCATACAAACATTCATTTTTCTGAAAGGTTGTTTTCCACTCATCACCTTCTCTCATCCTTATCTTGTGATATCTACTTTTCAAATCTATCTTAGAAAAGAAATTTTCCCCACTTAAACAATCCATTAAGTCGTCCATTCTTGGCAAAGGGAATCTATACCTGATGGTGATCTTTTTTATGGCTCTCGAGTCTATACACATTCTCCATCCTCCATCCTCCATCCTTATTTGGACTCAACACACTTGGTACTATGCATGGACTCAAGCTTTCTCTGACCAAACCCTTGTCTAACAATTCCTGGACTTGGTTCTTTACCTTCTCATTATCTTGAGGTGTCAATCTGTGTGCTTCTTTGTTTGATAGAATTTCTCCTGGTATCAAATCAATATGATGGTTGATACTTATGATGGGTGGCAATGAGTTAGGCAACTCATCCACTACTATGTCAACAAAATTCTCCAACAGTTCCTAAAATTATTTAGGCAAATCATCCATTGAAGTACTTGTAAGGACAACTCTGGGTTTCCTCACCATAGCAAACTTCTTCTCTTGTTCCTTCTTGACTTCTCTCATGAGTTCCTTCCCACTCATGAGAAGTATGCTTGTGTTGGCTTCTTCTTTTACTTTCTTTTCCTCTATTGGAAGCAACACGTGTGTCCTACCATTCTTCTCCAAGGTGTAAGTATTTTTTCTCCCATCATGAATGATATTTCTGTCAAATTTCCATGGTCTTCCCAACAAAACATGACATACATCCATGGGAATCACATCACACAAAATTTCAGCTCTATATCCTCCTATCTTAAATTCAATGAGGCATTGTTTAGTGACCATTACCTAGTGTCATTTCTGCAACCATGAGACTTTATATGGATTTGGATGTGTAGTTGTCTCCAGCTCCAATTTCTCCACCATCTCTGTGGATACTAAGTTGTCAGTTCTCCTAGTGTCAATTATCACCTTGCATACTATGTCTTTAGTCTTGCAAGATGTTCTGAATAGATTGTTCCTCTTCAATGGTTTTTCAACTTCTGGTTCTGGCTTCAAGAGAACCTTCTTCAGCATCAGAGACCTTCCATATTCTTCACCTTTTGTTTCAACATCCCTTTTCTGTGCTTCTGAAATGTGAGCTTCACCTCCTCCTTATTTATTTTTCTTAGGACATTCCCAAGACATGTGTCTGGTCTTTCCATAGGATTAACACCTTACTTCCCCTCCGCTGCTTCTTCCTCTTCCTATAGAAGAACTTCTTCCACCACCTTGTCTTCCTCGGGAACTTCCTCCTCTTTCTGAGTGTCTGTGTGGTTTCTCTGTCCCGTCATTGGGTTTATGTGCCTTATCATGGGAAACTCCCTTTCCTTTGTTTGGCTGTCTGCCTCTGTTTCTTTGACTCTGTTTCCTGGCCAACTTCTCCTCTGACTTTAGATCAATCTGATAAGCATCCTCTATTTTCCTCGCTGGCATCATGATGATCTCATCCTAGATTTCATACCTTGGGCCATTTATATATCTAACAAACTTTTCCTCGTCCTTCTCCCACTTTCCAGTCCTGATATTCATCTTGTAGAACTCCTTTGTTTACTCTTTCACTGTCATACCCTTCTGTCTCAGGTTCTACAACTTCCTGAACAGATTTATCTGATAATATTTGGGTGTGAATTTAACCTTTATCTTGGCTACCATTCTATCCCAATTATTTATCTTATGTTTTCCTTTTCTTCTCCTCTCAGTCTATAGTTCATCCCACTTCTATAGTGGGAAAACCCCCCTACGGACTATACTAGGGTTCTAAAGTGTAGGCAGAGCTAACCATCTAAAGTATCCTACTTTTAACAACTATCTCGACAATACCCCACATTCATGCATAAATTACAAATTATAGGGATCTGATAGTATTACCTTAAACTCTGTGTTCTGTGTCGATCCCTATGCGCTCAGTCGCTTATTGAATGCAAATATCCTCCCAAGTCTGACTTGCATTCACCAAAAGACAAACAAGAAACTACGAACATGAATTCTATATATGAATTAGTGGGTTAGATGTCATAACAAAATGTAAATCAAACATAAAGATTGAACACATCGTATGGCGGGACGGAAAAAGTACTTCTTTATATTAATCTCACAAAGTCACTTACAAAATGAGATCAATGACTGCTCCTCAAACCTGGTCCTAGGCTCCTCTTCACCAAGCTCCAACTTCTTCCATGTATCCTTCTCCTCTCACACTTCTCTCTAGAGAATGGGCATAGGCTTATGAATGAGGAAAAAGGGCAAGAATAAGGAATTATGGCTTAAAACTCACAATGTGGCTACAAATTCTTGGGGCAAGGGGGGAAAGTGAAATGGGCAGAGTTTCACTATTATTATGTTTCTCCTTGGAATGAGACCCCAACACCTCCTTTTATATGAAAAAATGATGGTTATTCGGTTGGGTGACGAGCTATAGGCAGTTAATTGGTTGGGAAACCACCCAATAGCCTGTAATCTCAATGAATTCCTTGCAACTTTTTATTTTTTGCAACTTTTGTGGGCATACATGGGCTATAATTATGCAGCTAGCATACGTACGAGGACATTAATGGTGCATCTAGCATACATATGCATGCAATAGTGTGGCAGGGCGCATACATCTTCAAAAATAATGTTTTTAAGAAGAGTTGCTTAGTGATGGCTTGGAAAAAATAGAAAGTAAGATAGCCTGATGCCACATATTCATGTATGGTGGAATTTAGGGTCATAACAAATTCCCTCTAATGTTTGAGGTCATAAGAGCATCTGATGGTTAAAATACATTACAAATCTTCACCAACGTATGAAGTGAGTGAGCCCGGGACCAGAGTTCGGGAGGTGCCATCTGCAAAATAACAATTGTCTCACTGAGGCGGGCATACCCATCGCCAGGATGAAATAAATCATGGATTCCAATCAAATACACTGCATATCCATGTCATATAACTATATAAAGTGTAGACACTAGAAATACACAATGGATCTACATCTCAAAATCAAAGATATACAAGTATAGTATCCATCTTCAAGAAGCCAAATGATGCCTGATGGCTGGAGATGAGGCCTTCAGAGCTCAAGAAACAACTTAAAAATATTAAAACTTGGGTAGGAGTGTAATGAGAGTATACAAATTCAGTACCCAGAGGTCTTTGACGGCTTGTCGGGGAACAAACAAGAGGATCTTGATGATCAGGCATATAACTTCACTGATTTCAAACAAGGACTTGATTGGACTTTCGAGATGGTCGGGCATGAGGTCAAGAGACAAACTGCAGAAGGACCGAGTCAAGTTTGGTAAAAATTCCCTTTGACAATAGCATGATTGATGATCAGACTCATGTAGCATAACATTGACATAATTTTACAATGTAGGAGGCAACACAAAATCTCCATATGTTTGGAAGAATAAACAAATGGAGGAGGACACAACTCTATGTTACGAGAACAACTTCTTAAGGTCATATTAAATCTCAATGCTTGACGATGAACAAAAGGATGTGCTTTATCCAAGGGCAACTCATTGTACTGCCATAAAAAGAAAATACTTTTCCCTTCCTCTTTTTGGGGTATATTTGATTTTTTTTTGTCTTTTTCAATATTTTGAAGAGCTTGAAAAAGAAAAAAAGAATGCTACATTACAAAGGATAAAAGAGTGTCGCAAACATACTAGTTCCAAGTGCAAGGAACACAATAATTCTCATAGAAAAGATACATGTGCAGGAAAAGGACACTCGGGGAAAATTCCTCCATGGGTCAAGGTGTCAGATCACAGAGGCAAAGTGATAAAAGGCATTCCTCAAAGGTTCAGTTGAGAGCAACATGGATCCGACATTATGCCAAAGACGTAGAGATGAAACTGTGATTAGCACGACACGATGAAACCCCCTTCAATGTATTTTTTACAAGCCCAGAGAAGGTAAGCTCGGTGGTTTTCATTTTTAGAGAGTCTAAAAAGGCATAAAAGAAGACTCCACTGGGGTACCTTTTTCAAAGATAGTCTAGTTGGCTCGAAAAAGGGATAAATTAGCACTGAAAAGACGTTTATTCAAAACCATTTTAAATAGTGTGACAAAGACAAGATCACTTGGCAATATTTTCAATTTTAAGGAGTCTGAAAAGAGCTTAATTATGGAATCACTTCCTTTTTGTAGATTTAGTCTCCTTAGCCCAAAAAAGTATAAAATCTACTAAAGAGAACTCTCTGTTGTGGGGTATTATACCCTACGGACTAACAAGCTAGGGCTTAAACTTGTATGCAGATCATGACCCTTCAGAAATAACATTTAACCTTCTACCCCAACCTAAAACCCTTTTTCACAAGCACACATGGGAAGAACCAACTAACCTTTTTATCGACGGTTGGTGTAGATCCTCTGTTGAGCTTTTATCTCCTTGCTTCTGCTGCTCCTTCCAAAAAGTGATCCTGCAATCAAGACAAAACTATGCATGCATGCTATTGTTCTACTAGAGGGTTAGAGATTAAACATAAATCACATAAAACATACAAGACTCGTGTATTCGGGACGGGAAAAGCATCTTTTTATTAATCTCAATATGAACCAACTTACAATGATTGTAGAGACCAGCCACCGTTCCTTGATCCTGATCCTGGGCTCCTCCTCTTCTTTGTCCTCCAACTGCTTTGCTTGAATTCTCCTAAAGCTTGAGGAAAGGCTAAAGGGTTGGGACAAAATGGATTCGGCAATTGGGCAGAGTTTCTTTGCTATGATTTTTCCTCCTTTGAATAGTACCCCTACCCCTTCTTTTATAGGCTAGAAGGAGCTAGGGTTTTAGACGAACTCTTAGCCATGCATGGCTGGGAGTTCCAGTTAACTGACCCAAAGCTTTTCATCCCGACGGAAACTTTCCTGATTTTTTGCTTTGTTAGGTAAACGCGGGCTGTAGTGGGCTAGCCCATGTTCCACCACATGCAGTAGAAGGCCAACAAGTGGTCCAACACGCCCAATGAGAGGTTAGGGCGCGGGTTGCTTGATTTAAGTGGTTTTTCAAGGTTTTATTCAGCATGGCTTTGGCAAGGAAGAGACATGAGTTGGCCTAATGCCAGGTAAGCCTGTGTGGTGCATTTTAGGGTTATAACAGATGCCCCCTAATGTGTGAGGTCAGAAGAGCATCTGATGGCTGAAATACATTACCAATTCTTTACCAATCTGTACTGATATGCTAAATGAGTGAGCCCAGGAATCAGGAATCAGGAGGTGTCGTCTGCAAAAAATATCAAATGTCTCACCGAGGCGGGCATACCCATGCTCGGGATAAATCAGAACCATGTCTACCAATCAAGTACACTGTATATCCATGTCAAATAACTATAAAGAGTAGCCGCGAACAATACACAGCGGAGCTACATTTTGAAATCAGAAAGATATACATAGAAAGTACCCATCTCTCAGAAGTTGATTTGGCCTGATGGCTGTACTTCAGAGCTCGAGAAACAACTTCAAAATCTTCTAAACTCAGGTAGGAGTGTAATATGAGTGTACGACTGCACTACCCAGAGGTCTTCGACGACTCGTTGGTTATGGACTTGATAATCTTGATGATCGGACTGAAGGCTTCATTGATTTCGGACAAAGACTTGATTGGACGTTCAGGATGGCCGGGTATGCGGACAAGAGACATATTGCAGAGTGGCTGACTCAGGGTAAGTAACAAACTTCCCTTGGAAAATAGCACGACAAGTGAGAAGACTTAGGCAACATATATGTTAATCATAAGTCTACGAAGCAGGAGGCCACGCAAACTCTCCATATGTTTGGAAGAGTAACCAAACGGCGGAGGACACAACTCAATATAGCGAGCAAAGCTTCCTAAGGTCGTACTACATCCCAAAGTCCGATGAATCAAACGAACAGATGTGCTTTATCCAAGGGCGACTCATAATGCTGCCAATAAAGAAAATACTTTTCCCATCCTCTTTTTGGGGTATATTTGATTTTTTTTGTTCTTTTTGAATATTTTGAAAAAGAATAAAAGAATATTACGTTACAGTGGAGGAACGAGCATAGAAAACATACAAGCTTCAAGGCACAAGGACAAGACTGATGTTCTAGAAAATGATACTCGGTAAAAATCCTCCAGTGGCCAAAGGTGTTAAGACGCAAAAGCAAACTGTTACTAGGCTGATGGGTAAAGGATGCAAGTGCGGTTGATAGAACACACAATGGTAATGTCCTTCGATGTAAGTTTAACGAGCCCATAGAAGGGAAGCTCGGTGATTTTTCATGTTTAGAGAGTCTGAAAAAGAATAAAAGGAAACTCCATTGGGGTACCTTTTTCGTCAATAGTCTAGTCAGTTCAAAAAAGGGGTAAACTAGCACCGACTAGACGTCAATTCAAAACCATTTTAACGAGTGTGACAAGGACAAGATCTCTCGGCTATTTTTTCAATTTTAAGGAGTCTGAAAAAAGTTTAACTATGGACTCCGTCAGGAATATTCTTCTGGAACATTTTAATGAGTGTGAAAGAATAAGGTCACTCGACAATCTTTTCAATTTTAGGGAGTCTGAAAAGAGCTTAACTATGGACTCCGGGGGGGTTTCTTTTTCGTAGATTTAGTCCCTCAGGCCCGAAAAAGGAATAAAATTATACTTGAGGATACTCTTCTAAAGAATCAGAATTCAATAGAGCGCTCCTTTTTTCGTACAGTTGACCGTTCGGACCGAAAAAGGGGTAAACTACCATCGGACAGACGTGACTTCAAATTTCAGTTTAACGAGCGTGATGGGTCACAAGCTCGCTCGGCAATCTTTTCATGTTTAAAGGGTCTGAAAAGGTCTTAAAAGGAGACCGATTATGTTTTGGGAGTCCGGAGGGTAAGACAAAGAGTGCAAAAGACCCATGCAAATGAGGCTCAAACTCATATTCAGGAAAGACTATACGGACTCCCGAGCCTACTATGTTGTCATAAATGGCATGGACACCATAATGCAACCAGGAACTACCTAGGGAATCCATGTTTTGGTAAGCTCTACCACCAAGTTGCAACACTTCTAAAGCAGAAATGACGGTTCTGTGTCACAAACGGATGGGGTCAATCCTATATTTGAAAAAAAAAAAGGCAACGAGATGCAACAGTGGGGAAGAAATCCTACCCTATATGCTCAGGTTGATTTTTGAAATTTTTTTTATGGACCGCCCTTATGTGTATTTTATTTTGCTTTTTTTTTTTTAATCTTCTGAAACTCAATGAAAAATGTCCCAACCTGATCAAATCCCTTCCATATAACTCCGGAACCACTCAAAATGGTTTTTGGTATAAAGAAACTGATAAAAGGGGCCAAAAGGGTGACAAAAAGAGGCAAAAAAGTCTATAAATAGAAGCTAGCAGCTCATTATCACCATTGCTGATTTGGAAATTGACTCTGGAGCCAAAAGACCCCCTTTGCTACATTGGACCAAACAAACTTCTGCTCGGACCAAGTAAGTACAAATTCCCTCATCTTGCATTTCAATACTTTATTTGTTGTTTTTGAGTGTGTTTGGGGGTTGGCCGTCACCCTCTAAGGGGTCGGCCCTAGTAGCCCACGGGCTGTCCAGAGACAACCCACGGGTACCCGTGCACAGAGTCAAGACTGCGCGTGGGTACCTGCGACTGTCGCCTTGACAGCCCGTGGGTTATCCCCCGCACAACGAGAAAAATGCTTTGCAAGATCTAATTTTCTCCTTTTGACTTGTGATTTTGTAGGATGTATGTGCATTGGAGAGAGAGGGAGCATGAGGGTGCCAATGAGGCAGTGGCTGTCGATCCAAATGTGATGGCCGTGCTGTCACAGTGTGGTTTGGTGAAGTTTTTCCTATGTCCATTGATGCACGCTCAACCCAGGCTGCTGAATGACTTGGTTGACTACTGGCACCTAGATGCTAAGGCTTTTATGATCGAGAGGCAATCCTTGGTGCCCACCACCGAGGACATCTATTTCTTGACGGGCCTCTCGAGGAGAGGGGAACCCATTAACTTGTAGACATTTCCTACGGGGCCGAGCAAAGTCTCAGAGCTGATAGCATAATATTGTGTGGCTGGGACCAACCATGGGACTTCCTCGATACCGGTTGGTAGTGTCACCAGCCTTACTCTACAGACCATCTTATCGCTCATTGGGCGAATTACCGGCTCTTCAGCCGTACATCAGGCGTCGTGTGCATAGATGAACTGTGCAGTTCAGTGCATGAATGCACAGATATATGACTGGAGTACCACGCTGCTAGAGAGCATGAAGAGGCAATTGACAGATTGTCGTCGGCAGACACACAGGAACTTCAGGTTCGGGACTATTCAGTGCTCGTTTTTCTTTGAGAGAGTTCCATGTTTCAGTCCTCGGCTGACAGTATGAGGACATCTGGCGACTTTCCCTGCAGTATGCAGATGGGCAGCATTGCTGCCGCGACAGGGTGGCGGGAGGACCACAGAGGCCTTCAATGACGACTTCTTTGCTTGGTTTTCACGACAGATCTCTGCTATCGAGGACTACCCATATGTGGGGATAGAATTTTCTAGAGACCCAGCCATACCAGTGCCTCCTGGTGAGGAGAGAGGGGAGATGGGTAAGTCTCCACCTGTACAATTTTTGTTTGTATATGTAATTATTATGTCTTTTTAGATATATATCATGTTTTTTGGTTAACAGAGTTTCTGATGGGTGAACTTTGTGTTGTGTGCAGATGTGGGACCCGTGCGGCTTGTCGATTTTGCGCGGAACAGGCGCCACCCACGGCCAGAGGCCGCAGCTGCCGTCGCTAGGGGAGCAGCAGTAGCAGGGAACCCTCCAGCAGGGGAGGCTGAGAGGGCTCTTAGGCGGGTTGAGAAGAACTTCACTGAGCTCACCCGTACAGTTCCCATGATTGAGATAGAGGACTTGCTACCCTCCATGCAGACTCATATGGTGGGGTTACCTCGGACATGGGTCCAATTGTTTAAGCGGTTGGGTCGGGTTGTATATGATTATAACAGGGCCCATAGGCCCTGAACAGCCTTGTAAACTTTTATGTGCCATGAGCACCTTATTGTATATATTTTTTGAGGGCATAAGCCCTGGTGACTCATTATGTTTTCCACTTTTTGAGGCGCTTGCGCCCATCGATGTACTCTGAGGATGTTATCATGTTTATATATGATTTTTATTTCTTTTATGTGTCTTTATGGATTATGTGTGCAAAAATATCTTTACATGTGTATGATCATGATCTTTTTATGTGTGACCAAAATGCCAATCTAAAATGTGATTAGCTAGAGTATCTGTGATTTGATTTAGACTTCTAGGAACATGAAAATATGTAATATAATCAAAGTTGCGTTCCAAGAGACGTACCCTAAGGAATCTTCGGTGTAGAGTAGGATCGTGCACACGGTATATTCTGTTTAGCTGCGACACAACCAGTTGAGCGTCTAGATAGACCCAGAGACGAGAGATACCCAATGAAAAAGTGTCACGAAGCAACTCAATAACTGCGCTATACTCGGCAACATTATTTGTGGTGTCACCTAAGCATATCCCTCCGGAAGATAAAAACTGACCCTGTGGTGTAAATATTACCCAAGCTGCGGAGGCAAGCCTCCGCGTGTGCCGACTAGCACTGTCCGCATACCCAATGAACACCTTGGACTCACTTGACATCTGCCATAGTGATGAAAGATAACATTAATGACACGTCCATGACATGTTTTTCAAAAGAAACGAAAGAAAGTAATAGCACAAAGACTATACATATGTTACAAAAAGTTACCCACAGTGATTCTATGAGTAGTACTTCTTGAGGTAGAGCCCATTTCTAGGCTCCACCAAAGCATTCCCTTCACAATCGACCAGATGATAAGTGCCCTTTTTTAACACCTCCTTAACAATGAAGGGTCCGATCCACATGGGTTTAAACTTTCCTGCCCCCAGGGGGTCCTTGTCTTGGTCGTAAACCAGGACAAGGTCGCCCTCAAAGAAAACCCAAGGATGAACGGACCTATCATACTGACACTTAACCTTATGTTTATAAGCCTTGTTGGCCAATGCCGCATCACGACGCTATTCATCAAGCTGCTCTAGGTGTACTAACCGTTCTTCAAGTGGAGAAGTGTCTGGCAATAACTGTACTGCCAACTTTAGAGATGGAATTTGACATTCAATGGGCAAGACTGCCTCCAGCCCATAAATGAGTTGGAAAGGTGAGAAACTGGTAGCAGTCTTAACTGATGTTCGGTAAGCCCATGATGCCGAGTATAACATCAAATGCCAGTTTGACTTGGCTGAGTTGATGGTTCGTTGTAGCATTGTCTTAAGTGTTTTGTTAACAGCTTCCACTTGCCCATTGGCTTGGGGATAGTAAGGTGATGAGTGTTCTTGCCGTAACCCAATTTTTGACGTGAACTCGGTCATCATTTGATTCTGAAAGTGACTGCCATGGTTAGTGACAATCTCTCTCGGGACTCTGAACCGTGCTATGATCTGGTTAAAGAAGAAGAGAGCTGCAGTCTCTCCATCATCCTTGAACGTCAGCATAGCTTCGACCCACTTAGTGAAGTAGTCGACAACCACAATGATATAGTGGTGCCCCCTTGCTAATGGGGGGTTGCATGTAGTGTAATCAATCCCCCACTTGGTGAAGGGACCGACGATGATAACAGGAAACATCGGAGCTGGATGTGTCCTCATCCTCCGCGAGAAGATTTGGCACGGATGGCACTTCTTGACCGACTCAATACAATCTTTGATAAGCGTGGGCCAGAAGTAACCTGCTCGTAAGATTTTTTGGGCTGTTGCCAACCCAGATAAGTGGCCGCCACAAGCTCCTGTATGACAATCGTTGAGCACTATGATGGCCTCCTCATCNTAAGATTTTTTGGGCTGTTGCCAACCCAGATAAGTGGCCGCCACAAGCTCCTGTATGACAATCGTTGAGCACTATGATGGCATCCTCATCAGTGAGACATCGACGCAAGATACAATCTACACCTCTCTGATACAAAGTATCATTGAGTATAAGATAGTTCTTGGCCTGATGGCGGATCCGCCGACGCTCATTATGAGAAGCAGAGGTAGGACACTTCAAAGTCTGGAGATAGATCAGTATATCTCCGTACCAGGGGTCAGACGATTCGATCAAAAACATATCCCCCCGGATAGGCGATTCTTCAGGCACAACGTCACCTGACTCAACCGGAAGTTCCGAAATAAGTTTTGCGAAGACAAGTGACTTTTTGGACTTCGCTGAAATGAAATCTAAGTCAAATTCTTGGAGGATAACCATCCATCTACTGATTTTTCCACTGATAACTCGTCATGTCAACATGTACTGAAATGGATTCACGACAGCTATGACAGTGGTCTTTCGAAACAGGACATAGTGACGGAACCGTTGAACAACATGAACTGCTGCCAACGCAAGTTTTTCGAGATGTGTATAGTTAAGTTCCAGTCCTACGAGGCCTTGGCTCAGGTAATAGATCATGTATTCATAAAATGAATCGTCTTCCTGAACTAAAACCATGCCTATGGTTGACTCTGCGACAGCCAGATATAATAGAAAATCCTTGTTATAATTCGGTGGCCGTAGCAGAGGTGCGGTTGTAAGTACATGTTTCAATGCGTCGAAAGAGTGTTGTGCAGCTTCGTCCCAGAGAAAAGGAACGTATTTCTTCAGTAAACGCATGAATCCCTTGGTAATTTCAGCATAGTTGGCGATGAAGCATCGTAAGAAGTTCGCCTTGCCTTGAAGACTTTGAAGTTGTAAAATTGTACGTGGGGGTGGCAACTGGATTATTGCCTCCACCTTGAGAGGATCCACCATGATCCCTGTGGTTGACACTATGAAACCTAAAAAACGTCCTGACGTGACGCAAAAGTTGCACTTGTTGGGATTGAAGCGAATCCTGAAGTAGCGACAGCGTTCAAAGATGAGTCTGAGGTGTGTAGGATGATCTTTTCACTTGCGAGAGCGTGATGCCAAGTCATCCAGATAGGCCTCGACTATATGTTTGAGGTCGTGAAACACAAAAGACATGGCCTGCTGGAAAGTGGCTCCAGCATTCTTGAGACCAAAAGGCATTTTTCGATAGGCGAATGTACCCCATGGACAAATGAATGTCGTTTTGTGCTGGTCCTCGGGTTTGATTTGGATTTGGTTATAGCCCAAAAAACCATCCATGAATGAAAAGGCTTTGCAACCGGCGCACTCATCAATGATCTGGTCGATGAATGGGGTTGGATAATTATCTTTTGGACATGCCTTATTCAAATCACGAAAATTGGTACAGACACGAATCGTGCCTTGTTTTTTATCGACTGGCACGGGATTTGACACCCATTGAGTCAAGTGAATAGGGTATATGAACCCTGCCTTAAGCAATTTCTCAACCTCCATCTTAATGGATGTTGCTTTCCTAGGATTAACTCGACGAAGTTTCTATCGAACAGGCTTAGCGTCCGGATACATAGTGATTTTGTGTTCAACTATCTTTGGATCAATGCCTGGCATTTCCTCGTAAGACCAAGCAAAAACATCGCGGAATTATTTAAAAAGATCAGTGTAAATCCGAATCTCTTCGGGGGAGAAATCTGCTTTGACGAAGATGTTTTCCACGATGCCAAGGTTTTGGGAGATATCGATAGGTATCATTTCATTGATAGTCGCCATATTGCCCTCAGCATAAATATCTTGTGTAGCTAAGAGGTTAATGGGACAAGGCTGATCTCCCGTCATGGTGATAGTGAATTCTCCTGCGTCGATTTAGTGTAACTCTGGAAGGAAATGTGATCTGTGATGAATATCGTCCTAGGGTTTGTCTGAACCAGTCATTGCTTCGATTATAGCTTCATCAGAAGGCAAGACTAAATCTAACGAATCAATATCGGTAAGAGAATCCTGAGCCCAGATAGGCTCGAGGAGTGGATCCGACTCTTGTGTAGGAATCGGATCAGGAGTAGCGGAAGTTTGTTGGACCAAAGAGTACGCTACTTCAGTGGCCGACAAGGGCGTGGCCATGATAGCTTGCCCTGTCTCATCCATCGTGGCTGATGGGGAAGGAAGAGTCCACGGATCCTGAAAGTAAGTCGTGCGAAACGATGAAACATGGAAAATCTCGGCCTTGTGGTGGTTCAATATAAACTTGACCTCGCCTTGAGGAGGTGGGTAATCAAAAGTACCCATCAAATATGGACACAACCCAACTCCTACGTTGACAACACCAGCTTGAGGATTATCTACAATGGGAACCGTGGATGCCCCCAAGGCTGGGTCAGGTCGAGAGAAGGACAACTGATCAATAGTCACTATCCGGCCCTCATGTGGAAACAATAGGACTCGAAAGATTGTAGCAACCACCGCTTGCATTGCATAAGTCCAACTATGAACTAACAATAGATTGTAGTCGATGGGGGCATCAACTACCTCTACTTCGACGCACACGTTCTTCCCCCCTAACTGTACTGAGAAAGAAGGAATAATGCCATGCGGTCGGAAAGAACGATCATCGAATGTAGTGAGGAGATTAGGTGACGTAGACAACTCAGGTTGACCGATGGCTTTCCAGCATGCTAACGACATAACGCAAGTTGAAGCGCCCTCGTCTACCACTGTGCAGAAGATATTCCGTGTAAAAGTTTTCATGGGATGAGCCATTACTATATGAAACGTGACGTGGTAAGGCAAACGAGGTTTTAAGTCAGTCGTATCTAACATGATGGTTCTCGGGTTACAAGTCTCAGTAGAGCCTAAAGCAGTCAACAAGGCTTTTCGCTGAGCAGGGTAACTTTGGAGGACCTCCAAAGCTGACATAGCATAAGGAGTTTGTGATAAATCTCCCACCACAGAGTAGTTCTGGGCGGCCCTTGCATTTGGATTGTGAGAAGCCCTTTTGAACACACCTTTTGGAATGCGCATCATTGTTTCACCCAACGTCTTCTCAATCTGTAGAGGAAGAGATGGGATCTCAGCTTCTTTGCCCTTCTCAGGAGCACTTGGTTTGCTATAATTGTGAGCTCTAGTTGTAATGAAAGCATCACTTTTCACCATATATACGTTCGTGGCGGATGAATTGTTTGGGGGAGGGAAGTTTTCATGGCTGCCCCCTTCTGTACTTGTAGAGGCTTGAGTTAAATTTTTCCCATGCTGAAAGGGATTAGTCAACACGGCTTGCTGTTGCTGTGTGACAAACTTCTGGGCCTCTGCAAGTTGAGGGCATAGGTGGGCTGGGTGGTCTTCTGCACATAGGTTGCACGGATACCTTGCCTTTCTCTTTTCTGTGGTGCCCTTGCCAGCATTATCATTTGGTTTTTTATCCCCCTTACTCTTCTTGCATTTTTTTTCTTCCCCTCGGGCTGCTGGTTGGCCTTTGGGTTAGTTGTCTGTACGGAGTGTACTTCCGACGTTTGAGTAGGAGGAGCAGCCAAAGCAGTAGTCTGGCTGGCCGCTGAGTGTTGTATAGATAACTGCTGCAATTGTTTTGTCAATTGCTCAGCGGGCTTGGTTTGTGCCGAACCAACTATTTCATCGGCATGTGGTCCGGCTCTCTGTCTGGTTTTATCCAGAATCAATCATGGTGCATCCGGCAGGATGTTATACAAAAGACCAGACTGAGAATAGATCAGCTCAAACTGTTGAGCCCTCATGATGGCATCTTCCTCGGAGAAAACCCCTGAAGTTGCGACGTCTTTGGATAAATGCGGAACTAAAGACTTAAGGAACCACTCAAGAAGGAATTTTGGTGGGACAGGTACCTTGATAAGACTCTTTCGGCGTCACCACTCTCGAATATGATCCGAGATATGGTTCGCTGACGTCTGTTCGAAATTGGCTAGCAATTCTGTGCCGGCGTCGTATCTCATAGGTAACTGGAAATGGTTGAGGAAGGCCATCGCCAGTTCTCCAAAAGAAGAATATCGTGAACGATCAAGCTCTATGTACCATTTCACGGCACTCCCAATAAGAGTGTGTTGAAAAAATCGCAACTGGACGGAGTCATCTTTCAGTGAGTTAGATGAGCACCACAAGTGGAAAGTGGTCACGTGATCACCTGGATCTTCGTTAGGCTTGGAATCGAACTTAGGGATGTCCGAAGGCAACTTCGTTGGCATAGGAGGCCAACGCGAATTATGACAGATAGGATCATTTAACAATCGTGTCAAATCTGGCAAGTGTAACATCGCCAAGAATGGTAGTTTAGGTTGTTGCTGATAGCTGGGATAAAAGGGTCCTGGAGTTTGACTGGCACCAGGTTGCCAGGAAAAGTTTGGCTGCTGGCCCGAGTTCTGGCAGAAACCATGGTCCGGACCAGCGTAAGGGTTTTTCATCTGAGGAGACATCATTGGATGATTCCCCATGAAGGGCATAGGATGTTGGACATTCATCGTGTTTGATGGACTTTGGGATGGATTACCCCATGCCAGTCCGGATGGAAGAGGAATAGAAGTCTGTCCGGGGTTCCAATGGCTGTGGTAAGAGTTACCCCAGAATGACATTCCAGAGGATGGAACGGATCCTTGTGCTGAGTTTCAAGGTCCTAGTATGTGTGCCCCCAGCGCAGGAATAGTACCCTGTGCCGGCGTGAACTGTCCAAAAACAGGTGTGCCCCCAGACGAGAAAGCATCGGATGTGAAAGTGTTGTTACCAAACGTCCCATTCCAAACAAATGGAGATGAACCTATCGGATGAGTTTGCGCAGGTGTTCCTTGACTCCCGGCTCCAAAAGGACTTGTGTGTGCGGGTTGCCCGGCAGACTACTGATGCGATCCATCGAGTAAAGGGGACAAAGGAGGAATATGACCTCCAGTGTAATGAAAAGCATTGAAAGGGATAGGAATGCCCCCAAGTTGACCTTGCAAAGGAGCATTAGAGCTTCCTGCCCCCAGAACCAAAGTCTGGAAAGTCGATGAAGTGAGTGCAGGACTAGTACCTGAACTAGGCATACCGTATGAAAACGGAGCGCCTGTCGCACTAGGTGTGTAAAGAGGTGTGGCCACCGCGATAGATGGGGTCAGTCCACTGTGCGACGTAGTTGCGGTCGAGACCATGGTGGCCCAGACCACTGACAAAGGCAAGTTAGGAGAAGCTTCTCCTGTGGTAGCAACAGTGATGGGAATGGAAGAAATCCCAGTTGAAGTAACAGAGTTTAATTCCATCACTGGGTTAGGCACTGACAGGCATTCGTAAAATTGAATTGGAACAATAATGTTCGACCAAGTATCATTGTTTGAGNGTGCGACGTAGTTGCGGTCGAGACCATGGTGGCCCGGACCACTGACAAAGGCAAGTTAGGAGAAGCTTCTCCTGTGGTAGCAACAGTGATGGGAATGGAAGAAATCCCAGTTGAAGTAACAGAGTTTAATTCCATCCTTGGGTTAGGCACTGACAGGCATTCGTAAAATTGAATTGGAACAATAATGTTCGACCAAGTATCATTGTTTGAGGCTTCAACCAATCCAATATTGGCGGTCGATTCCTCAGGGGGTTGTTATGGATCAAAATCCCCGGTCGCTTCGAAAGACCCTTGATGGTCTAGCTTCCGCCTCAATGGTGGCGGGGGTGGCTCCAGTATAACCGGCGGCAGGCCCAGAAGCCTTCGTGACCGGTGGAGCTCCAAATCCTCCACTGTGTGAGAAGATTCATGACAAGCTATGGTATTCTACATGAACAAACAACAACACACACTAAAAGAAAGACCCTAGAAGATGAATCAAGAAAGCACTAAACTAGTTGGAAGAACAGTTACAACAACCAACACTAGAGCAACTTACCAGTGCAAGTGCAACTCGAATACGAAAGCACCCTCCGGGTATACTCTGCAAAGCGTTGGTCCGATGTCCGTCCTAGGTACCGCGGTATACCCCCGCATTCACCTGTGTATGTCCCTAGAAAAGATTGGCAACTAGTTTGCCAGCATGTGAACAGTCACCAGGCGGGTATAGTCGGCAGTCGAGTAGACCACAATGAGTAGGGTATCAAGCCTGAAACCTGTCAAGGGTATCGAGAGCAAATGGTCTGGAAGACAACTGAGGACCTTGAACGGATTCGAGACCCACGAAGCTCCATGGCAAATGCAAACGATAGAATCCCTTAACAAATCCTCGATATGTGTTCTCCACAATGCTCGGTCCAGCTTTGGAGGGGTTATCTCCACTGCTTTTCCTTACGTGACCTCGTGTTTAGCCCCTGTGTTAGAGGGGGGTCCCGGATAACTTTTCGTAACTAGACTTCTACACTCCCTATTGACAGACTCCAATGTTTGGTTTGGGTGGCCTTGGAGAATTTACTCTCCAACCTATTCCAAGGCCCTATTCCTGAGCTAGTGTATGCACCCTATAACAGAAAAGTCTACTTGATTTTAATTAGCGTTGATTTTAATGGGCTTCTTTAAGTCATAAGGTGCGAAAGTGAAACTGATGGTGTATAAGACGACTCAAAGCAAAATGAACAAAAAATGCTTGGAAACAAAAACTTTTACTAAAATGCAAAACCAACAACTTTTCAATGAAAGACTTCTTTTCTTTTTCAAATTTACTAAGATTTCATGCAGTAAATAAAGAGAACTTTCGCTCAGATCTGCGAGCCACTTATACCCAAAATGCACTACAAGAACTTATGCAAAAAGACTTCTTTCCTAGCTACTAATGCAACAACACAATCTTCAAACCAAGAAGAAAATGAAACAAGAAATTGTTTTTTATTTCATTGTAAAATAACACAACAAGGAAAAATATTGACAAGAACAAAACCAAGAGAATGAAAAGAAAACTCTGGCTTAAAGCACAGACCGCAAACAGAATCAGAGCACAAAAAATTGTAAAAAAGCAATCCAAACAACACCGATTCTAACACTTGCCTAAAAACCATAAAACAAATAATTTTTCTCTTTTGTATTTTCTATCAAAACATCAACTAACAAACACAGGCTAAGGATAAGATGCCCTAACCTGTTGACTGTGCAGTTCCAGACTCCAAACCCTGAAAGGAGCACTTCTCACCACAGGAGGGGATGACTGCCCCACCCAGGCTGAAAGGCAACCAGACAGACCCGCGACTGTCACCAAGATAGCACGCGTTCAACCGCGTGCTGAGTTATAACAGCATGCAGGTACCCACGCTCAGAGCGGAAGCAGCCCGCGGGTATGTATAAAATCTGAGAAAAAATCAAACACAGGCAGCCCAGACCTGAAAGAGGCCTCTGGTATTGACAACCAGGGTCTCCTAAAGGCTTGGATGCTTCCACTTCGACAGAAAAAGAAAATTTGCACAAAAGAAAACAAATGCAAAGAACAACCAAAACAATAAGGCAGACTGAAAGCAAGACAATAAACTAATCAAGAACTAGACAGGATCCAGAAATCCCCCTGAGAAGGTAAACTTCTGACAGGGAAGAGGAGACTGCCTCTTAAGCTTCATGGGCTCTACACGCTACTGAAACCACTACAGCAAGCGGTCAACCGCGGGCTGTATAAGGTTAGGGTGCGGGTTACCCGCGGGCAGGGATTCTGCAGGCCGTAGGTACCTCTGTGTGTCCTGAGAATAAATGTCAAGCTTCAGTCAAGGAAAACTGGTATTGATAACCAGGTCCCCTGCTAGCATTGACCTAACAGACAACAAAATAAACAAAGAAACAAAGACTAAACTTCTTTGAACTACCCAAAAACCTTTAATGAAATCCGAAAACCCTAAGAGTAAACGATCCCTAGTGGGGTCGCCAATTCTGTTGTGGGGTATTCTACCCTACGGACTAACAAGCTAGGGCTTAAACTTGTATGCAGATCATGACCCTTCAGAAATAACTTTTAACCTTCTACCCCAACCTAAAACCCTTTTTCACAAGCACACATGGGAAGAACCAACTAACCTTTTTATTGACGGTTGGTGTAGATCCTCTGTTGAGCTTTTATCTCCTTGCTTCTGCTGCTCCTTCCAAAAAGCGATCCTGCAATCAAGACAAAACTATGCATGCATGCTATTGTTCTACTAGAGGGTTAGAGATTAAACACAAATCACATAAAACATACAAGACTCATGTATTCGGGACGGGAAAAGCATCTTTTTATTAATCTCAATATGAACCAACTTACAATGATTGTAGAGACCGACCACCGTTCCTCGATCCTGATCATGGGCTCCTCCTCTTCTTTGTCCTCCAACTGCTTTGCTTGAATTCTCCTGAAGCTTGAGGAAAGGATAAAGGGTTGGGACAAAATGGATTCGGCAATTGGGCAGAGTTTCTTTGCTATGATTTTTCCTCCTTTGAATAGTACCCCTACCCCTTCTTTTATAGGCTAGAAGGAGCTAGGGTTTTAGACGAACTCTCGGCCATGCATGGCTGGGAGTTCCAGTTAACTGACCCAAAGCTTTTTGTCTCGGCAGAAACTTTCCTGATTTTTTGCTTTGTTAGGTGAACGTGGGCTGTAGTGGGCTAGCCCACGGTCCACCGCATGCAGTAGAAGGCCAGCAAGCGGTCCAACGCGCCCAGTGAGAGGTTAGGGCGCGGGTTGCTTGATTTAAGTGGTTTTTCAAGGTTTTATTCAGCATGGCTTTGGCAAGGAAGAGACATGAGTTAGACTAATGCCAGGTAAGCCTGTGTGGTGCATTTTATGGTTATAACACTCTCCCAGCAAGGTGAATCTCTTGAGGTGTACCTTTTTCCTCCTTAATCTACAAGACGAAAAAAGGGGTAAACTCATTCCAGTAGATGTTTTTCTAAACCAATTAATGAGAGTGAAAGAACAAGGTCACTCGACGATATTTTCACTTTTAAGGAGTCTAAAAAGAGATTAACTATGGAGTTCGTAATGAATGTTCTTCAGGACCAGTTTAACGAGTGTGAAGAAACAAGCTCACTCGACAATCTTTTCATTTTTAGGGAGTCTAAAAAGAGCTTAACTATGGACTCCGTGGAGGTTCCTTTTTTGTAAATTTAGTCCCTCTGGCCCAAAAAAGGGTTAAACGTATACCTGAGAATACTCTTATAGCGAACCGAAGTTCCTAGAGTATACCTTTGTTCGTACAATTGACCATCCAGACCAAAAAAGGGGTAAAATACTGCCGGACAGACATGCCTTCAAATTTTAGTTTGGCGAGCATGAAGGGCAACAAGATCGCTTGACAATCTTTTCATGTTTAGAGGGTTTGAAAGGGGCTTAAAAGAAGACCTATTATTTTGGGAGTCTCGAGGGTGAGGCCAAGAGTGATAATATATCAGACATGTGAAGGCTCAAACTTGTAATCAATACAAGACTAAAAAGACTCTCGAGCCTATAGTCATTAACGACAGCATGGACACCAAAATGAAACCAAGATCTACCTAGGGCATCCATGTGAAGGTAGGCTCTACCACTAAATTACGACTCTTCTAGAGAAGTAATAACGGTTTTGTGTCGCAATTCGGTGGGATCAATCCTATGGATAAGAGAAAAAGATAGCTAGGTGCAACAAATGGAGGTGGAATCCTAACTTAAATGCACAAATTTGGAAAAAAAAAATTCACCAAAGGACCTTAAAAGTGCCCCAACTCCCAAAACGTTTTCCAAACCAAAAGTGAGGTGTACCATGACATCCAATGAGAAACTCAAGAACCACGTTAAATGATTTTCAAGCCAAAAAAAATGGCAACAGGGGTCAAGAAATGACAAAAAGGGCCAAAAAAGTCTATAAATAGAAGCTGGCAACTCATTATCACCACTGCAAATTGAGAATTGATTGAAAAGTCAAAAACACCCCATTGTTAAAGAAGTTGATTTTGGGAGCTTCAGTGGATGAAACAAACTTCCGCTTGGACCAAGTAAGTACAAACTAGCCCCTCCTGCATTTCCATACTTTCTTTTTGTATTTCTTTTAGTTTTTTTGTGGGGCGCACACCCTTAAAAAGGTTGACCCTGCATGTACGTGAGTTGTCTAAGAACAACCTGCATATGAACATGGGAAAATAATAACCTGCCTGCGTACATACACGAATGTTCCCATTACAGCCCATGTACACCCTCAAACATATTGAAAAAATGAAAATGCATTATTTAACTCTCCTTTGAACTTGTCATTTTGCAAAATGTAGGTTGTGGAAATTCTTCTAGTGTCCACTCATGCAGGCACAACCCAGGCTGCTGAATGCCTTGGTGGATTACTAGCACCTAGATGCAGAGGCTTTTATGCTCAAGGGGCAGTCATTGAATCCAACGACTGAGGACATTTACTTCCTAACTGGCCTCTCGAGGAGAGGGGAACCAGTCAACCTTTGTGCTTTTCCCCCTAGGCCTCACAACATTGTCGAATTGATCGGGAAACACTGTGAGGCCGAAACAGATAATGTGGGTTCCCAGGTACCAATCCAAAAAATCACCAACCTATCATTGAAAGTGATAGTTTTACTTATTGGGTGGATCACTGGATCCACGGATTTACATCAAGCCTCTCAGGCGCATATGCATTGTGTAGTACAGTTCTTAAATGCATGAGTGTTCGATTGGAGTACAACCATGCTAGAGTGCATGAAGAGACAACTGATAGAGTGTCATGGGCGGAACAACAAGAACTTTGGGTTTGGGACTATTCTGTTCTCTTTCTTCTTCGAGAGGGTACCCAGTATTATTCCATGAGAGATAGTACGAGGGCATGTGGCCTCCTTCCCAGTAGTGTGCAGATGGGCAGCTTTGTTACCACGACAGGGGGGAGGGAGGACCATCGAGGCCTTCGATGATACTTTTTTCAACTAGTGGTCATGGAAGATTTCGGCTATAGAGGACTACCCCTATGTCAGGATCAACTTCTCCAAGGATCCTGACATGCCTGTACCTCCTAGAGCAGAGCGAAGAGATTTAGGTACGTTTGATTTTTAACAATTTTTTTATTTTTTAGCTTCCTTTTATATATATCATTTTTATGTGTACCAGAGCACCTAACAACTATGTATCTATTATGTACAGATGTGGGATTAGTTCATCCATCTGATTTTGCATGGAGCAGGCATCATCCATGACTAGAGGCAGTACCAGCAGTGGTCGTCGGACCAGCAGTAGCAGCGGAGGTACCTCCATCCGGAGAGGCTGAGAGAGTTTTGAAATGAGTGGAGAAAAACCTGATTGCACTCACCCGTACTGTGCCCATTGCTAAGATCGAGGATCTCTCGCTATCTATGCAGCCTCATGTTGTTGGGGTGTGTTGGCAGGAATAATATAATTTCTATTGTTTATAATCTGCCTACACAGGGTCTCTAAATCTTCATTACTCTTCATGACCATTCTCACTAAATGACACGTGTCACTTGTCGCTTTTTACATATCTTCCTTTCGATTTTTGTTTTCATGACTATAAGCATGACAACTCGCAGTTGGAATTGACACTTTGTTTCGATTTTTTATTAAAGGAAAACTGTTCATATGGTCTATTATCGAATTGTCATATTTTTTCTATGAACATGATTGTTATCCTTGTTTATAACTCCTTGGTTCTAAATGTGCCTTGGTTACATAAGTGAAAGGTCTCCATGCATTAATTTTTTATTGATATTAATGGAGTTTTCATTCATAAAACTTTTAATTATTCAATTTTTACTTGATACACTTACCTTTGTAATCAAGCTATGGATGTGCGTACTATGGTTTTCAAGTGTTCTGATCCTTATACGTACCCATATGCCAAGGTGTCATATGAAGTACAGCGTGATATTACTGCTCTGTATGGCCTCGGGCTTCATGATTTCATTCCCACGCATGGTGATTAATGCCTTTGCCTACCGTTTTGAACTGTCATAGCATTGTTTTGTTTAGGGATATGGCTCTATGGTTTTTTATCAAACCCTACCTCCAAGTTTCGTGTTGATTCTCTTCTGTTCTCCATGGCTCTAGTGGTAAGGATTGATCCGAATGGCATCCAAACCTTGTTATCATATGATAACGCCAGAGACGATTTAGAAAGGAATGGTTGGCATGTATTAATTGAAAAATTGAAGGGTTTCAATCTGAGAGTTGCCCAAGAGTTCACATTGACCTTCGACGGTTGCAGAGCTAAGATAGGTGACGTGCAGCTAGAGGTAACTGAAGATTTTTTAAGCCAAGCTACCGGTTTACCAGTTGTCGGGCAAAAGTGGTTCAAGAACGAAAAATTTGAAGAGGTCCCCTGGACTCTGATGTTCACCTCACGGAAAATTACTAGTTGCGACCGAGGTATGCCTGTCTCATCCTTAAAACCTAGGTGGCATGATCTACTTGCTATTGTGAAACAATTCATTACGTGTGAAGGAAGATTTGGGTTAGTTTTTTTGTATCATCTGTGATTGATTATGAGTTTCATTGAATTCCTGTTGAACATGCCCTACTTCCTGCTTAGAAGTCTGTACAAGATGGGAAAATGTTTTAGGAGGTAGAGGTTTGATTCAAGTTTATTCCATCATGGTTTAATTAAAATTATCCTTGTACATTAGTTGCAATTACACAATGATTGTTGGGATTCTTTTGTGTTACGAAATGGCTTTGGCAATAGTGAGTTGGGATAGGTTGATAAGCTTGTTATCACATAAACCCTCGTGAACACTACAACCTCTTCTCCACCACTCCTGCCCTATGATCTTGTCCCTAATATTGAACCCTCGACCTACCCTGATGCTACTCAACCAGAAAATCAACCGGATTCGCACCCAAAGAGTTGCGCTAAAACTATTAAAAAACCCACAGGGAAGAAGATAAAGGGTAGCGTCGATGTTAATTATAAGAATAAAAGGGATGATCGTTTGATTTCATGATGTGCTTGAAACAAATCCAAACTCTGTGCAGACACGAAAAACACAATTGAGGTAAGTGAAGACTCGGATTCGAAAATTGAAAGGTTCTTGGCCAAAGAGGATCTAATGTCATATGGACTTTTCCTTGACAGACCCTATGATTATGTTAGCAACCTACCTCCATGTCTAAAGGATAATCCTGATTTTCTTGGCATCCAACTTTGTGACAAACCTACCTTTTGCGTGGACAATTCTCCAATTGTTAATGCTATCGGTGCCAATGCATAGTCCCTATAACCACAGTGTAATGAGTGTCGATCTTGGATCGACAATTATTATACGGATGTGCCTTTACTTCAGTCCCGGCTTAAATCTTTGAAAGACCAAGTGGATTCGTTGACAAACGAGAATAGTAAACTCCAATACATAACTCAAGCAAAGGACAAACACCTAAAAACTACAGGATCTGTCATTTTTAAGAATGTAGAGGCAGCGATAGCAATAGTAAACTCCAAGATTGCTTGATATGTTTTAATCCCATGATTTGAGGTATGATCTTTTTCAAGTTTAGCATGATTTTGTCACTCTCAATTTAGGATACATGATTTTTTTGAATAGATTACTTTTTAGTTTGATTTGTTTGTTGAATAAAATATGATTGTAGTTATAATTATAACTAGCTACAGAATCGTAAGATTCTGTAGCCAGTTTGAAAAATTCAAATTGCTTGATTTTACAATTGAAAACGTATCTAAAATCTTCCCATTTTTATTTTTTTTCAGGAACTCATGATTTTCAAGGAGATATGAAGCACTGTTGAGATCTTCTAGCCATATCAACTTTGTGTTTTTTAGTAAATAGATTAGGTTGTTAGTATTTTGATATCAAGTAAAATCAGGAAGGTTGCATCCCCCATATTTTTGGAACAGATTTGATATTATCAACAGGAAACATTTTGTTCATGGAACCTATATAAGAATGTTATGCTGTAAACATGAGATCATCTCGGCCTGGGGAAAAGACTATGGATTTTTCATTTACAGACTTGAATGAAATATAATACTTGTTACAGCTTTAGCTTTTCCGTATTGTGGTTTTATTCAAGTCATGATTATTTCAATTTGTAATTAGATTATGATTGCTTTCGCTGTCATGGTTTACTACAAATTGATATGATATAAATTTATATATCATCCATGTTTTATGTTCCATATTTAACACACAATAATCATTTTTGTTCAAACTTGAATTAAGAGATTTATTTTTATATTTTATTGAATGTTTATACACAAGTTCTCATAGCAGTATATATCTTAATGTGGCTGCTTGTGAAATTATGAGATTGTTGTGATTATATCTCTTATATGTTCTATCATTCAAATTCCTATCATTATTGCTTCACATTTATGAGAAGCAACTGTAGGATCTATTGCGGGTTTACCTCATCAGACAGGGAGATTGGATGCTACATGTTGAACAAATATTGGATGTGATAACAGGTCAGTTTGTCAGTTTGATTTCATTAGTTTAATGAATACAGAAATTTCCTGTAGTTAAAACATCTTCTACTATCTGTTATTTCTGTTTTCAATTAGACAGTTTGATATTCCATTTCTAGAATATAAACAAATTAAATAATAGTTTTACTGTTGTTTAAAAAATCAATTTATATTTGATTTTCACGGATTTAGATTAAAATTCGTGTTGTGTACATATTATATATATATTAGAAATAGAATCATTTGTATATATTGTACATATAATAAGTAGAGTTATTTTATAAATATTAGTTAGTTAAACTATAAATATATATTAGATCTATATATAGTTTTTAGCGATTGTTATTCATCAAGTTATTGCATTTTCTTTAGTTTTGGTTTTTCGCTTTCTTTAGGACTTAGATCATCCAACAGAGACGCTAAACCCATCGGAGTGGATTAATCCAAACGACTTGGGTTAATTAGGCAACCCCTGACCAGATTCACTCCTCTAGTTGACGAGCGGTCAATTTATCCCATCAACAGGGTGCCATGGACCTGGGTCCAGCTATTTCGGCATTTGGAAAATGGTGTAGCCCACTATGACAGGGCCAATAGGCCTCATTCTTAGCTTAGGGTGGACCATTTTTATGCCAAGGGAACTCTTTGTATATTTTTTAGGGCATAAGCCCCGTGTTGTATAACAAACTCATTATTTTTTGAAAGACCAAGTGGATTCGTTGACAAACGAGAACAATATACTCCAATCCATAACTCAAGCAAAGGAAAAACGCCTAAAAACTATAGGATCTGTCATTTTTAAGAATGTAGAGGCAGCGACAGCAATAGTAAACTCCAATATTGCTTGATATGTTTTAATCCCATGATTTGAGGTATTATCTTTTTCAAAGTTTAGCATGCTTTTGTCACTCTCAATTTAGGATACATGATTTGTTTGAATAGATTACTTTTTAGTTTGATTTGTTTGTTGAATAAAATATGACTATAGTTATGATTATAACTAGCTACAAAATCGTAAGATTCTGTAGCTAGTTAGAAAAATTCGAATTGCTTGATTTTACAATTGAAAACGTATCTAAAATCTTCCCATTTTTTTTTTTTTTAGGAACCCATGATTTTCAAGGAGATATGAAGCACTGTTGAGATCTTCTAGCCATATCAACTTTGTGTTTTTTAGTAAATAGATTAGGTTGTTAGTATTTTGATATCAAGTAAAATCAGGAAGGTTGCATCCCCCATATTTTTGGAATAGATTTGATATTATCAACATGAAACATTTTGTTCCTGGAACCTATATAAGCATGTTATGTTGTAAACATGAGATCATCTCGGCCTGGGGCAAAGACTATGGATTTTTCATTTACAGACTTGAATGAAATATAATACTTGTTACAGCTTTAGCCTTTCCGTATTGTGGTTTTATTCAAGTCATAATTATTTCAATTTGTAATTAGATTATGATTGCTTTCGTTGTTATGGTTTACTACAAATTGGTATGATATAAATTTATATATCATCCATTTTTTATGTTCCATATTTAACACACAACAATCATTTTTGTTCAAACTTGAATTAAGAGATTTATTTTTATCTTTTATTGAACGTTTATACACAAGTTCTCATAGCAGGATATATCTTAATGTGGCTACTTGTGAAACTATGAGATTGTTGTGATTATATCTCTTATATGTTCTATCATTCGAATTCCATCATTACTGCTTCACATTTATGAGAAGCAATTGTAGGATCTGTTGCGGGTTTACCTCATCAGACAGGGAGATTGGATGCTACATGCTGAACAAATATTGGATGCAATAACAGGTCAGTTTGTTAGTTTGATTTCATTAGTTTAATGAATACAAAAATTTCCTGTAGTTAAAACATCTTCTACTATTTGTTATTTCTGTTTTCAATTAGACAGTTTGATATTCCATTTCTAGAATATAAACAAATTAAATAATAGTTTTACTGTTGTTTAAAAAATCAATTTATATTTGATTTTCACGGATTTAGATTAAAATTCGTATTGTGTACATATTATATAAATATTAGAAATAGAATCATTTGTGTATATTGTACATATAATAAGTAGAGTTATTTTATAAATATTAGTTAGTTAAACTGTAAATATATATTAGATCTATATATAGTTTTCAACGATTGTTATTCATCAAGTTATTGCATTTTCTTTAGTTTTGGTTTTTCTTTTCCTTTAGGACTTAGATCGGCCAACGAAGCCACTAAACCCATCAGAGTGGATTGATCCAAACGACTTGGGTTAATTATACAACGCCGGACCGGATTCACTCCTCCAGTTGATGAGCGGTCAATTTATCCCATCAACAGGGTGCCATGGACTTGGGTCCAACTATTTTGGCATTTGGAAAACATCATAGCCCACTATGGCAGGGCCAAT
>JASDQU010102725.1:241185-266310 GCA_032191745.1 Picea mariana | reverse complement strand
CTCTTCTTAAAATACTTATTCGGAAAATATTTTTCTTGACATTTCACATGAATTTCCATAGAATATACTAGCTAGATCCAAAAACCAATGACATAACAATTTTGAAATATGGTAATGCACATATAATATATTATCAAGGAAAAAACAAGCTACATGAAATTTCTTTTGAACAAAATTTTACAAGTTAAATGAATATATGTAAATAAATAGATAAATAAATAAACATACTAACCTTGCAAGTTCAAAATACGAGCTATGTAGATCGCAAATTGGATTTGTTCAACTGGTGGGTGACGAAAAAAATAAACAGCTCAAACAAAATCCATGAACAATGTCGCAACTATAGAAAATGTGTCAAAAAGTCTCTTAAAGTCAGGTATATATAGATCAATTATTGTCAATATAGTGACGAAAATGCATGAGTTGATGCACAAAAACTCAACTAGCTGTTGCAAGCCACGTATGTTAGCAGGTGTGTTGAGATAGTCAACAGTCGTCGCTATAGGGACGAACTTTCGTGGAAATAGTGACGATAATCGTGGCCATTTTAGTAAAAGAATTAAAAAAATGATTAACTTACTACATATTTTTTGACGAATGTAAGAAACATGGAAAAATCTGCCCATATGTAAGTCATGAGAATAATATCTACACTTAGTTGATTTAGCATACAATAATGGGTATTGGGCATCAACTAAGATGAGTCCCTTCGAAGTGTTATACATAAGGAAATGCACAACCCCGATTAGTTGGGATAATCTAGTTGACAGGATTATGGTTGGACTAGAAATGCTCCACGAAATGGAGAAAATGGTAAAAAGGGTACAACAGAACTTGAAGGAGGCACAAGATCGACAGAAAATCTATGCATACCTAAAAAGGAGACATCAGGAATTCAATATTTGGAAACATGTATATCTAAACGTCAAAGCAAGAAGAAGCTCCCTAAATCTAGGAAATTGTTCCAAGTTGGAGCCAAGGTTTTGTAGTCCTTTCGAGATCTTAACTCAAATTGGACTAGTGGCGTACCAACTGGGACTTCCTACAAATTTTAAAATTCATAATGTTTTTCATGTTTCATTATTGAAAAGATATATTCATGATCCTACTCACATCATTGATTGGAACATGGTGCAGGTGGAACCAGAAGTTGAGTTCCAAGCAGAACCTCTATGCACTCTAGATAGGAAAGAAACAATACTTCGGAACAAATCCATCACCCAGGTAAAAGTGCAATGGAAGCACTTTAGTCCTGAGGAGACCACTTGGAAATTGGAAGAAAATATGATGAAATCTTATCCAATTTTGTTCTGAGAGATGATTGAACACTAAGGACAGTGTTGTACTTAAGGGGGAGAGGATGTGATATCCTCAAATTGTTAGAAAATAAATTCCAAGTGAAATAAATTTCCATTTATGGAAAATCCGAATTCAAATTTTGGAATATGTAATTATTATTTTTATGACTGTTGGGAAAACATTTGACTTGCAACTGTCCTCTTTTGATGGAAACATGTATGAGACAATTTTTTTTATAAATTAAATGTTGGAATACAAATGGAACAACCAGGTTAAAAATAATTGACTAACTCCATGAGTGGGGAACATGTTTGAGTTAACTCAGAGCTGATTTTTACATGTGTCAGAAGTTGAGTTATATCACAAGAAACCCCTAAAAATAATGGGTTTGTAAAGCTTCAAATTTCTGAAGGAGGGAAAGGAATGGAAAGTCTTAGGCATGAGATAAATACAACATATGTGAGAGGCAAGACATTGTTTAGTATGTTGGAAAATAAGAATTGTTTTTGTTGTTATGAACACATTTGGTGTGAGGAAAAACATTCTATGAACTTTTGAAGGTGACAATCGCTAAGGAGAGGGACTCACTTTTCTCTTATGGAGTCATGGTCAGGCTAGGGGGTGACCAGGATAAGTGATAGTGGTTGTTTTGTTTCTATGGTTGGGTGGAACGTGGTTGTTCCATTTGTTTCCCAGCATCAGTATTCAGATATGTATATTAGCTATGTATTTTTATGGTTGTTGTATAAGAGTATTTGTAATGACGTTTTTCTGAAGTATTATAGTTTGGTGTGTGTGTGTGTGTATATATATATATATATATATATATCTGTGTGTGTATATATATAAATATAAAACTGTGTATATGTGCCTACTAGCCATAATAGACTTATTTCTTGATTGTTGTTAATTTACTATACAAAATAAAATACTTCAGAAAGAATCAAATATAAATAGACTATATTGAATTTCTACTATTATGCTGAATATAGGTGGAAAGAATAAAAGTCTCAAATACATTATTTTTATCTATTAATACAGAAGGATATATGACACAATCGATCTCAGAATGTTAGAAAACAATTCATGTATTACATTTAATAGATCATTGACCAAATATTACATAGGAGGTATCCATAGGCCCAAGAACTCCATAACTAGTTTAACAAAACTTTAAAAGAGTCTACATAAAACTGTCTGTAACTGAAGTGAATGCGCGCATGGACTGGTGAAGGAAAACTTGGAACCCGAATACCTTTTGGTGGCAGGATGCTTCTTTCACTAAGCGCACTATTATTTCCAACCTACAAGGGAAGTAACGTGAATATGTTAGTAACTTTACTAATGTTAAAAACATTAAAGAATGAGATAAATACAATAAGTCACAGGAGCAACTTAGCTTGGATCCTGATGAATATCAGATTTTCTTCGTTCTCCTTTGCGAGGTAGTCAATCCATGACTCAAGAGGAGGAGTGGGTTCATAACCATATGATGGGTTCCCTCGCAATAAAAGGGACTCATCATCAAAATTTATCCATGCATAAATTATTCACTTGTGAAATTAAAGAAAGAAATAAGATATTTAATAATGTTATGTTGCTTCGTCATTCCTGTACATGTCTTTAGCATATGAAATACGGAGAATGGTTATAAAAAGGAAGTACAAATTGTAATCAAAGACAAGAAAATTGAAAAAGAATAATTTAATACAGAGGTAGTGACAACAAGCTAAAAAAGATATTAGTTTATCATTAAAACAGTCTTTTTTAAAAAGTAATCATAAAAATAATTACTTAGCAGTAATTACCAAAACTGTGTATAGAGGACCAAAAGAACGGAAATAATTTACTGTGACGAAGTTAAAAATTAAACAAAGCTACCAATTGTTTCTCGTAACACACAGATAAAATTACAACAAGGATGATGATCACAGTAAAGAAATTATTAAATTAATAAGGAATTACAGAGGTGCACAGGATGTGATCTGAGTATATAATTACTGTAAGAATCTAACGAGTTTGTTAAGGTTCTTTAATGCAATTTTTTCCCCAAAACCCTACTAAAACATGGTATTATGCATACAATCGAAGATATTGTGAATGAGGAAGAATCTAGGGCATAGCCAATAATAAACGAGAAAACACTTTTTTTTAATTATAGAGTTTTTTATTTCATTCCTATTTCAAGAAAATGGTATGCACGTAATCCCTACTTTGGACAAACAAAACTCAAATTTTCGTAGACAAGATAACAAGTGAAGACCCATGCCAAGGTGGCCGTAATGATTTAACAGTGACGAAGCATGATTATTATCGAACAGAGAAATCTAATAAACATCAAATACATACAGAGAAAAATTGATTTCTACTTAAAAAATGAAATAAGGTTTTATCCTTGCTATACAAATAAACAAAGTTTGATTAACAATTTAACCATACAAAATAAAATGGTCAAGTCTGTAATGAATGTTAATAAGCACAATAGACTTCGTAAGCTATGACTAAGTCCTAGAATAGAAAGAACAATACTATAACTCTTTCGGGCAATGACTTTCCTCAAGGGCCTGCACCTACCAAGCCTCAAGGTTGATGACTATTGTTGTACAAAACTTCCGAACAAGTGGTTGTGGGGTGATGACCTTTGTTCAAATATAAAGCCAAGGTTTACAAGAGATACAAAGGGTTTAGTTCATATAAATGTTTTAACAATGAAATTCCAACCACGGTGGCGACTGGCGAGAAAACTAGAAGGGTACATGCTGGAGGACTGGTATTCAACTAAGAAGAAGTCCAATAACCCTATCTCTTGCATCAAACCCAACTGATAAAACTTAAAGGAGTAAACATAGAAAGTGAATCGTTTATCATAGTGGGGCTTGGAACTAAAACATAGACAAAGGTGCGAATAATTATTTGGGTCCAACCTTCAAACCAAAAGAAGAGCACAAGGAATGTGACATAGAACCCCCTAGAGAATAATTTTGTACCATAGGATGTTCTTACCTTGCACATAGAATGCATAGAACCTTTACAAAATTTACAAAGTATGCAGTTACTTACCTGTGCAGGTGGAGAACCCTGCAAATGCGATTTTACCTCCGTTCCTCACCAGAGCCGAGTAACACAAAAAACAATCGCAACTCGCGAGGAGTAACACTGTAAAGAAACAAAATGAAAATGAGAATAAGGGCCAACTTCGACAAGAGTAATGGAACCTCAAGTTTCTCATTCATGGGAAAGAGCGACAGATACACTACCCACACTACTGCCATGTGATTTCAAGGGAAGTGGAGAGCCCACATTGGGCGGGTTCCTGTAGTGTCAGGACGCGGAGTACTGGTAGGTTCTATCACCATTAATGGACTATCATAAAATTAAAATCCTACAGGCTATAATGTCCCAGGTTAAGGTATGACTTGGCACCCACCTCAACACGCTTCTTGAACCACTTTAATGTTGTGTGGTTGCAACAAAATCCTAGTTCAGGTGGATAAAAAAAATTAGTATTTGCGTAGGGTTTTAATCTTTCACCATAGGTTCATCACATAGATAGGTTTTCGTATAGCATAGTGTTGGATTACATGGTAGGATTTGTAATCCCTAGCGCACATACTAAGGGTGTTATCTTTCATGTCTCCTAGCATAACAAGTTTTTGTTATGTTATAATGATTGCTATATTTTTGCAGTATGGAAGTGTTATGGGTATGTCATAACCCTAACACATAGATTAGGTCCACTATTGTTTAACGTTGGGGCTAAGGGTTACATTGTACACGTTTGTTATGACATATTTTGTTACACTAATATAGTATGGATAACATGAGTATGTTGCATAACCCTAGTACTTATGCCCTGGATGTTGACAGTCATGGTTACAATGTCAATAATATAAATGCATGACTCCAATTTATTAGCAAGGTTGCATGGTTTCATAGTGCATAGTAAGTTAGGTTATGAGTTAATCTAATAAGAACACCTTGGTTAATTTAGTGGATTACAACAGTAAGATATGTTGGTTTTAAATCTCTTTCATATTTTTAGGATGGATAATCCAGTGGTGTAAAAACTCTTATGCACGCAAAAATGCAATAATATTTATAAGAAATATATTTATGTGTCATGAACCGGTTTTCGGTTGGATAATAGACGCTAGTTTCCCTGTCATTTTTTTTTTTTTAGTGAAATTTGGGGTACATTACACCGATCATCCTAAATTATTGGATTTGAGAAACCACTTTTTTCTTCTATTGTCCTCTACAAATTCCATCCCCCTATCATCTTTATTTGAAATATCTATTTTTCAAGTTTTACAATGTCCCCACCTCTATCATCTATCATCAAAGATGTTAATTTAGTGGATTATAATAGTAAGATATGTTGGTTTTAAATCTCTTTCAGATTTTTAGGATGAATAATCCAGTGGAGCAAAAACTCTTATGTGCGCAAAAATGCAATAATATTTATAAGAAATATCTTTATGTGTCATGAATCGATTTTCGGATGGATAATAGATGCTAGTTTCCCTGTCATGTTTTTTTTTAGTGAAATTTGGGGTACATTACACCGATCATCCTAAATTAATGGATTTGAGAAACCACTTTTTTCGTCTATTTTCCTCTAAAAATTTTATCCCCCTATCATCTTTATTTGAAATATCTATTTTTCAAGTTTTACAATGTCCCCACCTCTATCATCTATCATCAAAGATCCTAGAATACCTACATGCAATGGTGGAACTCCTATTCTTATGTCTTGCCTCATCCCAACGGATTCTTGCATGGCCTCTACCTCTACCTCCTCTGTCACCCACCACTATTTTCAATTGTCTTACTCTATTTAGAAATATAAATAGAGTCCCCCATGCTCCTTACCATTACATCTTTTGTAGGAAAGATAAACATGCCTAGATTCTATCCTTACTACAATTATTACAATAACACTTCCCCTCCACCACTTCTTCAATTCAACCTCCTAATGTTATTTCCATTGATTTATGAGGTTCTACTAAATTTCATGCTATGAGATATCAACTCATGCTCTTAGTATAGTTTTGTGGCCCCTTTAATGATGACAAGGATCAACAAGTATCAAACCATATCCTTTGTAATCTATCTACAGGGCATGGCCATTCACCTCAGTGTAAAAACCAATAAAATAAAATAAATAAAGGAAAGCTCTAGGCTCCTGTTAAGGCAACAATTGGATTGGACTTTTAGATTGTATGTATTTAGTGAGTGACAATGAGATGTGAATCTTATAAACATCTAACAATGGTAACTAAAATTTCAATTGCTAACAAAGGGTTGTTCACTACTACACATTTTTACTTCTTCTATGTTGATTTCCCTTCAATTTCCATCAATCTTTGTAAATCACACAAACAAAGAAAAATATTCCCTTCAATTGCTACACATTTCTATGTACCATGTGAGGAATTGTAGAGACAAAATAAAAAATCGAGTCCTAAGAAATTTCAAAGGATATTTACCATTAAGTTTGTGAATGAGTGGAGGGGTTCAATTAAGAGAGGAAAAGGAGAAGGAAGGCGTGATGCATGGAGGAGAGGAACAAATGTGTCTAGAATGCTTCAATGATTATATAGAGTATAAACAAAGTGGATCCAAGTTCCTTCTATTCCCAAAGCTTTGTTATACCCACATACTAGAGGAATCCCTATCACCATAATTTCCAAAAATGATATGTAAACTGTCATGGATATTCCACTGGAAAAGTTTTTCACGACAGATATGATAAATAAAACTAAAATCTACACTATGAAGGTAAAATTCTATTTGATTCCAAAATATTTAGTTCTTATTTTCTTCTTATGCATGAAATCGATAAAATGCAGAAAATAGAGAACAAAAATAAATACACACACCTTAAATAAATTTTTTTGTTCATCATGTCAGCTTAAGTTTCTCTTTGAGCTTGTCACTTGCATTCATCATGGAGAAAAATGGAGTTCATGTGAGGATATAATTGGAATACTCCACATTCATATCATATGCCACAAGGGAGAAACAATAGAAGAATCCATATCCTTGGAGCATGCCCTCATTATTCCCCCTTGCTTGACAGAGCTTTGCACCACTTGCTTCATTAATTTTGAACTAATTTTAGTTTAAGCCCCTTGAGAGACAAGGTAACATCGATGTTTTCAAAGTACAAAGTGGCGTTTATTAAGTGAAAAATATGGTTTTGATGTCCCAATATTGGATTCCAAACTTAAAAAATTGGCTTTCATATTTTCATTTTCGGAATTTGATTTTGCATTTTTTGAATTCAATTTTGCAATTTTTAAATCCAGTTTTTCAATTTTGAATATGATATTGGCACATTCAGAACTATGTTTTTCACTTTAGAAACCCCAATTTCAAGCTTACTTTTTAATCACATTTAACACATATCATTCAAAGCTTTTAAAACGAATTACACATCACTTACAGGTACTCGTCCTTCATGTCTTCATTATTAAAAGTATTTGTAATAATATAGATATTTTCATTGTCACATAGATTAATTTTTGTGGAGTCATCCACAAGAATGATGTTTTTCATAATTGGTTTTTTCATGATTGCATTTTTCATAAATCCCACTGTAATTTGGGAACAAAAGTATTTCAGCATAATAAAAGCTAACAAATACATGGCATTCATATATATTGGATTTCTATAATTGGAGTTGAAAATGATTACTATAAATTATCAATTGTGAGCCCACATATAGAAAACATCTTCAACAAACCATGCATTTTAATGTATTCCATAATGGACATGGTCATAGGACTCTTCATGACTAGTCGAGGCTCAACATGCTCACTCCTAGATTTCCTTCGAGAGGTGTCACTGGCAGAGGTAGAGGTGTTAATATCCTATAGAAATAGCATGAGCAATCCTTGTGATTGACATGAATACTTCCTATATGTTCCCAAATGTATGTAGTTGGAAAACAATTCAAATCTTTTTGTGTTAAGAGTAAACTATGCACTCTATCATTTTTCATGTGTAATCATAGTTCCCCATTGACCATATAATGGCCCATGTAAGAAACATATGTACACTCTATTCTTTGAAATTTCCTACACATTGCAATGTCCCTTCATTATACTTTCCTAAACTCCCATGTCTATGGTTGTAGTTAAAATCAATGCATACAAGCTTGAGGACAACATTGTATTTAAATAAGAAATCCATGCCTTGTGTTGTTCCTTAGGTTATTCCTGGCTAGGGAATAATTCCAAGGCACCTTATGGAGGATTTGAAAACCTCCCCTCTTTAGGCCTCAAGCTGGATCTTGGGCCAGAGGGAGAAACCCTTGAATATATTCAACTGTTGGTTGTCGAGTCTCACATTAGCAATATCTCTCTTATGCAAATTTCAATTCCATATTTTAGTAATTGTTGGTAATATGATGTTGGAGTAATTTTGTAAACTAGAGATAGCATCCCTATTCTAAACCTTCAAACTAGGGCCTTTCCTTGGGAACCATTATGCCATATTGAAGACACATAAAATGAGTTGATGGAAGATGTAAAAGAATTTCAAAGTTCATATGTATCAAGTACCAATGAAAATGGAATGGAAATCCTAGCATTTGAATAATACATTAAAATATTAGAAATGTAGAAATACACTGAAAGTTTCAAGAGAAGAACAATATATATCAATATTTACATCAAAATAGACAATTCAAAAATGTTAATCATTGTAGTTTATGTGGATGATATCATTTTTGGAAGTAATGATGATAGGATGCACCAAAATTTTGCAGAATAAATGCCAAAAGAATTTGATATGTCTATGATTGGAGAACTATCATTCTCTTTAGGATTGCAGATTACTCAAACCAGCGAAAGCATATTCATTTCTCAGACAACATATATCAAAGAGATATTGAAGAAGTTTGGAATGGAATATTGTAATGTCACTAGATGCAAGTTAAGTAAAAAAGATGAATCAAAGGAAGAAAATCAAACCCTATACAGATCAATTATAGGATGTATCATGCATGTAACAAATTCAAGACCATATATTATGTAGGAAGTAGGGATAATTGGAAGGTTTCAAGAAAAACCAAAGGAAACACATGTGCTAATAGTAAAATTAATACTCAGATATTTGAAAGACACGATGGACTTTGGTTTATGGCATCCCACATTAAAAGACTTTAATTTGACAGTGTACACATATGCATATTGGGTAGGCAAAGTGGATGATAGAAAAAACACCAGTGGTGGACCGTTCTTTCTAAGAAATAATCTAGTATGTTGGTTTTGTAAAAAGAAATCAACAAATTCTCTATCCATAGTAGAAGTTGATTACATTTCAACATCAACATGTTGTACACAAGTTCTTTGGATGAAACAAACATTGAAAGACATTCATGTAGAATATGATCATCCCATATCAATTCTATGTGAAAATACCAATGCAATAAATATATCTAAGAATCTATTCATGCACTGAAAAACAAAGAACATTCCAATCAAGTATCACTTCCTAAGAGAGCAAGTCACATAACAAAATTTCAAAATGGAGTATATTGGCACAAAAGAACAGGTCATTGATATCTTTACAAAATCTCTTCCTAGAGAAGTATTTGAGTATCTCAGATAGAAATTGGGGGTGGTCACCATGCCCTCCAATCACTAAAGTACAAAAGAATAATCACCAACTCAATGGGAGTTATAGAAAGAGAAGAAGTTGGCTACTTTTGGAACAAAAAATAAGAGTATAGTGAAAGGGGGATAAAATCCCTTTTTCATTGATGTAAAAGGGGGAGAGCAAAGATATAGGGGGACACTTATAGGAAGTGTTATCCCCTAGCCTAGTGATAAATAAGGATATTATGTCATGAGGCCCACAGGTCCTAGACATGCAGTACCGAGAGCAATATTGACTTGAGAATGGCCCTGGAGGGGCCATCCTTTCATTCTCCAGTGCCTCCACTTTGTCAACAACAACATCATCCATCACATCATCCTGTTCCTGCAGAAGAGATGTGTCTTGATCCATGAGGTAATGAGTCCTGGTATCATGGTGTTATCGGACAAACTGGTAAGTGTAGACACAAACTGATCTCCCTAGATTCACTATGAAACTAGGAAAAAACAAGATAGTACACTACTCTTTCCTTAGATTTCAATTATCAAATGAGAAATCGATCTAGAACATACCTTTTAAATATTGAAGATCCGACTTTACCAATGCAATCCAACCTCTGTTGCGAGGCTTATGGAGAAACATATAAAAAATAACACAAGCCAACGAAGACAAGAATAACAGAGCCTACTTGATATGAAACTATGTATGTGATCAAGGAATCATACAATATGGACAAATAAGATTCATATAGGAAAGAAAAGTGCATATGTATTAAATAATATAAAGAGAGGTTACAACCAAAGACTTGATGTCGTAAGGTCCCTTCCAAGAGTTCCTTTCTTCCCACACACTTCTGATCCATGGAGTCTGTGACTGTAGATATGATAGCTACTCACAATTACTATTCAATCAAGCTATAACCAACCTTTCCAAGCTAATTTCCCAAGATACAACACAACTAACTTTCTCCAGGATATCTCCTCTCCTTTTATAAGATGAAGAGGATAAGGTGAGGAGGTTAGGATGATCCCACTAAATAAAAAAAGTGAGTAATATTCAAAATGATTGGAGGCCACCTCACCATAGAAGCTTATCCTTCTAGAAGCATTGAGAAGATACTCATTTTTCCCATGTACGAAAATTGTCGCACCCCTAGAACTGAGTAGAGTGCGATGACGTCGCAAACCAGGTATAGTATAACATGCAACAATCTGGGATTGTTGCACCCCTATAATTGGATAGGGTGCGACAATCCTCCTTAATAGGTTTTTTACAAAGGAAAACATGATTTCATCTCTCAGGTAAAGTTCTTCTCCCTTCTTTCCTCAAGAATTTAGGCCACTAATCTCTCTGAAGAAAATAGATAGGTTTACATCATTAACAAACATAAGAGTGATGAAAAATAATGTGTAACAGAGATCCCCCCAAAGTATGAAGTTATAAAAGAGTGATAGCTGAAATACTGTGTTGATTGTGTGTAGGGAACAAGGAACATGCCAGTCGGAAACTTGCCAACAAACAAGGAAATAAAGTACAATAATATATCATCACTGAGGTGGGAATTCCCATACTCAGAATACAAATGACTCAAAGCATAAATGTCGACATGTAAATATCCATGTCAATTAAGACAGGTCATGTCCACCAAACATACACTATGGATCCATGACAATATGAATCAAATATGAACATAGCCACCAAAAATACACTATGGATCTATGTGTTAAAGTCTCAAAATCGAACATAGCCACAAGACATACACAGTAGATCTATGCGACAATACAATCTGAATATACTCCAACGCAACCTGAATCTATTAGAAATTATTCAGCGTCTTCATCTCCACCACTCTATGGTATGAATCTAACCATGTGAATAGATGTGTTGAAGTTGAACATGGTAGAAACCACTTGATTACCGATCATTAGTCAATATCATTAACAAGTGCGAGGGAAATCACCATTAATGTCAATGAATCCCAAGGTACAATAGTACAATCCAACGGGTGTGAATTTATGAGCTGAAGTCGAACACTTGGTGGAATCTCCTGATCATGAGTCAATAATGAAAACCTACTATCGAAAGCGAGGAAACCTGCCATTGAGGCATGCAAGTTCCAAGGTACCAATTAGTTTCCAAGTCTAATTCTTGATAATGAGTTGAAGTTGACAGGAAAAGACTCGTCATAGGAGGGCCTTAATGTATCCCTTATCAATGACACAAAACAACTAAAAATATTTGTAGACTAGAGTAACAAGTGATTCAGGACTGACTCAGGAATGGTCGATGCGATAGAAGGCTTAAGGAATACAGAAATGGTTGACACAATAAAAGGCTTTCCAGGTTGAACTTCTCTTTGAACATATTGACGACATGACAATTGTCTTGGAAACACTGACTCAACAACAGGGATCACAGACCAATTGGTAATCTTATAAATGAATATGATCAAGAGACAAGAGGATTTTCCAACCTAGAAATAAAGAGAGTGAAAGGGTGTCATGTTCAAAAGTGACTTTTCATAGAATACAGGTTTAGACACATTTCTTTCCCAATTTCCCACCCACCATTTCTGGCGAGTACCTCTTTATTTTTACACAAGATTGAGGAGGATAACATATGCTTGAATTGTAATCTCATCCTTCGGATGAGTCCCTTGGAGTATGTTTAACAAACCCTATGAAGGGGTGGTTCGGTCCCATATGGGCCTTTCGATGTTTGTTTTACGAGTCCACAGAAAGAAAACTTAGAGGTTCTTCATGTTTAGAGAGTCTGAAAAACACTTGAAGAAAACTCCAAAATGTCCTTTTTCGTAAAGTAGTCTGATGAGACTGAAAAAGAGATAAAATACCACTCAACAGATGTGCTTTATAATAATTTAACGAGCGTGAAAAGAAAAATATCGCTCAACAATATTTTCATGTTTAGAGAGTCCGAAAAGAGCTTAAACGAAACTCCAAGGGGTTCCTTTTTCGTATAACCTTTACGAGTCTGAAAAAGTGATAAAGTTTACTCGGTTAAACTCTCAGGTATTTACAAGAATGAGAAATAACAAAGACTAATCTTGTGACTTTTTTCATTTTTACGCAAGCTTAAAACAAAGCAAAACTATGCTTGGGATAGATTTTATTTTTAAACAAGATTAAAACTAGCCAAAACTATGCTTGGACCTGGTTTCATTTTTACAAAAGATTGAACTAGAGCAAAATATGCTTGAGGTAGGTGGTTTCATTTTTACAAAAGATTGAACCAAAGAAAACTATGCTTGAGATTTCCCATTGCATGGTTCAGGAATTTGCATATTTGGTACTTAGCCACCAGCTTAAGAAGCTAGCGGCTCAACTTCAGCATGAAGTCCAGAGGCTGGAAGCATTTCCCCCCAAGATTCATTTCATCCAACAACACAGGAAGATGAAATGAAGCTTCAAATAATAGACGAAGGACTTGAATCAAACAGAGAGGGGGAAAAAATATATTTCATTGGTTAACGAGCTTGAAACAGAAAAATAACTATGCTCAAGAATCTAGGTTCAATCCCCAGAACTCGGTTTCATTTTTTAACGAGCTTGACACATAAACAAGAACTATGCTCGTAGGCTCTGTTTCATTTCTTAACGAGGTTTCCACGGAGAAGTGAAAACTATCCTCGTAGATTGTTTCATTTTTTAACGATCTTGAAATCATAAAACCATGCTCAAAGATGGTTTCATTTTTTAATGAGCTTGGATTCAGAAAACCATGCTCAAAGCTAGTTTCATTTTTTAATGAGCTTGAAATCAGAAAACCATACTCAAAGTTGGTTTCATTTTTTAATGAGCTTGAAATCAGAAAAACATGCTCAAAATATCTCCTCTCTATCATGGCTTCCAAGAGGACATTGCTCTGGGAGGACACCATGTCAAGGGACAAAACTCGGTCATGGCTTCCAAGAGATCTTCACTTGATGGAAGAAACACACTTTGGAAGGAACATGTTAGCAATCAAAATGCACTGGTATTTTTGAGAGTGTTTTCATCACTCTCTACTTGATTTATTGTTTTCTTAAGTCTTTTAGCCAGTGTCCTTAACCTTTAGATTATTCATCAATCTCCCATTGATCACTTTTTCCCAGAAATCCTTTGGTTTTTCCCTCTTGACCTACAATACAAAAATACAAATAAATTGGTAAGCCCAAATCTATGCTTTGTGGATTTTCAAATATAAAAAATATACATTTCTTTTTTATATTGTTAAATCTCTTATTATCAAAAGAGGTGGTGTATGTTTAAGTGAGCCTAATCTATCCTAAGTCACACTACATATAGAGCTAATCCATATGCCAAAGACCATATTCAACACATAAACCAACACACTACCAATACGAGATGTCAGGTGCCAAATGATTGTGCAGGTGTTGAAGAACTAAATGTAGCCATGATATATATGATAGTGTTCCCAATTTCTCACTCGTTCCACCATTTTCATGCATGGATGTGCAGAGGGGAGTGTGCTATGAATTTCACAGTGCGCTACCAAATCTCCTGGGCACTATCAACTCTCCTAGGCGCTGTAAATTTCACAGTGCACTACCAAATATTCTGGGCATTGTGGATTCCACAGTGAGCTACCAAATCTCCTGAGCAGTGTAATGACAGGTAAGCACTACCAAAATTCGCTACCAAAATTTTGGCAGAGACTAAATCTTTCACAGAAGACACGAAGGCTTGATGTTACCTTTTCTACTTGTCAATTTTTGAGGTTGCGCTACAGTTTCACATGAAATTTGGTGAAGGCGCTACAAAGTGTGCTACCAAATTATGCTACCAACAAGCGCTTGGATTCAAGGAGTTCGAATTATCATTCTTGTTAGTGGCTGATGATGTGGAAAATGGATGAGATAATAGCTAGCAACATGATGACGGCTTACAACCTCTATGGAACACTTGGCATGCAAGAGGATGCGCATCAATGGAGGAAGTGTCATTTAAGTATTGTTGGATCGATTGCCAGCATGTTTCCTTTTTTATAGCAGTTTGCTAATAGCTGCTAGCATAGGTGTTCAATTAATAACTATTATTGGAGGATCCGATGGGAGGAAGGGACAACTCGCACCCCTAGTTGTTGCCTCCATTTTTGTTATAAATAGATAAATGAAATGCTTCAGGAAGGGTTCGAATGGTTGAGATGAGGCTCCCAAATTGTAATTTTCTTTGACTTAGTAAACTATTCTCTAGTTATGTACTAGACATGAGAATGTTTTATTAGTAGAAGTTAGTTTCTCTTTATATCATCTTGTTACCTCTTATGCTGAAGTGTTCATGATTGGAGGATCCACATGACTTTGTTATAGTTGTGTTATGATGAATGTTTGATTATAATACTGCTGTGATGTTATTCAGTTTTCTTTAAACTCTGAATTCAAGATGATATTGTGTTTGAGTTTTTCTTCCTTGGGATGCTTGAAGACCTGATGTTAATAGAAGACCTCTACACCTCCCTCACTAAGTCTTCCTCCTATTCACTTTTACTCATATCCACTGACTGTAGCTAATCAATACCTCATTTGCTTGTGTATGCTAGCCCAGATTTCTGAGCTAAAACATTATTATTCTAAGTCTTGTCCATTCGACCTTTTAAAAAACTCATTTACATTTACAAATATTTTGATGTTACCAAGCTCACCTGATTACAGTCTATGGTGAATTTTGGAGTGATAACATAATTGGTGTCATTGTCGGGGATGGATTGGAGAATATTGAAGAGTTCCCTAGGAAGAATGACATAAATCCAGCTCTTGACGGTAGATAAGAGAGGGATACAGAAAATTGGTTGTAATCATCTACCTGACGACTCCACAATCAAAGAATCCACTAGGGATGATCCTATTGACAGAACGATGATCAGGTATCAGTTCATTAGTATTCTACATGAAATTTTGTTGTTCTATCATCGCTTTCATTCTTTTTCCTTCACATGTCAAGAGGATTATTTTATGTTTTGTTTATTCCTATGATCATCAACTTACCTTCATATATCCAACCTTGGAAGAGAAAATATTGCAGCCTTATGTTGTTGATGTTGATCCTATATCCCCATTACATCCCATTCCTAAAGATGAGTTCTGCATTCCAATTCCTCATGAATCAGAGCATTCTTGTAACCTTGAGGAAATTAAGATTGATTCTAAACCTGCTCAGACTTCAACACCTTTGGGCATTAATGATGAACCTTGTCATCAACCTATTAAACTTCATGTTCAACCCATTGCCTTTCAAATCAAAATCAGGATGAATATGTTCAACCCTTTAAGGTTTTCCTATCTCCTTCATCCTTAACCTCTTGACTGCTTTGAATATCTTCCTCGATTTTCTGGAGAGAATCAAATTTCAGCTGAGAGGCACTTGGAATCCTTTGAGAATTTTATTGACCGGTTCGAGATTGTTCTCTAAATATTTGATTAGAGATGTTGTTGTATGGTTTAAGGGTCTAAGCGTTGATTCTATTTGCTCTTGGGTCGACTTCTCTAATGATTTTTTGAAGTATTGGGGTGAGAACAAATCATTAGATTCATACCTTATCGATTTTTGTTCTTTGAAGAGAAAGCAGGATGAAGCTTTGTCTTTTTTTAACAGAAGATTTTATGGAATTTATCATGATATGCCCTTGGAGATCCGGCCCACAGAGATTGTTTCCATGATACACTATGTTATGGGTTTGCATTCAGAACTTTCCTTTCTCCTGTGAGAAAGGAAGTCTTCATCCTTAAGGAGCTTGCTTGAATATGCTCAAGGAATGGAGGAGAACATTCGTGCTTCTAGGAGGATCCGAGAGCAAGACAACTTTGAAAATCTGCATGCACATGAGCAAACATGATGTCAGTATGTTTCATAAATTGAGAAGGAAGGTAATGAATGTGAACCAGTTTTGGAACACCATCCAGCATGTGAGCTCATTTCAGATTTAAATATGAATTATTCAACATTTGCAAAGTATTCTAAAGGTAGGTATGAGTCTGAATTTTACGATCAATTTGCAAATAAGGTTGAGCCTATGGTAACCGTTAATTGTATAGGAAACTACATGTTTCTAGCATATCATAATCCTTGTCATTTAAAAATTGTTCTATCGTCATCTTATGATCATGATTCTGAAAAGAGGCAGATTGCCATTTTTGATGATCACAAGTTCCTCTCAAAAGACCAAGAAATTCATCAGTCTTCCAGCAAAAAGGCTGTCATGGTTGAGTAGGTGTTTTTCTTGGATCAACACGTTTATGAGATCGGTTTCAAAGACCTAGTGGCAGCCTTCATGGAATCATACATTTCAGAGAACTTGAAATTTTTAGATTTCCTTAGATCGCAAATGTTTCCTGGTGGGTATGGTTTCCTGAACGAGTTTTTATCACTGTTGTTACATTTCAAACATCATTTATTGATAGGTGGTATGAATGATATTATTTCAGTATTGAAATATCTTGGATGGATATTATGGAAATCATCCTTTACCTAACCAATTGTGGATATGGTTAGAGTAGAGTGGTGTAGGAAATAAGCTCTCTACCTGAGCATTTATTGTCCTTTAGTTTGCAGAAATAACAAGAAGTTTGTGTGAATAAAGGTAGGCCTTGAGATTTTTGGAAGAATGGTTGACTGTTGACTCCATAGCCCACCAGAACTACTAGTTTCTTGGAGCCTTGCAGGGAGGTCTCCATCCCAGCTGGAGCCAGATGTTAGCAACCAAAATGCACTGGTATTTTTGAGAGTGCTTTCAACACTCTCTACTTGATTTATTGTTTTCTTAAGTCTTTTGGTCAGTGTCCTTAACCTTCAGAATATTCATCCCATTGATCACTTTTGCCCATAAATCCTTTGGTTTTTCCCTCTTGACCTGCAATACAAAAATACAAATAAATTGGTAAGCCCAAATATATGCTTTGTGGATTTTCAAATATAAAAAATATACATTTGTTTTTTATATTTTTAAATCTCTTATTATCAAAAGAGGTGGTGCATGTTTAAGTGAGCCTAATCTATCCTAAGTCACACTACATATCGAGCTAATCCATATCCAAAGACCATATTCAACACATAAACCAACACACTCCCAATACGAGATGCCAGGTGCCAAATGATTGTGCAAGTGTTGAATAACTAAATGTAGCCACGATATATATGATGGTGTTCCCAATTTCTCACACGTTCCACCATTTTCATGCATGGATGTGTAGAGGGGAGTGAGCTATGAATTTCATAGTGCGTTGCCAAATCTCCTAGGTGGTACCAACTCTCCTAGCCACTGTAAATTTCACAGTGTGCTACCAAATCTCCTGAGCGCTAACAACTCTCCTAAGAACTGTGGATTCCATAGTGCGCTACCAAATCTCCTAAGCAGTGTAATGATAGGCAGGCGCTACCAAAATTCACTAGCAAAATTTTGGCAGAGACTAAATCTTGCAAAGAAGACATGAAGGCTTGAGGCTACCTTTTGTACTTGCCTATTTTTGAGGTTGCGCTACAGTTTCACATGAAATTTGGTGAAGGCGCTACAAAGTGCGCTACCAAATGGTGCTACCAACAAGCGTATGGATTCAAGGAGTTCTACTTATCATTCTTGTTAGTGGTTGATGATGTGGAAAATGGATAAGATAATAGCTAGCAACATGATGACAGCTTACAACCTCTATAGGACACTTGACATGCAAGAGGATGTGCATCAATGGAGGAAGTGTCATTTAAGTATTGTTGGATCGGTTGCAAGTATGTTTCCTTTTTTATAGAAGTTTTTTAATAGCTGCTAGCACAGGTTTTCAATTAATAACTGTTGTTGGAGGATCCAATGGGAGGAAGGGCCAGCTCGCACCCCCAGCTATTGCTTCCCTTTTTGTTATAAATAGATAAATGAAATGCTTCAGGAAGGGTTCAAATGGTTGAGTTGAGGCTCCCAAATTGTAATTTTAGTTGACTTAGTAAACTGTTCTTTGGTTATGTACCGAACCTGGGAAATTTTTATTAGTAGAAGTCAGTTTCTCATTATATCATCTTGTTACCTTTTATTCTGAAGTGTTCATGATTGGAGGATCCACATGAGTTTTTTATAGTTGTGTTATGATCAATGCTTGATTATAATATTGTTGTGATGTTCTTCAGTTTTCTTTAAACTCTGAATTCAAGAGGATCTTGTGTTTGGGTTTTTCTTCCTTGGGATGCTTGAAGACCTGATGTTGATAGAAGACCTTTACACCTCCCTCACTAAGTCTTCCTCCTATTCACTTTTACTCCTATACACTGACTGAAGCTAATCAAGACCTCATTTGCTTATGCATCCTAGCCTAGATTTCTGAGCTAAAACCTTATTATTCTGAGTCTTGCCCATTCGACATTTTCAAAAACTCATTTACATTTACAAATATTTTGATGTTACCAAGCTCACCTGATTACAGTCTACGGTGACTTTTGGAGTGATAACAGAACACATGTCGAGGGTCATGACAGAGGTAAGGATATCAAGCTCCAAAATCCCTATCGAAGAGATTACCATGTCAACTACCGAATCTAAGTAATAACAGACTAAGCTTACAGTGAGAGGCTCATCTCCATTGGCAGTTGAAGCCATGGGAGACAACGCCACATAATTGACCTGTGGCGGGGGCGATACCGTCTGCATATAAGAACCATTTAGGAAAGTAATCTAGTCAGGGACAATGAATGCAAGTTGATCACTAGTCACTATTCTTCCATCGTGGGGGAAATATATCACATGAAAAAGAGTGGACACAGTAGCTTTCATGGAATAGACATAATCTCTCCCAAGGAGCAAAGCAAAATACAAGGGGTCGTGTACTACCATGAAATCAATAAATACATTTTTCCCTCCCAAAGTTATAGGAAAATTAGGAAGGGTCCCTAAAGATTGACCGGTTCTCCTGTTAAAATCCAACAGATTCTACGTAACCGACACAAACTGAGGATAACCCAAAGATTTCCAAGCAATAGAGGAAAAAATACTAATAGACGCACCTTCATCTATCAGTGTCTGAGGAATGTCTCGACCACAAACCTGTACTGTAATCTAGAAATGAATGTGAGAGGGAAGACGAGGTCCAATTAGCACACCCCAATAAAAAAGGATGGCCTCATTACTTGGAGGGGGTTCCATGGGAGAAGGTGTAATGCCCCCTAGCATGGTAGAGTCTGTATCAACTAGAAAAATGTGAGCAATATCAAGTTTACTCTCTAGCAGGAGAGTAGGATCGACCAATGAAGAGATCAAATAGACCACTTGGGTTTCATTCTCCAAGAGATAATGGGGTCAATGGGTGGAAAGGGATCGATCGCTTGGTTTTCACTCTTTAATGAGAGAGTAGGATCGATCGAGGATGGGATGGGATCGACCACTTTGTCAACTGGTTCAACTAAGGACATGACTAGATTGACTACATGATCAACCAGACTGAATGATGAAGGGATCAGATTAATCAGTTCATCAACTACATGTGGGTCGAGAGTAAGCTTACGATAAGCAGCTGGAAGTTGAGGCTGGGAAATATTAATGTCTTCCAATAATTTTGAGGCTTCATCCATACGAGGGAAAAGGTGAGTTTGATGACTCCCTTCGCATAACATACACAGGAATTTAACTCTACTTTTCTTCTTCCCAACGGTATCTTGACTAGTTGACGGCAGGTCATCAATATGTTGTTCAGAGGTTGACGACATGGGTTGGAGAGGGAATGTAGACCATGCTTCTATAACCTTGGATAGACCAGGGAAATCCTTAAGAATATGGCTACCCTTACAAAGCCTGCAAGGGTACATGGGCTTATGGGTTGTTTGGGTACTGATCTTGGGATCATCAACACTCCCAAAATGATTAACAGTAATTGTTTCTTTACAACATGTCCAAAAGTGGTTGGAAGTTTGGACCCTTGTTTATTTTTATTCTTCTAAATCTTCCTTTTATTCTTCTTCTTATCCACCGGGTTACTAGTGTCAGATCTTTCACTCAGCGAAGAAGATGAAATGGAAGAAGACCTTGCAAGTGAAGAAGGAGAAGGATATCTTACTGGTGAAGAAGTTGAAGGATCAACATGAGGTTGATGTTCTTGGGGGGAAGTGCCTACAACCGAAGCACTTGCTGCATTCGAGATTACCTAAGTGGAAAACAACCATACCAGAAATCCAATTGTGAGACATGGAAGGTTCAAATTAGCGATGTAAGGAGGACCAACATTTCCATAAGAAGGAAAAACAAAAGGTTCCCCTTGAGTAGGGTTTGCTTCATTGGTCATTCTAGGAAATCACGCCATTAAAAACAGATCCAACATAGGGTCTGCTAGTGAAAACAAACAACACATGCTAAAAATCTAGGAAGCAAACAAGCAAACAAAACCTTCTTATAATCAACTCACTAGTTGGTGATGAAATCCAACGTTGCATGAACAATGTAAGAAGGGGATGAGATAGATGTTGGACACACCTACCACACTTAGAGGGGGGGGTGACTGAGTGTGGGGATATTTTTCCCAAAACTTCCCACTTACTGAAAAATCATTAATTAGCATTTGACATATAATCATTACTCATTGCTGTCATTAATAATTAGTTATATGTGAATACATATCAGCAACATATATCAACAATATATCATCAACAAATCATCTTCACAAGGAACACAAGATGTATGTACGATTTTTCTTTTTATTATGGACTTCAATCCAAGGTTTTTTCAGCAACAACTGAAACGAGTACAAATCTACAAGAGCAACAACTCTATATGAAATACTCAACTTACATTCTCAGCACCAACTAAGATGAGGAAACAATCCTCAACATATATCAATCTGTACCATAAACAAGTGCATCAACCATGCACCAACCTATGCCAAACAACATGTAATAAACTTGTACCATAAACAAGTTCATCCAACCATGTACAAAGTATATACCAATAATGTGTCAACTACTCATCAGCAATGACTCATCAATATGTACCAACATTATCAACTATCCACCTCATGTATGTGTCAACTCATCAACTGCTTGTCTCAACCATGACTAGTTTTGGATTAGTCAACAACCCTAAATTGAAATAATCATAACTTTGTACCAGTAATGAATAAAGATTTGAAACTGATACAGAATGTTCTTTGGTGTGTTTAATTCAATTCCTCCAGGTTTCACTACTTGGAACCTCTCAGAAAAGGAGTTATAGCAAAAATGACACACCTTGCTAAATTCTAGCTTATTCTAGAGAGAGACCTTGTAGAGTGTGCCACGCACAGAATTTCTGTTGAATTGATCTAAAACTGTTACAAAGCATAATAAATACTATAATATAACCAACACATTTGGTTTCACTAAATTTGGATCTTTTATGAAGAAGGGATGACATTTTTACCTGAAACAACTTTTTTAGACTAGTTTCAGGACTAGCCACAAACCCTAATTTCCAAGAAGTGTATCTCCAAAAATACAATGACCCACAAGCTGAATATTTTACCTAATATATTTGGATATGTTTCCTCAATGGAGTATCAATATCATGGTCTTAATCATTATAAAAAAAACTTGCGAAAATGGTGAGATGACCTGTAAATAACATATCTTAGAAAGCATCATGAAAAGAATTTATCGTCCCTTGAATTCATGCCCTCTTTTCTTCACCTTCCCTCTAAAATTTGGCTTATATATTCGTTGGTTACCTCAGTCACCTATATATATTCAATATGCTCAAGTGTTTCACACCAAAAATTCTCAAGAATCTCTCCACCAATACTCCAAGAGATATTCTCACAAGAAGCTCTCCATTGATACAAAAAAAAAGGATGATCTACAAGAGACCATTGATATCTTATTTATACTTTCATCCTCTAGGTCACTGAACCCATTTTTAAGTCACTTTGTTGGATTAATGAGAGGGGGAATGAATCGGTAATAGTGTAATTATAATCCTTTTTCTCCAAATGTTATATCAATGTAGACTTATTATCCAATAATGAGTAGTAAGAAATAAACAATGACACACATACACAGTACACCAGTATTTTATGTGGAAACCCAAATCGGGAGAAAACCACGAAATTTTTTTTTTTATATGTATTGAAGAATTACATTCATTGGAATCACCAACTTCCTTTTTTTTCCAACTGCAACTGGAAGGAGGCTCCAACCCCCTAGTTTCTTAGGCTACAACTTGAGGGAAGCTCCAACTCCTCAATTCTCTGGCTAAAACCAGAAGGAGGCTACAACCCCCTATTTTCTCTAGCTACAACCAGAAGGTGGCTACAACCGGAAGGTGGCTACAACCACCTATATTTGCCCCATCCTGCCACCCTGAAGTAGAAGTAGAATGATGGAACTACTGTCACACTATCACTGTGAGATATACCGTTGTAAACTTGTACCAATAAATCTAAACCATGCATCAACGATGCATCAACCTGTACCTCAACCTGTAATCAACCTGTATCATAAACAAGTGCATCAACTATGCACCAACCTGTACCAAACAACCTGTAATCAACCTATACCATAAACAAGTGCATCCAACCATGTACCAAGTATGTACCAATCATGTGTCAACTACTCATCAATATGTACCAACATCATCAACTATACACCTCATGTATGTGCAAACTCATCAACTACTTGTCTCAACCATGTACTCAACATGTACCTCAACCAAAAGCCCTCATCAATTTCATCATCCAAATATGATTTTTAGATTTTTAATAGACCTTGTGTATATGATCACATTCCTACAAACCTTCCTTAACTTTAACAACAACAAACTAGCATTTTCATCAAACTTTTCTTTAGTCTCAGATGCCTAGTTTTGGATTAGTCAACAACCCTAACTTGAAGTAATCATAACTTTGAACCTGTAATGTATAAATATATGAAACTTACACACAATGTTCTTTAGTTTTTTTTATGAAATTCCTCCAGGTGTCACTACTTGGAACCTCTTAGAAAAGGAGTTATAGCAAAACTGGCATACCTTGTTGAATTCTGACTTATTCTAGAGAGAGACCTTGTAGAGAGTGCCCCACATGAAATATTGGTTTAAATGATTTGAAACTGTTACACAAAATACTAAATTCTATACCCTAACCAACAAATTTTGTCTCACTTAATTTGGATTAGTTATGAAGAAGTTATGACATGTTTACCCGAAACACCTGTTTTTGACTAGTTTCAGGACTAGCCACAAACCCTATTTTCCATGGAGTGTAACTCCCAAAATAAAGCAACCCACAAGATGAATTTTTACCACGTATAATTGAGTATGTTTTCTCAATGGCATAGAAATTTCACGGTCTAAATCATTATAGAAAAAAAATTATAGCGAAAATGGTGAGACGACCTGTACATAACATACCTTAGAAAGCACCATCAAAAGAATTTATCCTTCCTTGCATTTTGGCCTTATTTTCTTCACCTTCCCTCAAAAATTCGGCTTAGATATCCTTGGTTACCTCATAAACCTATAGATATTCAATATGCTCAAGTTTACTTAAAATTAGAGAGCCTTTCCTCTTATTTATACTCTCCAAGTAGCTTCCTTAAAAACATCTTCTAGGTCACTTGGCCCACTTTCCTTATTTTAGGACTAACCCACTTATAATTTCTCCATTAAATTTATTATTGAAATAATTTATTTTGTATTCACTTTGGATTATAATAAATTCATCACTTCACTTTATTATTTACCTTTTGAAATCTGTTAAACCACTTTGACTACTTTGACCTTTTGGGGCTTCTAGATGACATATGAGGGTCCTCCAACTTCGTAAAGCCATAACTCTCAAACCGTGAGGAGTTATGTGACATTCCACATACCACCAGAAATGGAATGACATCTAATATCCATATAGAATAGTATTACCTTCAAATATAGAAAAAATCATACCGTTGTCCATCAAACAAACTTGGGTCCATTACCCAAACCCGGGTTCTCCAAATTCGCATGGTCATAACTCTCTAACCGTGAGGAGTTATGTGACGTTCTACATACCACCGAAAATGACATGACAAGCACTATCCATCTAGGATAGTTTCCCTGACAAATTCACAATTCCATAATTAAGCATGGATTCTCTTACTCCGCAAAGCGTCTTCCCGTGAGGGCTTTCACCATAAGGGAACCACTTTGGAGTTCATCCATACTTACTTCTTATCAACCATGACAAAACAATAATGAGTCATATTTACATCAAACAATCTTGGGTCCATTACCCAA